>CM063509.1:64865313-64877813 GCA_032207245.1 Pardosa pseudoannulata
CAAAGCAATACTTTGAAGTCTCAAAAATTAAACTTTGATTAAGAGATTTTTAGATAAATTTGACTTATTACGGCTATTTGGATCTATAAGACCGTCTATATCAAAAATTAAATTCAAAAGAAGAGATTCAGAGAACTTTTAGTTTGATTTGTCTTATTACGGCTTTTTAGATCTATTAGAATTTCTGTCTGAAAAATTAAATTCAGAAGAAGAGACTCAAAGAATTTTTAGTTTGATTTGTCTTATTACTGCTATTTGAATCTATTAGAATGTCTGTCTCATAAATTCAATTCAGGAGAAGAGATTCAATGAATTTTCACTCTTGATTCATCTAATTAAGGGTATTTGGATCTGTTTGAATTTTTGTTCCAAAAACTAAATTCAGAAAAAAAGATTCAAATAATTTTTAGTTTGGTATTTCTTATTACGGCTTTTTAGATCAATTAGAATTTCTGTCTCAAAAATTAAATTCAGAAGAAGATATTCAAATAATTTTTAGTCTTATTCGTTTTATTACAGAGATTTGGATCTATTAGAATGTCTGTCTTATAAATTCAATTTAGGAGAAGAGATTCCATGAATTTTCACTCTGATTCGTCTAATTAAGGGTATTTGGATCTGTTTGAATTTTTGTTCTAAAAATTAAATTCAGAAAAAAAGATTCAAATAATTTTTAGTTTGGTATTTCTTATTACGTCTTTTTAGATCAATTAGAATTTCTGTCTGAAAAATTAAATTCAGAAGAATAATTCAAGTAATTTTTAGTCTGATTTGTTTTATTACGGAGATTTTGATCTATTAGAATGTCTGTCTCATAAATTCAAATCAGGAGAAGAGATTCAATAAACTTTCACCTTGATTTGTCTAATTAAGGGTATTTGGATCTGTTTGAATTTTTGTTCCAAAAATTAAATTCATAAAAAAAGATTCAAATAATTTTTAGTTTGGTATTTCTTATTACGTCTTTTTAGATCAATTAGAATTTCTGTCTGAAAAATTAAATTCAGAAGAAGAGATTTAAAGAAATTTTAGTTTGATTTGTCTTATTATGGCTATTTGAATCTATTAGAATTTCTGTCTCATAAATTCAATTCAGGAGGAGAGATTCAGTGAATTTTCACTCTGATTCGTCTAATTAAGGGTATTTGGATCTGTTTGAATTTTTGTTCCAAAAACTAAATTCAGAAAAAAAGATTCAAATAATTTTTAGTTTGGTATTTCTTATTACGTCTTTTTAGATCAATTAGAATTTCTGTCTGAAAAATTAAATTCAGAAGAATAATTCAAGTAATTTTTAGTCTGATTTGTTTTATTACGGAGATTTTGATCTATTAGAATGTCTGTCTCATAAATTCAAATCAGGAGAAGAGATTCAAGGAATTTTCACACTGATTTGTCTAATTAAGGGTATTTGGATCTATTTGAATTTTTGTTCCAAAAATTAAATTCATAAAAAAAGATTCAAATAATTTTTAGTTTGGTATTTCTTATTACAGCTTTTTAGATCAATTAGAATTTCTGTCTGAAAAATTAAATTCAGAAGAAGAGATTTAAAGAAATTTTAGTTTGATTTGTCTTATTATGGCTATTTGAATCTATTAGAATTTCTGTCTCATAAATTCAATTCAGGAGGAGAGATTCAATGAATTTTCAGTCTGATTTGTCTAATTAAGGGTGTTTGAGAAACTATTAGAAATTTCGTTCCACAAATTTTAAATTAAGAAAAAAAAATGACTCAAATAATTTTTAGTCTGATATGTCTTATTACGGATTTTTAGATCTATTAGAATTTCGGTCTCAAAAATTAAATTCAGAAAAAATTCAAAGAATTTTTAGTCTGGTTTGTTTTATTGCGGCTATTTGGATGTATTAGAATTTCTGTCTCATTAATTCAATTTAGAAGAGATTCAATGAATTTTCAGTTCGATTTGTATTATTACATCTATTAGAATTTCTGTCTCATAAATTCAGTTCAGGAGGAGAAATTCAGTGAATTTTCAGTCAGATTTGTTTTATTACGAGTATTTGTGTCTGTTAGAATTTCTACATCAAAAATTAAATTCAAAAGAAGAGATTGAAAAATTTTAGTTTGATTTGTTTTATTACGGCTTTTTAGATCAATTAGAATTTCTGTCTAAAAAATTAAATTCAGAAGATATTCAAATAATTTTTAGTCTGATTTGTTTTATTACGGAGATTTGGATCTATTAGAATGCCTGTCTCATAAATTCAATTCAGTAGAAGAGATTCAATAAACTTTCACCTTGATTTGTCTAATTAAAGGTATTTGGATCTGTTTGAATTTTTGTTCCAAAAATTAAATTCATAAAAAAAAAAGATTCAAATAATTTTTAGTTTAGTATTTCTTATTACGGCTTTTTAGATCAATTAGAATTTCAGTCTGAAAAATTAAATTCAGAAGATATTCAAATAATTTTTAATCTGATTCGTTTTATTACGGAGATTTGGATCTATTACAATGTCTGTCTCATAAATTCAATTCAGGAGAAGAGATTCAATGAATTTTCACTCTGATTCGTCTAATTAAGGGTATTTGGATCTATTTGAATGTTTGTTCCAAAAATTAAATTCATAAAAAAAAGATTCAAATAGTTTTTAGTTTGGTATGTCTTATTACGGCTTTTTAGATCAATTAGAATTTCTGTCTGAAAAATTAAATTCAGAAGAAGAGATTCAAAGAATTTTTAGTTTTATTTGTCTTTTTACGGCTATTTGAATCTATTAGAATTTCTGTCTCATAAATTCAATTGAATAGGAGAGATTCAATGAATTTTCGTGTCTGATTTGTCTAATTAAGGGTGTTTGAAACTATTAGAATTTTCGTTCCAAAAATTTTAAATTAAGAAAAAAAATGACTCAAATAATTTTTAGTCTGATATGTCTTATCACGGATTTTTAGATCTATTAAAATTTCGGTCTCAAAAATTAAATTCAGAAGAGATTAAATTAAGAACTTTTAGTCTGGTTTGTTTTATTACAGCAGATACTTGGATCTATTAGAATTTCTATCTCATTAATTCAATTTAGAAGAGATTCAATGAATTTTCAGTTTGATTTGTATTATTACGGGTATTTGGATTTATAAGAATTCCTGTCTCATAAATTCAATTCAGGAGGAGAGATTCAATGAATTTTCAATTAAATTTGTTTTATTATGAATATTTTGATCTGTTAGAATTTGTACATCAAAAACTAAATTCAAAAGAAGAAATGGAAAAATATTTAGTCTTATTTGTTTTATTACGACGTTGTATATCTATTAGAATTTCTGAGCAGACAAGCAAAATATTAGTGACTCACATACAAAATTGATGTTCTTAGCTATTACTCTTTTCCCTTTAAGAATTGTTGGATGAGCGATATCTAGTTTAATCATGGTATAGGATATGGTAGAGATACACATTTGTTTGTTTATTGTTTTGTTACATAAAATTTTTCAGGATTTAAATTAGAGTCATTACTTTGTCTACTAGCAACAGTGACGTAGGAAAGCCTAGTGGTACCCGCTGTCAATTTAAGCTTGTTATTTCGGGGTCTTCTCAAAATATAAAATAAAATTTATATTGAAGGCAATTTTTTATTGAATTATGTAAGACATATGAATAAAAAAAGTAAAACATCATTTAATAAATAAAACAGTTTAATGTGAAATGCAAAATTTTTTTCGCAGTAATAATATCTAGTTCATGACTTTATTATTATTACAATGCAATTTAATGAATTTAATTTTATGAAAATGCAAGTTCACAAATTTTGTTCTCTCGGGTATAATAAAACAAATTATTACTGTAATATGATATTTCGATTATCTTCTTTTTAACTCTTTGCTTTGTCCATTTTGACATCGTTTCATTAATGATTCTAGTTGTGTTATTCAAACAACGGATTTTAATATCACTAACCAACTACCTCTTATTTATACATTTATCTGCACCTAAATAGGTTACGTGAGATTTAGTTTTGTTGGATCTGATGTGCTATTTTTTTGCTCATGAGTACTAATGTTACTGGGACTTACTGCTTAAAGCAGACTTCAAACGGTTACGAATATCTATGCTAGATTCAAACCTGCAAACTGATGGTTTGGAACGTTACGGTATATTATTTTACTCATTAGGGCTAATGAGACGGGACCTACTGCTTAAAGCTGATTCCGAACGGCTACGAACATCCATGTTAGCAGTGGAATTCGAACGCACGAACTCTAGTTCCGAAGAGCAGTGCTCTACCATTCGGCCATCGTTCGATCTGTACCAATGAGCAGAGACCTATTACTCGGACATCATTCATCATAGATTACGTGAAAGTAACATCCTCATGTATGAGAGCTAGACGGCTACCTACGACAATAAATTTGGAGAGACAAAACAGCATAAACTAGGGTGAACAAATAAATAAAAATGAACACATCCCACGGAATTATAATACGCTTACTTGAATCTAGATTATAAATCAGTAGTAAAATAGAATACTACAGCGATAGACAATCTTCTGAGCATTCCTATATATTTGGTGCTCCACGGACAAGATTTATCAAGCTTATTCTAATTTAATAGAACTATTCAGGATTTGAGGTATTTATATGCATGTGGTATTAGTTTAAGTTCGTAGTTCATATTATTAGCTCATTAAATTTTAAATTTTATTTTCTTTGTTTTCAATAAAACAATTTTCCATAAATCTCTACTAGGATTATTGATTTAATTCAACTGTGTGCCATTTTTTAGCTACGGTATTTTTCTAGCAATAAGAGTTAGCAATATATATATATATATATATATATATATATATATATATTTATATATTTATGTATTTATATATGTATATATATATATATGCATATATTAAATATATATACACACATATATACGCACATATATTCATATATTTTAAGATATATATATATATATGTGTGTGTGTGTATGTATATATATGCACACACACATTCATATATATATATATATATATATATATATATATATATATATATATATATATATATATATATATGCTTGCCACCCCTAAACTAATTTTTTAAAGTTTTTCAATGCATATATATATATATGTGTATATATTTATTTAATAATATAAATATATATATGCATTATACATATATGTACTATATATATATATATATATATATATATATATATATATATATATATATATATATATATATATATATATATATATATATATATATATATATATATATATATATATATATATATATATATATATATATATATATATATATATATATATGTGTATATATATATATGTATATATATATATATATATATATATATATATATGTGCCTGCCACTCTTAAACTAAATTTTTTAAAGTTTTTCAATTCATATATATACATGCATTAAAATCTTTAAAAAAATTAATTTAGGGGTGACAGTATGTTTAGAGTTGCCCACGATGAAATAAAAAGTACAAGGGGTGGCATAAACAAAAGTTAAATAAATAAATGATATCTGTTCTATCAGTTTGTTTGAGAATAAAATTCGATACTTAGTGGTTATTCCGTCTTGCGGTAACAGTAACCAGTTGTTAATTCTTTATAAAATTTCTACCTTATTTATTTAGATTCTTCGTGTTAGCGAATTGTTCATAATATACTGTGAGAACAGAGTTAACATACATTCACTGACTCAGCAAATATTAGGTTAAAATAAAGTAAAATAAAAAGCAAAAGGTATTTCGCATTGTAACACTGAGTTAATAATACAGTCTCTTTTCACAAAGCTCAAAGACCTTACTGTCTACTAAGCATTGCGGATATTTCCAGTCTAGATCCGCTGCCAACGGCATACATATCTTTAGGTACTAAAAAACTGAAAATTGTTTAACTCCCCAAACTTCTAAAACCAAAACATTCGAATAATGCAAATGCAGCTTCCATAGCGTGCGCGGAATCTACCTGAATACATTTAGAGAGGCTTTTTGTGCGGACAGGATGGAATACGACCTACAAATAACTGCCCCTTACGTAAGTTCCTTGCCCTTGATTCCTTTATTTTACTCGGGATCCCTCCGTTATTCTTAGCATCTAAGAAAGAAGTGAGAATGATTTCTATTTTGGGGATCGGGGGGCGTGCAGATATGCCTTTCCGCCACCCTTTTGATTTTTGATTCGAATCCAGGTTGATGTCTGGTGTCTCTTCGCTGCTCCTCACTCGCCTGGGTTTTTAGCTTCCGCAATCTGGGGTGGTTGTTGTTTTCGCCCGAGGAATTTCTCTGTTAAGAGGCCTCCCCTAACTCGAATGATGTCATTTCTGATGCCAAATATCAAAGGTTGGGGTCAGGTGACTATTTATAAATCGCCTTACATACAAGACAAGCACTTCAAAGGACAATTGTCATCAATACCCGGCGTTGAGATGCTATCTAATGTGACATTTTAACATTCTTAGCGGTTGCTGGAGATTTGAACCTTATTAACGACAGACATAGAATCTATCTGTTAAGAGGTATACTAACATAATTGATGCTATTTCGTATGTCAAACATCAAAGGTTCGCGACTAAGAATATTTATAGGGAGCCTACCAGAAAAGCTATAGTGTGGAGAATTATCGACAATATCTAGCAAATCTATCTGTTAAGAGGTATACTAACATAATTGATGCTATTTCTTATATCAAACAAAGATTCTCAACTAAGATTATTTATAGGGAACCTACCAGAAAAGCTGTAGTGTGGAGGATTGTCAGCAATATCCAACAAATCTATCTGTTAAGAGGTATACTAACATAATTGATGCTATTTTTTATGTCAAACATCAAAGGTTATCAAACTAAGATTATTTATAGGGAACCTACCAGTAAAGCTATAGTGTGTAGGATTGTCAGCAATATCCAACAAATCTATCTGTTAAGAGGTATACTAAAATAATTGATGCTATTTCGTATGTCAAACATCAAAGGTTCGCAACTAAGATTATTTATAGGGAACCTACCAGAAAAGCTTGTAGTGTGGAGGATTGTCAGCAACATCTAACTTTCTTTATAATTACTTAAAAAAGTCCATCTAATCCATTTGACATTTTTTTTGTGTGTTCCATTACATTGTAAAAAGAAACTCTATTCCATACAAAGAAAGGAAGCCTAAAATCGGGAATGTAATAATTTTTTTTAATTCATTACATGCATGCATATCCATAACAGTTGAAATGTGACTTATGTAGTACAGAATCTCATGATTACGCTGGGGATTCCGGGCAATACTCTGTAGATACATATTTATAATTTTAATTGTCTTTTGTTAAAATCCTATCATATTCGTCAATAATCTGCAGCATACGAGATTTATTCAACATTTCTATTAATACGTCTTTTTACCTTTAATAGTGGTTCTAAACCTTTAATAGAAAAAAATTTAATACCCAAATAGAAGGCTGGGTGCAAAGCAGCTAGTACTAACATAATTGATGCTATTTCTTATGTCAAACATCAAAGGTTCTCAAACTAAGATTATTTATAGGGAACCTACCAGAAAAGCTGTAGTGTGGAGGATTGTCTACAATATCTAGCAAATCTACCTGTTAAGAGGTATACTAACATAATTGATGCTATTTCTTATAACATCAAAGGTTCGCAACTAATATTATTTATAGGGAATCTACCAGAAAAATTGTTGTAGTGGGGAGGATTGTCAGCAATATCCAGCAAATCTATCTGTTAAGCGGTGTACTAACATAATTGATGCTATTTTTTATGTCAAACATCAAAGGTTCACGACTAAGATTATTTATAGGGAACCTACCAGAAAAGCTATAGTGTGGAGGATTGTCAGCAATATCCAGCAAATCTATTTGTTAAGAGGTATACTAACATAATTGATGCTATTTCTCATGTCAAACATCAAAGGTTCACGACTAAGATTATTTATAGAGAACCTACCAGAGATGTAAGATGAGTGAGTTACTCTGATGGTTGGGAAAAGGATGGAAAAATAAAACGCTGAGTGAATCTATGTAGAATATAAAATGGTACCCATGTTAATAAACCAACTTTTCAAGAACAAGGCAAATAGCAGTAATTTCAGCGAAAAAATGGATAAGGAAGGATGCAGTTTGTGGCTACAGATATCATCACCTATTACGTAGGCACAAGCAAAGAAATCATTCGACATGGAGCCATCAGCAAAAATAAGAATATACATTTTAAAAGTGTCCCTGTGACTTAAGATTTGCTTAAAAACAATATCAACAGTTTCGCCTTTATTAAAATGTGTAAAAGGGTTTAGGAGAGTAAAGTTGGGAATTTCTCAGAGTGTATTGGATATTCAGTCAGTAAAAAATGTGGAACGCTTCATGATTTTTCGTGTCATACTAGCCGAAGCAAGTACGGATGATTCCTTGAGAAGTACGTTAAGGCTACTATCATCTAGAAACTTGCTGGTTTATCTCTTTACTTCAGCTGCTCATTTTTTAAGAGATAAAATGAGGATTGTAACTATGTCTTAAAATTATGTGGGGACCATGGTTTCTAGGATTATGGACATTAGCAACAACATACTTTCTCTGTATTTCGCTCTAAAAATGCTACGATAGAATAAACCATGCAAAATATATACACTCAAGATCCAAAACATTATGACCACCCCTACATTTTGCAATGAACTCGCCTAGATGACGTAGAAGGCACGTGATCAAGTGGGAGTGGTATTTAGGATTATGGACATTAGCAACAACAACATACTTTCTCTGTATTTCGCTCTAAAAATGCTACGATAGAATAAACCATGCAAAATATATACACTCAAGATGCAAAACATTATGACCACCCCTACATTTTGCAATGAACTCGCCTAGATGACGTAGAAGGCACTTGATCAGGTGAAAGTGGTATTTATGATTATGGACATTAGCAACAACAACATACTTTCCCTGTATTTCGCTCTAGAAAAACCACGATAGAATAAACCATGCAAAATATATACACTCAAGATCCAAAACATTATGACCACCCCTACATTTTGCAATGAACTCACCTAGATGACGTAGAAGGCACGTGATCAGGTGGGAGTGGTATTTAGGATTATGGACATTAGCAACAACAACATACTTTCTCTGTATTTTGCTCTGAAAAATGCTACGATAGAATAAACCATGCAAAATATATACACTCAAGATCCAAAACATTATGACCACCCCTACATTTTGCAATGAACTCGCCTAGATGACGTAGAAGACATGTGATCGGGTGGAAGTGGTATTTCACTGGTATTGTTTAGTATGATCTGTATTATTATGGTATTATATCTAACAATGTTCTAAATAACTTCCTATAGTCAAAGAATATGTCTAAAGCTACGTTCTATCACATTTCAAAATATCAGATTATTTGTAATTTTTGAATCCTGTTGTGTTCTGTTTCGTTTGGTTATGTTTGCTTTGTATCAGAAATGTTTTCCTGTTGTTTAAAAAACAGTCTTTTATAACTATGGACACTTCCAACATAACATTTAGTATATTAAATATTAATAATTCAATTTCTTAAAATATTTTTCCTTTTATCTAGAGCTTGAATTATACCACCCTGATTTATTTCACCATAAAAAAAGAAAAAACATTGAAAGAAGAGTTAAGTAAACGACGCTGAATGGGTTTTTCTCGAAGGTACACCCAAAGCCCAATGCGGGACAGATTAAGTCCATCTGAGTTTCATAATCAATTCATCATTATTTTAGTTATTATTATTATTATTATTATTATTATTATTCACAAATCAACAGTAGAACAATTAAAAAGTTATAATTAAGTTATATATATGTATATGTATATATATATATATATATATGTATATATATGTATATCTATATATATATAGATAGATATATAGATATATATATAGATATATATATATATGTATATCTATATATATGTATATCTATATATATATCTATATATATATATGTATATCTATATACATATGTATATCTATATATATATATCTATATATATATCTATATATATATCTATATATCTATATCTATATATGTATGTATACATATATATATATATATATATATATATATATATGTAAGGAAAATTCTCAGGGGTTTTCAAAACTTAAATCAAGGGTAAAAATTCCCGCGTCTTTTTACATTTTTTTCAATTTGAAAGTGTTCAGTAAATATTTTCTTTATATCATCCCATTTCTCAATATCTAAACAGTTGTTGATGTAAAATGCTGTCGTTTCGGCTCCCAGAAAGTCGGGAAAAAGTCGGAGTTTGTCGGTTTCCTGCAGGTTTTTTTCGTTGCATTTTCTTTCGAAATATTGGATCCATTTTTTAAATTCTATTTGTCCCTTACTCTCAAATTTAGGGCAGATTATGTTTCCGGAATCAGAATTCATTTTCTTTTCTTTTGCTCGCGTTATCATCAGCTCTTTTATTCAGGCAGTCATTTCAGGGGGTCAGTGGTTATCTCTCGCTCGATCTCTTAATGGTTGCAGGTGGCATCGACTCTTTTCCACTCCACGGGGTGTCTAAGAGGGACTCTGGTCATTGTTCATTTGGGTTTCCTCCGCTTCAGCTTCTCCTGGCGACTTCTGTAATGAGAAGAATATAATAACACCCCTCACTCAGTCACTAAATTTCCTCCAGCTTATCTAATGTATGGTAAATTGCCTTATAATAATTTAATTCCTAATCAAAATATATACCCTCCAATAAAAGAGGCTAGAAAACTTGCAGTAACAAGAACAGATAAATATCATGATATTAATAAAGCCCGATATGATAGTCGTTTCAAACCAGCTAAATTTAAAATTGGGGACGTAGTTATGTATGAGGAATTCAGTTATCCCAATACTCGTAAGCTCAGTTCGACATACTCTGGCCCATATGTAATTCTAAAGCAACTCTCAAATGTAACTTTTGAAATTAACAAGCCTAATCCTCTCACCAAGAAATCGTCTGAGATAGTTCACTCAACCCGCCTACGTCCATTTAACCCTTCTGAAAACTTTAAATTGAGTGGTAGAAAAAGTAGGATTCCTATTGCTGTTAGATAATGCTAAGAATATAATTTTGTATACTGTACCGATGAATACTTTATGTGTATCACCTTATTTATTGTTTATTGATTGAAATTTTCATCATAATAATCAAGCTTATTTTCATTTGTATTACCTTTGTACATTTGTTACAATTACTGACCTAACATATAATTGGTGAATTATTTTTGTTTTGAGGAAAATAGTTCTTGTGTTTGATTTTGTATTTTTTGTTTGTTGTATTGAATATAATTGTATGATAACTTTGATAACATTAGTAATTTTAGTTGTCGCACTCTAAAGTACCCTACGACAAGTAGAGAAATATGCACGAATTCAACTGGCAAATTCCAGCTAGTTCATAGCGACCTTTTTTTCATCCCACTCCTAACAGCTTAGATAACCCAAACGTTTAAGATTGAAAAGATAAGGAGTTAACGTTAAAGCCCTTTAGCGAGGAGCAGAAACCCAGTGGACAACTTTCACCCCCTTTGTTAGGGAATTGCGTTAGTTCCCCACTGCTGTAAAACCCCTCCCAAGATCATTCATGCTGTGAAACATGAATCTGTCTTAGAGGTTAGGGCAAGAGCCTTGCGTAAATCACTGATACAAAAGCGATGAGAAGAAGATAGAAAATAGAAGAATGTCAAAATGTGTAAATGTCGGACATGTGAAGGGAATAATGAGTATATAATGATTGAGGATTTTAGCTCGTAAAGGGATAACTACTTGAGAATAAGGATGAGAAAACATTTCACCACAATGACGTAGGGACTCTCTATTATATTAAAGAGTGCGATATATTATTAAAATTATTAACTAATATAAGTATTATCAATCGTTTGCTATTTAACTATTAAATAAAACTGAGTAATACCTATTGCAGTTTCAATAATTTTCCAGCGTATTAATGTAAATAACTTGCCAATTTTTTTTATTTATTATCACACGTATTATGTCTTTGTAATCTGTCTTTATTGTTGCAAAACTTATACTATGTATTTTTATTTTGTGTATAATTATGTATGAAATCATCAGTTACTTATTTTGTTACTTAAAATTTTTGTAAAATTTTATGTTAATGGAAAGGTTCTCACTTCGTTCACCCCTTTCATTTTGCCCGGGGAGGATATTGTAAGGAAAATTCTCAGGGGTTTTCAAAACTTAAATCAAGGGTAAAAATTCCCGCGTCTTTTTACATTCCCCTTTTTAACCCCTAACCTAAATTGACCACTGGGGCTACAGGTTACGCCCTCAGAGAAGGGGCCTGGCCAATTATAAACCTACATGGCCCTAGCGGACAATTTAGGAAATTTCCAAATAAAAAGGAGATACACGCTAGCGGAGACAGATTTTCCTAGAGATGTTTTCCCACAGATGTTGACCCAGGTGTTAATGGTCTTGTAAATAGAATTTTATGCTAGCTGACCCTTCAGTTTGTCCCTATGATGAAGTGGGAACCCG
>CM063509.1:64882813-64900313 GCA_032207245.1 Pardosa pseudoannulata
TCGGATTAACGAAGAGAAGCTTTAAGTGCATTCTCATTCCCGTATTGAGTATAATCTAAACCCCACACAAAAATTGTTATCCAGATGGTTCCAATTGATGAAGCCTAAAAACATTAAATCACATTGTAGAGCCGTGACAGTTTACAACAGGTGGATAACTTTGGCAAAACTCAAAACACTGTTTCTCGGGCTATGCCTTCCAAAGCAATTCAGACTTTGTATTTATCGTTTCCTTGCTGTTGTGATTTATGTGTCTCGGTCGCGAAACAAAAGGGGAAGCTTCTATAAATACAGCAAGTGATTAGTTTTCATTGTTCCGCGGATTTGTTTCCCCTAGACCTAAAGACGTGCATATCTAACCATTAGGTTGTTTAGAACGGGCATGGATAAGAGAAATAGCCCGATTTATAGTCCATTTAAATGGGATTTGAAACGGACCATGCAAGTAAAACGAATAGCTGATAGCGTAAAATTCATTTCACGGTTGGGCATGAAATTTCACTGAGGTCATAGCAAATACTGCCTCAATAAGAGAAACTTTAATTCCTCCAGAATTAATTACATGTAAAACGACTTGGGTTAAGTAATTAATACCTTGGTGAAAATATCTTTCAGCTTGAAAAGGCTAAAGTGATTTTTTTATGTTTTGTTCCTTTAATTTGTACATACATAGGCCAGTATATAGTACTGACTTCGATATTTTCGTCTTTGCTTTTTTGTTTTGCACATTGTTGCAAAGACACTTGATCGAATTAGTAAAAAATTGCATTTAGTTACAAGATTCATACTCGGACGAATAAGTTGTAAGACTTACAGATATATTTATCAAGACAGACGTTATAGAAATCATTACTCTGCATTTGTTTAATAAATAAACTATTTGAGTTTAACGAAGCATTTTGGCCCTTTGAACTCGTATTTTTTTATACTGCACCAATCACATACATCAATTACACTGTTATTTAGATAACTACATTCTGCGTAACCGGTTGGTTTGGTTTCTTTGGTTTTTTTGGAGTGCTACAATCTACTTTTTGCAACACGAGGGCTAATGAGACCGGGACCTACTGCTTAAAGCCGATTCAGAACGGCTACGAACATCCATGCCATAGTGGGATTCGAACCCACGAACTCCGGTTCCGAAGGCCAGCACCCTAACCATTCGGCCATCGTTCGACGTAACCGCTTGGAAAGTTTTGCCGAAATTTTATCAAATAATTTTTTTTATTAGTGTAAGAGTCTTTCATGAAAAATGAAGAAGTACTCTGCCATAACAGCTATCTGAATATTTACGATTACGGATTTACAGTACCCACATCCAACGCAAGGGTTTATGGATGCCAATGCTTAAGCGGGTAGGAAAAATCCTTTCAGGATTATTAATTTCAAAACTATACGCTTATTAAGTGACTTAATAAATTATTTTTCATTTCTGTTTTCATCAGATAGACTAAGGAAATTTTATCTTCGTCGTGGCAATGCAAGAGTCTGTCCTAAAAAATGAAGATTTACTCTGACCTAACAGCTATCTAAATATTTACTATTACGGACTTAGAGGACCCACATCAAAATCAAGGATTTATGGATACCAATGCTTATCGGGCGGGAAAATCCTTTCAGCATTATTAATTTCAAAACTATACGCTTATTAAGTGTCTTAAAATTAATAGATTATTTTTTATTTCCGTTTTCATCGGATAAACTAAGGAAATTTTACCTTCGTCGTGTCAATGCAAGAGTCTTTCCTAAAAAGTGAAGAGGTACTCTGACCTAACAGCTATCTAAATATTTACGATTACGGACTTACAGGACTCATATCCAACACAAGGGTTTATGGATGCCAATGCTTAAGCGGGTGGGAAAAATCCTCAAAGCCTTATTAATTCTCAAATTATACGATTATTAAATGACTTAAAATTGATAGATTAATTTTCATTTCCATTTTCATCATAATTTAAATTGCATGAAAGAGTAATTTCTATTTAATATATCTTATATTTCTTTTAACTTTTTAATATGGTTGAGATTTTAAATCTATTCTTTTAAAATATTCCTGTTTCATTTTAAAATATTTGCTTTCCATTTTCATATTATTTTATTAAACTTAAGAACAAGTTTACATTTTACTTGAATATAATGCTCTAGGTTACCTGTTATTCCGCATTTACAACTTAGTGAATATAATTATTTTTTAATTTAATACAAGTACGTTGGGTAACTCTGGAAAGTGTATTTAAGGTTTTAGTTCATTGTAAGGAAAGGATATTTTAAAATTTATACACAGTTTGAATGGTTCTATACTACACGATACGAATACCACGGAGTCTGTATTCTTTAACATATACAGGGTGTTTCAAAAAAGAACGGTATATTTGAAAAATCAATAAAGACTATACAGACAGTGAGAGAAATACACATCTCGTTTATTGCAATATGCTTGGGACAATAGTAAATTTTCAGGCAGATAAACTTTTAAAATTAGTTACAATGATCCCCAACAGATGACGCTGCAGTCTGGAAAAATCTAAACTACGATATTTTCTAGATATCTACAATGCGCAGCAATAATATGACGTATTCTAGGAACGAAATTATCAGAAACCGCTGTAAAACGTCTCAGGCGAGATGGTTTCACATGCAGAACAGATGTACTGTTCCAGTCATTCAATTGTTTTTGGATAGTGTCGGTACACCTAGCCTTTTAAGAGCCCCAACAGACAAATATCGTAGGTTAGATTTTTCCAGACTGCAGCGCCATCTGTAGTGGAATAATTTTAAAAGTTTATCTGCCTGAAAATTTAAGCTTGTTCCAAGCCTAATGCAATAAACTGTGTATTTCTATCACTGTCCGTTTACTTTTTATTGATTTTTCAAATATACCGATCATTTTTGAAGCACTCTATAAAACATACCATTGTTTTACTACTGCAAGTGTATAAATATAAAACAATTTTATTACATCATAACAATATGATAGGCAACATTTTCTATCTATATTTCAGTTATAATTCAAAGAGTATAAACAATACGGAAGGAAATCAACATTTACTCAAAATTTCTGCTTTAACCTTGTCAAAAATATCTTCTGTATTCATAGTTTCTCGTGTTGTGGCAGAAATGTTTTGCTCATAATTTCAATTGATGCAAAGTCACTTGATTGAATTAGTAAAACATTACATTTGGTTACAAGTTTCAGACTCGGATGAGCAGGTTCTAAGACAGATATATATATATTTATCAAGACAGATTTTGTGGCAATAATTACTCTCATAAGCAAAAGATTCCCAAATATTAAAGGCAATATTGATATTGACGTCTTATAATTATCTCATGTTTTGCTCATAATTTCATTTGCTGTAAAGACACTTGATTGAATTAGTAAAACATTACATTTGGTTACAAGTATCAGACTCGGACTAACAGGTTCTAAGACTGACAGATATATTTATCAAGACAGATGTTATAAAAATCATTACTCTCATAGGCAAAAAATCCCAGATATTAAAGGCAATATGAAGTATCATTATTATCGCATGTTTTCCTCATAATTTTAATTGTTGTAAAGACACTTGATCGAATTAGTAAAACATTACATTTGGTTACAAGTTTCAGACTCGGATGAGCAGGTTCTAAGACAGATAGATATATTTATCAAGACAGATTTTGTGGAAATAATTGCTCTCATAAACAAAAGAATCCCCGATATTAAAGGCGATAATGATATTGATATCTTATAATTATCTCATGTTTTGCTCATAATTTCAATTGCTGTAAAGACACTTGATCGAATTAGTAAAAAATTACATTTGGTTACAAGTATCAGACTCGAACTAACAGGTTCTAAGACTGACAGGTATATTTATCAAGACAGATGTTATAAAAATCCTTAATCTTATAGGCAAAAAATCCCAGATATTAAAGGCAATATGAAGTATCATAATTATCGCATGTTTTTCTCATAATTTTAATTGTTGTAAAGACACTTGATCGAATTAGTAAAACATTACATTTGGTTACAAGTTTCAGACTCGGATGAGCAGGTTCTAAGACAGATAGATATATTTATCAAGACAGATTTTATGGAAATAATTGCTCTCATAGACAAAAGAATCCCAGATATTAAAGGCGATATTGATATTGATGTCTTATAATTATCTCATGTTTTGCTCATTTCAATTGTTGTAAAGACACTTGATCGAATTAGTAAAAGATTACATTTGGTTACAAGTATCAGACTCGGACGAACAGGTTCTAAGACTGACAGATATATTTATCAAGACAGATGTTATAAAAATCATTACTCTCATAGGCAAAAAATCCCAGATATTAAAGGCAATATGAGGTATCATTATTATCGCATGTTTTCCTCATAATTTTAATTGTTGTAAAGACACTTGATCGAATTAGTAAAACATTACATTTGGTTACAAGTTTCAGACTCGAATGAGCAGGTTCTAAGACAGATAGATATATTTATCAAGACAGATTTTATGGAAATAATTGCTCTCATAAACAAAAGAGTACCCGATATTAAAGGAGATAATGATATTGATATCTTATAATTATCTCATGTTTTGCTATAATTTCAATTGTTGTAAAGACACTTGATCGAATTAGTAAAAGATTACATTTGGTTACAAGTATCAGACTCGGACGAACAGGTTCTAAGACTGACAGATATATTTATCAAGACAGATGTTATAAAAATCATTACTCTCATAGGCAAAAAATCCCAGATATTAAAGGCAATATGAAGTATCATAATTATCGCATGTTTTCCTCATAATTTTAATTGTTGTAAAGACACTTGATCGAATTAAAATTCATACACAGTTTGAATGATTCTATACTACATGATACAAATACCACAGAGTTTATAATCTTTATAAAGCATACCATTGTTTTGCTACTGCAAGTGTATAAATATAAAACAATTTTATTACATCATAACGATATTACAGACAATATTTTCTATCTATATTTTAGTTACAATTGAAAGAGTATAAACAATACGGAAAGAAATCAACACTTACTCAAAATTTCAGTTTGTAACCTTGTCAAAAATATCTTCTGCATTCATAGTTCCTTATGTTAGGGCAGAAATTAATATTAGAAACTTCTTTTGACTCTTTGTCTGCTTCATTTTGGCAAGCATGTATTGGAAACATTCAACCAAATAAAAATATTTCTGCACTCACTTCAGTAGAAAATCAAAACTTCAGTTATGAATGAAGATCTCAAATTACGTTGAAATCGCATGTTCTCAAGAACGCATTTCGAAAAACTTACCCATAAAAAAAACCCACTTGATAATTAATAAGCGCTCTCAAAAGAAAAATTAGTTTCCATTTTTTACTGTGGGTAAAACTTGCTCAATTTAGCTTCCGTTTGACAAATAATTAATTTGGCGATTATTTCAATTTTTGTACTAGCGCCAAATACCTAGAAATAGATATTAAAAAGCTAATATATGTCTCCAAGGATGTTTTAATCTGGGATACTATGCCACTTGTGTTTTTGATCATAATCTGGCTATTAACTGAGCTCGAAATTATCTTTAAAAAAAGTTACGAAAGACTGGTTCGTTTGCTAATTTTACGCTGAATGCTTTTAATATTGATTCACTTTATATTTTCGGATCTTAAATACAGGGAAATGAAGCGAACATAGATTAAATTTATCTCATGACAAGGCTTTCAAAAATTACTATCTACCATTTGAAAATAAACCTCTTTAGTGGCGAACCATTTAATTTCCTGCATTGAGCTATGCGTTAATTCATTTAACATTTAAGTATTTGTATCATATTCATAGCATTTACAGGCAGGGCTTGAAATTTTGTTCCGTTAGTAGTAAATTATTACAGTTTAAGGAATTTCAGGAATTGAAACATCTCTATACATATAAGACATATTTGTTGTCTGTTTGTCTATTCCCTTATAACTCAAGATCCAGACAACCAAATAACGTGACATTTGGTACACGTATACAAAATTACATGGGAAATGTTCTTAAACAAGTTTCGTTCCATCCCAACCTCACTCTGGCCTTCTCCAGCCTAAAGTAGTGCTCCATGTGCCTGTTCTGAGTCGTGGATACATTTTAGAGAAAACTTTACTAAACAAAAGCGGTAAGTAAACGCAATACTTCTTTGTTATATTTACTTTACTGCAAGCAAATACTGCAACAAATATCACATTCAGCCAAACTTCAACGATCAGAACTGGCTTTCTCACAGAGCAATTTGGACAAGCAGAAATGATGTGGTTGAGATTCTCAATGTCACCATTCAGAAGCAGCTTCCAGGGCAAGAATATGCCTACAAGTCCATAGACTGCATCCTTAATGATGATGAAGCAGTACAATATCCCATTGAGTTCTTGAATTCCATCCAGACTCCTGATTTGCAAGCCCACAACTTGATTCTGAAAGTTGGTGCTCCAATAATGCTGATCCGAAATATTGATGCACCCAGGTTGTGCAATGGCACAAGATTAATTGTGAAAAAGCTGATGCAACATGTCATTCAAGCCACAGTACTCACAGGGTGTGCTAAGGGTGAGGATGTCTTCATTCCAAGAATACCTATCATTCCCTCAGACAGCACAATGCAATTCAAGAGAATATATGGTGAAAGAGAAACTGTGCTTTGCCATGACAATCAACAAATCACAAGGCCAGTTTCTTGGGATTACTGGTATAGACTTGCAGACACCATGCTTTTCTCATGGGCCTGCTCCAGAGTGGGCAAAGAGAAAAATCTTTTTGTACACACTCCAAATGGAACTGCCAAAAATGTTGTTATCACATTGCTTTAAGACAAATGTACCCTTTTATTGCATGCAAATAAACAGTTTTGCAAGCTTCTACAGAAAACCTTATTTTAAACCCGGGAAAAGCAGGGTATTTGCAGCTAGTCAATTATAAATAAGAATAATGATGTAGCAATCGAATCAAAAATAGAAATAATATTCCTCAACGCAGCTGGTAATACAGGAGCTATATTCTCTTATACCAATACAAGGCGGAGAAGCTGTTACCCATTTAACACCAACCGAGGAGCACGTGTAGCTTAAGGTATGTTAACGCCTCGAGAAAAATTACCCCCTCTGGTTCGTCGTAATTTAGGAGTAAAGACCAAACAGAAAACAAACAGGCTTGGCCTGTTACCCCCAGAGATATCTTTTGAGAGCTTGGAGTACATTGTGATCACGAACATACTCTACGAGCCCTAGTGTTAGCAGATAGAACGTCACCTCTACATTTAATAGAAGACATTAGGGGATAAAGAATAACTTTATACTAATTAAGTATTTAATGAGGAAAAACACAATACTCTTAGCGCTGTTAGATAAGTTAAAAATACTTTATATACTGGTATACTTTCGGTAATATTCTAGTAAATCCAGTAAAGATTATCTAATATAGACCGAATTATACATTTATTAGTATAGTGTTATATTGTATATATTTAGCAAGATAAGTTTATTGAAGTTGTTAAGAAATCTTATAGAGTTAGTAGGAAAATGTTTGGAATTCATAAATGATGAATACAGGAAATTAATTAGGAAAAAAAAGTAAAATTCCTTGAGTAACTCTTTGTTGCTTCCTAAATCGTTTTATGACTCAAACATGTATAAAATAAACCAGGGGTCCGCACTTGTGTTCTTTTATTTTCAGCTGGCCATTTTTGAGTGTAAATTAGCCCATGGGTGCAGTGTTTGCGAGATCTGTTTAACAGATAAAAAAAACATCACCACTAATTTAATAGAAAACATTACGGGATAAAGGATAACGTTATACTAATTAACTATTTAATGAGAAAAATATAACATTCTGTTTTGCAATATTAGATAGGTTAAAAGTACTTTATATACTGGTAGACTTTCGATAATACTAAGACACTAGAATATTCTTTACTTTAATAAAGTAAAGAATATTCCAGTAAATCTAGTAAAGATTATATAGTATAGATCGTATTATACATTTATTAGTATAATATTATTTAGTATATATCTAGAAAAATAGGTTTATTGAAGTTGTTAAGAAATCTTATAGAGTTAGTAGGAAAATGTTTGGAATTCATAAATGATGAATGCAGGAAATTAATTAGGAAAAAAAAGTAAAATTCCTTGAGTAACTCTTTGTTGCTTCCTAAATGATTCTATCAAGGTGTCTTCAAGCCATATTATAAAATAAACCAGTGTGTCCTTCAGTTGTGTTTTTTATTTTCAGCTGGCCATTTTTTAGTGCGTAAATTAGCCCCTGTGACTTTAATAAAGTAAATAATATTCCAGTAAATCTAGAAAAGATTATCTAGTATAGATTGTATTATACATTTGTTAGTATAGTATTATATAGTATATATCTTGAAAAATAGATTTATTGATTTTGTTAAAAAATCTTATAGAGTTAGCAGGAAAACATTTGTAATTCAGCAATGAGGAATGACTGAAATTAATTAGGAAAATAGAAAAATTCTTGAGTAACTCTTTGTTGCTTCCTAAATGATTCTAGCAAGGTGACATCAAGACATGTTATAAAATAAACCAGGATGTGCAGCAGTTATGTTCTTTTATATTTAACTAGCCATTTTTGAGTGTGCAAATTAGCCTTGAGTGCAATGTTTACGAGATCTCCTTAACAGATAAAAAACATCACCACTAATTTAATAGAAAAAATTACGGGATAAAGGATAACTTTATACGAATTACGTATTTATTGAGAAAAATATAATATTCTGTTTTTCAATGTTAGATAGGTTAAAAGTACTTTATATACTGGTAGATTTTCGGTAATACTATATCACTAGATTATTTTTTTACTTTAAAAAGTAAAGAGTATTCCAGTAAATCTAGAGTTAGCAGGAAAACATTTGAATTCAGCAATAGATGAATGAGAATTAATTAGGAAAATAGAAATTCTTTGTAACTCTTTTTATTGCTATTAAATGATTCTGCAAGTGACATTAGAAGTTAAAAAATTATACACCCGAATTTAAGCATACGGGGAGTGACTTGTTATAAAATAAACAGGGTGTGCCGTAGTTGTATTCTTTTATTTTTAGCTAGTCATTTTTGAGTGTGCAAATTAGCCTTGAGTGCAGTGTTTACGAGATCTGCTTAACAGATAAAACATCACCTCTAGATTTAATAGAAAACACTACTGGATAAAGATTAACGTTATACTCATTGAGAAAAACATAATACTCTGTTACGCACTATTAGATAGGTTAAAAATACTTTATATACTGGTAGACTTTCATGACTTTATGTCATTAGAATATTCTTTACTTTAATAAAGTAAAGAAAATTCACGGAAATCTAATAAAGATTGTCTAATATAGATCGTATTATACATTTATTACTATAGTATTATCTATTATAGATCTAACAAAATAGGTTTATTCAAGTATTTTAGAAATCTTATAAGCTAAGTAGGAGAACGTTTATAATCCATCTATGATAAAAAAGTGAAATTAATTATAAAAAATTTTTTTTCAGTAACTCTTTGTTGCTTAATAAATAATTCTATCAGAATGACTCCAAATTTGGATTGAATATACTGAAAGAAAGGCATGGCATAAGAAAATATTAAAGAAATTATTAGATGGCATTGTAAACAGAATGCAAGTGATTCCACTAAAAGTTCATTTAAATTGAAAATATGACGTCTTGGCATGAGTCAGAAAAACGACTGTAATGTAAAATGTGCATAGTGTTCGGTTTGACTGAAAAAAATGACTTCTAAGTCAGTCAAAAAATGTATTTATAAAAACCATCATTAAGGTAAACCACATTAAGGGAAAAAATTATCTGTCCTTAACATGAATCCTGTTTTCTCTTATTCCAGTATGTCCAGTTAAAATTTGACTGCAATCTGAATAGTGGTTCTTTTTTTACAACATTATGAATGTTGGATTTTAATTATAATCAATTGGCACATTTATTAGTATAGTATTATCTAAAATAGATTTGGTAAAATTCTAGCATTTTAAAGTAAAGAGTATTCATGTATCTTCTAAAAGTAACAGAAACATCAATAAAATTAGAACATTTTTATCATTGTCACTACGAATATCTGAAGTAAAATCTCGCAATTCAGTCAGTTTTATTTCTAGTAAAGATAGATTGATTTCTAGGAAAGATACATTGTATTTCTAGGAAAGATAGGCTTTTCCAACCATATAGACAGTAAGTCCAGCAGTAGGTTTCTGCCTCCTTCAGAGGTCATTGGTTTAACGTAAAGATCGTTAGACTTTTGAGGGAGAAGAGTCTAACCCCTTGCCTGAAACTTGCCTGTGACGCCCGAACTCAGTTAGGGCAAAGCAAATGAGCCAAATTTGGAATTCTTGACCGGTTCGGGCAGGAGAAAAATCGGTGTTGATAAAATGTAGAAGTAAGAGTATAAAGAGCTGCATGCTGCTGACGAGCCGTGATCTGCCGACAACTATCGTTTAACGGAATACTTGGCAAAGTAAAAAGTACGATACCAAAACCTGCGAAAGAAAATGATCTAAAAACATAATTTAGAGCATTTGTAAGGGATGGCTGCCAAATAAAAGTTTCGTATTGACATAAAGAGTTACAGTTCATAAATGGCTTAAAGCATCTAAGGAGTCATACTTTGTTGCAGAATGCGAAATCTTATACGTTACAAATTATTTTTTCCTCCTCATGTACAAATTATCATCAATCATATTACATCATATCATATCATATTATATCATATTATATTATATCATATTATACTATATCATACTATATTATATCTTATCATATTATATCATATCATATCATATCATATCATATCATATTATATCATATATCATATTATATCATAATATATTATATCATATTATATCATATCATGTTATATCATATTACATTATATCATATTATATTATATTTTATTATATAATCATATATCATATATATATATATATATATATATATATCATATTATATTATATTATACCATATCATATTATATCTTATCATATTATATCATATTATATTATATCAAATCATATTATATCATATTATATCATATTATAAACATCAAGTTTTAATGAATTTTTTACCAACAAATGCTTGAAAATTTCAAAATATGTGGTATTTTTTTCAGATCATGAAAAATAAATTTTAATACTAAAAAATACTAATAAGTTTAAATCTTATGTTAAAATAAAAATTTTACTTACACTTCTTGCGCGCAAGATTCTAATAAAGATATTGGTGCTAGAAATAAATTCTACTTGTTACGAAAAAGAATATGGTGTTTCTTGAACTTATACCTCAAACCGAAGCATTTTAAAGAGATTAATACCTTTTATTAAATATCAATAATATATTTTTAGAAAATATTTTTTAGAAGTATATGTAATATAAAGTACAATTATTTAACGTGACATTTAATTTGGCGTTCTTTAAAGTTGTCAATTATCCGGATTTGTGTTAAACCAAATACTCTTCGTCCCCGAACGATCTGGATAATTAGTTATCCTAAAAATTCTTCTCTCTCTTTTTTTTAAACCCCTTCCCAGTTTTTCCCGGACGCAGCACGGTCACAGTGTTCGGGGCGATAATGATTTGCCCGTACGACGTACGGGCAATTTTGCTTTTGTACTGTTTCGCTCGTACCTTGCTATTTTTAATATCAAATTAATCGCATAGATAGTGAATGTTTGTCCATTAAATGATGATTTGCTTTCTAATGTATTTTCTCTTGTTTCTAATGTATTTCTATTGTTTCAGTTAGGCGCACTTTCCCCTGCCTTGTATCAGAAGATTTTTTATCATCATTGCTTATAGTTTTCTTATCACTATTTTACTAATCATTTGATAATGATGTTTATGAAATTTAATAATATCCGCTATATAATAATAGCCTAAGTTATCTGTCCGTCTGTCCTTGAATTTATGAAGCGGTTGGACCTGGAATGGATTGAGGCATCCATATTGGATTCTTGATGAGTTAGGGTTAGTAAAATTCAAAGCGAGTAAATTTTATCTTCCTCTAAACTATCAATCTGATTCTAAAATAAATTGGTGTAAATATACTTCATATCGCGGAAAAAAATACTGTCGTCTTTAAAACTTTCTAAATCAACCTCTCCCCCCTTTTCGACCCGTTAATGTCATTATTTCAAGGCCCATTTTCCTCGGTTAAGAGCAGGCGATTTTAAAACTAGTATATAGCCCATCCTATGACGGAAACAGTAAATTTTTTAATTTTCCAGAATTGTAAAATACTCTATGAGGCAGGTAAAAAAATGGTTTGTTTTTTGGCTGACAATTATCTTGCAACAAAAAATAATCGATGACTAATTTAAAATTATCACATATCTACCTAATCTATTATTTTAAGCCAAATGTAAAAGAAAACTATTTACTAATATCTGAGTTCATCGATAAAAAATATGAACATAATGCAGACGATATTTAAATCATTTGAAATAAGAAATGATTAATGAGATGGTTAAAGGGATGACGTCATAATTCTCGGGGAAAAATGTTTTTTTTACTTATTTATTATGTGATAAATTGATAAATCTTGACCGTGGAAAATAGGGCTTAAAATAATCGTATTAAACGCTCTAAAAGGGGAAATGGGATGGATTTCGTACGTTTTAAAGATGACAGTATTTCTCTTTGTGATAGGAAGCATATTTATACCAATTTATTTTCGAATCAGATAGCTAATTTAGGAGAAGATAAACTTTACTCGCTTTGAATTTTGCTAACCCTAACTCATTGAGAATCCAATATGGATGCCTCAATACATTCCAGGTATAACCATTTCATAAATTCTAGGACAGACGGACAGATAACTTAGGCTGTTATTATATAGGGGATTTTAACTTAAAATAGTGAAATTAATACAAAAAAATCTGATATTTTTGGAACAAATTCTGGGAAAAACTGAATCTGCTAAGGGGTTAATATCATTGCAGATCTCCTCAAAGTTGAATAATTCAAAGTCAAACCTAAAATACTCTTTTTTGTTTAAAAAATAATCCCAAAGTATAACAAATTTAAAAAAAAAATATAATTTTCTGACCCATGTTTTCCCTGGTTCCCATATTACCTCGCATTTAAAATAGTACATCGATTAGGAAAGTTACAGGGAAAACTCAATTATTTTCATAAAAGAAAAATGATGTCCTAAATGATTAAAAATAATACAAATTTTAATTTTTATAACATATTCTAACTTAAAATTGTAAAACATGCTTGAGAACTCCCAGAATTCGGACCCAATTTTGGGAAAAATGATACTGTTAAAGGGTTTAATATTGCAAATCTCCAAAAGATGAATAATTCAAAGTCAAACCTTTGTTTAAAAAATATTTTGTTTAAAAAATAATCCAAAGCATAACAAATTAAAAAAAAACCTATAATTTTCTGACCCATTTTTTTTCCTGGTCGCCAGATGGGCCAAATAATAAAATTTAAGTTTTCTCGCAGTCAAAATAATACAGCGACTATGAAACTAACAAAAAAAAAAAAAAAACTGAATTATTTATAGAAAAAAAAAATGTTGTCCTAAATGCTTAAAAACAATAGGTGTGTTAATTTTTATAAAATATTCTAACTTAAAACTGTAAAATCAATAAGAAAATGTGACATTTTTTAGTCCAAATTATGGAAAAAAATGAAATTGTTAAAGGATTAATATCATTTCCAATCTCCTCAAAGTTGAATAATTCAAAGTCAAGCCTTAAAAACTCTTTTTTGTTTAAAAAAAAAAATAGCAACTGGTCACTAGATGCGCCTAATGCAATTTAAGTTTCCTCGCAGTCAAAATAATAGCGACTATGCAACTTACAGGAAAAACTCAATTATTTAAAAAAAATGAAAAAATGTTGCCCTAAATGCCTTAAAATTCTATAAATGCTAATTTTAATAGCATGTTACAACTTAAAATTGTGAAATTAATAAAAATAGTGTTACATTTTTGGATCAAATTCTGGAAAAAAATGAAACTGTTAAGTTTTAATAGAGTAGAACCTCAGTATAACGACCCCCTGTGGGACCAACATCATATGGTCGGTGTAACAAATTGAAAAAATAATAATTAAAAAAAAATGAGGAAGAAATTACTCAACAGTTATAACTAGAGAACACTTCTATTTATTTGTATTTCATTATTGAATTTTTGAAGAAAAAGTCTTTGATTGAAACCTGTTTCGAGTTCATTAGGGAATTTTTCATTATCACTGATTCCATATCCGTCAGATTTTGAAGAATATCTTCAGAATTAAATTGTCCTTCAAAATATTGACTCAGGGAATTGATTGCATTAAAGGCTTCTTTTTCATTCATTTTTTTAAAAGCTTGGACGATTTCTTCTCCATCGTCGGAATAGCAGATTTCTTCATTTCCGGTTATACGGGCAATAAAATCATCCTCATTCAAATTTTCTTCACAGCACTGTAAAGTTTCATCTACTGCAACAAACTAATCAAAAGATAATTGAAGATCCGGAAATTCGATATTAAGGAGCTGGTCATTTTGTTAGTGTCTGGAGTATCATATACCTAGGACATCAATGTCGTACGTGACGAAAGGGTCCTTTAACCCTCTGAGTGGAACTGATTAAAAAAAGTCTTCAAAAAATACGCTAAAGGTTTATTGTGTCAATGGCCAAAGTGTTCTATAATTTTTTACTTCACCCTTTGTCGACTAGAATGGAATAAGGGAAACCCACCCTCGTTACTGTCCCTTTACTTCCGGTTATAAATAGATATATAAATAGATATTATAGATTGTTAATTTTTAATACACATAAAGCTCGTCAAGTCTCGAAGATCATCCCATAAGAAATAATGGATTCTAAAAGTACAAATAAAAATATTCTTTAAGAAAATTATTTATAATTTTTTCAAGATATTTAAGTGGTGCAATACGAGATAAATCTGTTACCGCAAACGAAATATTCGAAATAGAGATTTACAAAGCCGTGAAAAGCTATCAGCGTCTTTGTGCCTCAGGGAGAAGGGGTGCATCCCTCAATAAATGTCAGTCAAAGAGGGATGCAGTTTTTAAACAATCGACCTGACCCTCCTACCTCAAACACTGGTAGAAATGTACATTACATCCATTTTCAGAACGTTTTTGAGACATCGAAAATTGTACGTGACAACCGCTTTGAAGACATCATCGGTTTGGCGGAATTGTACGTGCGAACCGCTTAGGGGGTTAAGCAACATAAAGAAAGGAGTACAGGTTTCTTGAAGTTGCACCACAGTACAATACTTTTGAAATAGTCCACTTGCTCATGAGTTCTGCGGTCTCAAATTGGTGGTCGCTCTAACGAAAAATAATACGCTTGGGGTCGTTGTAATGATTCAAAATTAACATTATTCCTATGGTAAAATAATTGGGAATTAAGATGGTCGTTCTAAAGAAGTTGTCGTTGTATCGTGGGATCGTTAAAAAGAGGTTCTACTATCATTGCAAATCTCTTCAAAGTGGAATAATCCGAAGTTAAACCTAAAAAAACCTTTTTTGTTTAAAAAATAATCTCAAAGCATGAGAAATAAAAAAAAAATATATATAATTTTCTGACCCAATTTTATCTCCTGGTCTCCAGCAGCGCTAAATAAAATTTAAGTCTCCCCGCAGTCAAAATAATACAGCTACTATGTAACTTATAGGGAAAACTCAATTATTTTCATAAAAGAAAAATGTTGTCCTAAATGATTAAAAATAATACAAATTTTAATTTTTATAACATATTCTAACTTAAAATTGTAAAACATGCCCCAGAATTCTGTTAAGGGCATAACAAACAAAGCATAACAACTAAAAAAATTATCAATTTTCTGACCCAATTTTTTTCCCTGGTCGCCAGATGCTTCAAATAAAATTTAAGTTTCCTAGCAGTTAAAATAATAAAGTGACAATGCAACTTACAGGGAAAACTCAATTATTTTAATAAGAAAAAAATATTGTTCTAAATGTTTAAAAATAATAGAAATGTTAATTTTCTGACATATTCTAACTTAAAATTCTAAAATTTAATAAAAAATGTGGCATTGTTTGGATTAAATTCTGGGGGAAAGATGAAACTGTTAATGAGTTAATACCATTACAAATCTACTCAAAGTTGAATAATTCAAAGTAAAACCTAAAAAAAACGATTTTTTTGTTTAAAAAATAATCGCAAAGCATAACAAATTTAAAAAAAAATTATTAATTTTCTGACCCAATTTTTTCCCTTGGTCGCCAGATGCGCCAAATGCAATTTAAGTTTCCTCGCAGTCAAAATAATAGTGCGACTATGTCACTTATAGGGAAAACTCAGTTATTTTCATAAAAGAAAAATGTTGTCCTAAATGCTTAAAAATAATAGAAACGTTAATTATTATAATATATTCTAACTTAAAATTGTAAAACATGCCCCAGAATTCTGTTAAGGCGTTAATATTGGAAATCTCCTCAAAGTTGAATAATTCAAATTCAAACGATTTTCTGTTTAAAAAATAATCGCAAAGCATAACAAATAAAAAAAATGGACCCAATTTTTTCCCCGGTCGCCAGATGCGCCAAATAAAATCTAAGTTTCCTCGCAGTCAAAATAATAGTGCGACTATGTCACTTACGGGGAAAACTAAATTATTTTCATAAATGAAAAAATTCCTAAATGATTAAAAATAATAGAAATGTTAATTTTTATTACATATTCTAATTTAAAATTGCAAAATTAATAAAGAAATGGGACATTTTTTTTGACCAAATTCTGGAAAAAATACTGTTAAATGGTTAATATCATTGCAAATCTCCTCAGTTGAATAATTCAAAGTCAAACCTAAAATACTCTTTTTTGTTTAAAAAATAATCCCAAAGTATAACAAATTTTAAAAAATTATAATTTTCTGACCCCAAAATTTTTTTTTTTTTTTTTTTTTTTTTTTTTTTTTTTTTTTTTTTTTTTGTCGCCAGATGCGCCAAATAAAATTTAAGTTTCCCCGCAGTCAAAATAATAGAGAGACTATGTAACTTACAGGGAAAACTCAACTATTTTCATAAAAGAAAAATGATGTTCTAAATGCTTAAATAATAGAAATGTTTATTTTTATAGCACATTACAACTTAAAATTGTGAAAATAACAGAAAAAAAATATGTCATTTTTTGGACCAAATTCTGGGGGAAAAAATAAAACTTTTAAGGGATTAATATCATTGCAAATTTCCTCAAATTTGAATAATTCAAAGTCAAACCTAAAAAAGGATTTCTTTGGTTAACCATTTGATATGAGCTCTTTGAAGAAATATGTCATTTTTTGGACCAAATTCTGGGGGAAAAAATAAAACTTTTAAGGGATTAATATCATTGCAAATTTCCTCAAATTTGAATAATTCAAAGTCAAACCTAAAAAAGGATTTCTTTGGTTAACCATTTGATATGAGCTCTTTGAAGAAATAAGCCATTGTTTGGACCAAATTCTTGGGGAAAAAAATGAAATTGTTAAAAGGTTAATATCATTGGAAGT
>CM063509.1:64910313-64960313 GCA_032207245.1 Pardosa pseudoannulata
AAGTCAAACAACACACTGCAAAATGCAAATGATTTCTTCATACCTATAATAAGTATACTCTTAAAGATCTCTTTATAATTTTCAATTTTTATTAAACACAATAAACATCTGCAAATTAAATCCGGTAAATTCATTTCTACCTGAATTATTTTCATTTTTTACTTTATACTGAACTTTACTGTCAAATGACATGCTGTAAAGAGGAAATTTTACTTAGCTATAAGTCATATAACAACCTGCAAATGGCAAATGGCTTCCTAAAATTTTATAGATACCTAAAATAAATACACTCTTAAAGATCACTTTATAATCTTCAATTTATGTTAAACACAGAGAACGTTAGCAAATTCAATCTGGTAAATTCATTTCTATGTGAATTATTTTCATTTTTACTTTATACTAATCTGTACTGTCAAATGACATACTGTAACGAGGAAATTTTATTCCATGAAACTTTCCAGATAACTAATAAGTGCACTCTTAAAAGTACAATAATTATTTATAATTAATTAATATTTATAATTTTCAATTTATATTTAACATAGAAAATATTGTGACTTAAATATTATAGTAAGGTATATCGTGTCACTGACTTGTTTTAGATTTACGATTAACTAACTTTTTCGTAGCTCATTATGTTCTCGTATATCTAACCATTTCGACAGTAAATACCTATAAATCATCCAAACGATTTTTCTTCTAACTTTATATTTTGATTTGAAAACTTTTTACCTAAATAAAATATAGCCTACATTATTCCGGGATAGTTTACATTTCTATTAGCTAAAATATTTTTTTAATTGGTTCAACAGTTAATGTTTACCCCTACACACAAATAAATATTATCTTTTTTATAATATTGAGGGAGATTTTACATTAAAACTTTAATATATGAATATGGATATAATAATGTTACAATAAATTTTCTATCAGGCTTATAATAAACCAAATAAATTGTTTTTGAAAGTCTACACTGGCGTTTACAATTCTTTAATAATTTCAATCTGTATTTTTCTAAACAGAAATAATAGCGAAACGAAAACTTTTTTAATCCCAGAAGAAATGTCCGATTACGATGAACAAGTGAAGTGTAATCGAGAGAGCAAACCTCGCTAATCTGTACTTCGATTATGCTATCATAAATGCATGTTAATCGAATGTTCAATTTTATTCGAATACGTACGACTGATACACGACATTAACCGATATCGAATCTCGTAACTCGGGAAAGTCCCTAAGTACATGTCAACTGCGTCATTACCTTGAAAACTGTAATTGATCAATGTAATATTCGAAGCTAAGCGAGATGTTTGATGAAAACTGTTTCAGTTTTTGAAAGTGAAACTGTTTTCGACGATCACAGCAGAAAAGAAGCTCTGTCATTCCAAACAAGTACGATGCAGAAAATGGTTGCCTTTGTTTCAAAACACACTTCGGTCGCTGATAAGAATCGTGTAGCTGATAAGGGCGGTTTAGGTTTGTATACTTGAGTTGACAGCAGATATTTTTGTAATTTGAAATATACTTTATTTCGGAAAAGAGTAAAAAATAAGATGAGTTTAGAAAGAAGTAAGTTAATTATACTTTTGATTTCCTCCGAATTGCAATTCATTTATTTGTTTATATTTAGACATTAAGAATTGTGGGGAATGTGTTTTCGTTATTAGGATTTAATGTGTTAGATAATTGTACAAAATTTTAATTTTATTCCGATAGTTTCTTTTCGCTGGAATATTCTTTTACGCATAATAAATTTTTAGTTAATTTTTATTCTCAATATAAAGATTTATTCATATTTATAATATTAGCTTTCAAATTAATCCATGTAAAAACAAAATATTTAAAGTTTTGTATTTTTTCATAGAACCTTTAAATTTCATTATAGAATGATAATTGCATAATAAATACTTATTCCCATGCTTGTGTGATTTTATTTTTATTAAGATATTTCGAAGAAAATATTACTGTTTTTTTTTTGAGATCATATGCACATGTTATCAAAAAACTATATATCTACTATGTACTTCTAATATTGATTAAACTTCTAATATTGATTTAAAATTAATCGATCTAAAAACAAAATATGTAAAGATTTTGTTTTCGTTTATAAAATCGTTAAATTTCACTAAATAAAAATTGCATAATAAAGATTTATAACTGTATTCCAGTGCTTCACTACGGTAATTCTGTTTTTATTAAGATATTTTGAAGAAGCTGTTACCCATACAGTAAATATTACTGATTGTTTTTAACATCATGTGCACATGCTATCAAAAAAGTTTATATATCTAATGTGTACTTTAAAACTTCTAATATTGATTTAAAATTAATCAATCTAAAAAATGTTTAAAGTTTTTGTTTTCATTTATAAAATTGTTAAATTTAACAATAAAAGGAAAATTGCATAATAAAGACTTATAACTCTTCCAGTACTTCACTACGGTAATTCTGTTTTTATTAAGATATTTCAAAGGACCTGTTACTCATGCAGAAAATATTACTGATTTTTTAACATCATATCCACATGATATCAAAAAAAGCTTATATATCTATCTAATATGTACTTTAAAAGTTCTAATATTGATTAAAATTCATTTATTTAAAAACAAAATATTTAATTTTTTTATTTTCGTTTATAAAACCGTTAAATTTCACAATAAAACGAAAATTGCATAATAAAGACATAACTGTATTCTAGTGTTCCACTACGGTAATTCTGTTTTTATTAAGATATTTTAAAGGACCTGTTACTCATGCAAAAAATATTACTGATTTTTTTTACATCATAAGCGCATGCTATCAAAAAAGTTTATATATCTATCTAATATGTACTTTAAAACTTCTAATATTGATTTAAAATTACTCGATCTGAAAACAAAATATTTAAAGTTTTTGTTTTGGTTTATAAAATCGTTAAATTTCACAGTAAAACGAAAATTGCATAATAAAGACTTATGACTGCATTCCAGTGCTTCACTACGGTAATTCTGTTTTTAGTAAGATATTTCAAAGTATCTGTTACTCATGCAGAAAATGTTACTGATTTTTTTTAACATCGTATGCACATGCTATCAAAAAAGTTTATATATCTATCTAATATGTACTTTAAAACTTCTAATATTGATTTAAAATTAATCGATCTAAACACAAAATATTTAAAGTTTTTGTTTTCGATTATAAAATTGTTAAATTTAACAATAAATGGAAAATTGCATAATATTTACTTATATACTAACTGCAATCCCGAGCTTCACAACACTGATTGTGTACTTAAGTATTTCGAAGAACCTGTTACCCATGCAAAAAATAGTACTAATTTTTGTAACTTTTAACATAATATTTAATAACATTTATATATACTATTAATAACTAAAATGCTTCAAATAATTTATATATCTGTCTAAAATGTATATCTAATATTGATTTAAAATTAATCAAACTAATAAAAAAATAGTTAAAGTTTTTGTTTACATTTATAAAATCGTTAAATTTAACAATAAAACGAAAATTGCATAATAATGACTTATAAACTAACTGTATTCCCGAGCTTCACTACAATGTATCTGTTTTTATTTAAGTATTTCGAAGAACCTGTTACCTATGAAAAAAAATAGTTCCGATTTTTTGTAATTTTATATGTACATAATATTTAATAGCATTTATATATACTATTAATAACTAAAATGCTATCAAATAATTTATATATCTATCTAAAATGTACTTTTAAAATTCTAATATTGATTTAAAATTAATCGAACTAAAAACAAAATAGTTAAAGTTTTTGTTTTCGTTTATAAAATCGTTAAATTTAACAATAAAACGAAAATTGCATAATAATGACTTATTTATCTAACTGTATTCCCGAGCTTCATTACAATGATTCTGTTTTAATTTAGGTATTTCGGAAAACCTGTTACCCATGCCAAAAAAGTACTGATTTTTAGTAACTTTAACATAATATTTAATAACATTTATACGAGTATATACTATAAGTAACTAAAATTCTATCTAATAACTTACATATTTATCTAATATGTACTTTAAAACTTTTAATACTGTTTTCAAACGAATCCGTGTCAAAACAAAATATTTAAAAATATTGAAACATTTTGTTTTTCTTCATATTCTAAATTTAACAATAAAACGAAAATTACATAAAGTTTTATATACTAGTTGAATTTCAGTGCTTCGCTACGGTGATTTTGTTTTAATTAAGATATTTCAAAGAATCTCCGTAGGTGTCAATCTCATTATCAAAAATTATAGAACATAATGTTCCAAACCAACCAAAGAATCTCTAGTTCAACCATGTAAAAAATATTACTAATCATCTGTAACTATATATGCAGGTAACATTTAATAACATTTATATAATAAAAATGTTTAAGCCACTAATAAGTAAAATGATATCAAAGTCTTTACACATTTACCTAATACAAATAAAAAAGTTTGTAATGGTTAAAAAAATTGTTTCAAACAACGCGCATGTTACTCTAAACACCTCAAAGGCAGAAAAGAATATAAGTTTTAAATTATTATGATTTTATTTAATTAAAATTTATAATTTATATATAAATCTATACCTAAAACTAGTTTTATAAAATAATTAAAATAAATTGTGCATTAAATAATATGAATTTATCAGGGGAAAAATTGTAAATTACGGCGAAATATCCGGCACTTTTTAGATGGCTTACCCTTTCAACTCTATAAGAAATATATTGAAAAAAACAGAATTTTAAGGTATACCCATTACTGATTGTATACTTATCTGAAATAAATCATCACCTATATAATAATAGCCTAAGTTATCTGTCCGTCTGTCCTCAAATTTATGAAGCGGTTGGACCTGGAATGGATGAAGCACCCATATTGGACTCTTGATGAGTTACGGTTAACATAATTCAAAGCTAGTAAAGCTTATCTTCTCCTAGACTATCGATACGATTCTAAAATAAATTGGTATAAATATGCTTCATATCACAGCAAAAAATACTGTCTTCTTTAAAACGTTCGAATTCCACCCCTTCTCCCCTTTTCGAACATTTAATGCTATTATTTCAAGCCCTATTTTCGCTGGTTATGATCAAGTGATTTAATTTATCAATTTATCACATAATAATTAGATAAAAGTTACATTTTTTACTAGCATTATGACGTCATTCCTTTAAGCTTCTCATTTAATCATTTCTTATTTTAAATTATTTAAATGTCGTCTGCATTATTTTCATACGTTTTATCACTGAACTTAGATATTACGTAAATAATTCTGTTTTATAATTGGCTTAAATAATAGATTAGGTACATATGTCATAATTTTAAATTTAATCATCGATTATTTTTTGTTGCAATGAAAATTTTATAACCGGTATTAACAACAAATTCTATCTACTTCCAGGGTCTGGTGGAAATGATTGTTTAATTCCTTTACTTCTATCAATTACTGTGGCAAAGAAAATTCGGAAGAACTTAACGATAATTTTGACATAGCTAAGAAAACTTTTAATTACTCTAAATGAATTCGAAGTGATTCTAAAACTGCATTCCCAGTATCGGGAGACTTTAGAGGAGTATGAAGATAAACAATTGCAGAGCTTGTACCAGATAATTGTCAGTTAAAATACAAACCATTTTTTACCTGCCTCATAGGGCACTTTGATATTCTGAAAAATAAAAATTTTACTGTTTCTGTCATATGACAGCCGATTGGTTAGGGTGTTGGCCTTTGGTACCGGAGTTCGTGGGTTCGAATCCCAACGGGGCATGGATTTTCGTAGCCGTTCGGAATCGGTTTTAAGCTGTAGGTCCAATCTTATTAGCCCTCGTGTTGCAAAATGTAGACCGTAGCACTCCAAACCAAACCGTCATATGACGGGTTATATACTAGTTAGTATGTAGTATAGATAACGAATTTGCTGTAAAATTTATTGATATAAAAACTCATTACAGAACCGGACAAACCTAGTTTAAACACAAAAATAGTTCATAAACATAAAAATGAATAAATTCTATCAAGTACTTTTATATTTCTTTAATTTCCAAATATAAAAGAAATTTCAGTATTGAAAAGTTAAATATTTTTGTCGTGATTCATATGGCAGTGATCACATTGGTGGGCATATGGTTGGGATAAGTGGCTGGAATATAATGTGTATTCATCCAAGGAATGAATTAATTTTAAACTAACAGCCTAGGAATTAATCATTTGTATTGTGACGCCTTCAATATTCTCAAATGAGAGGTAACGGGAATAATGGATCACAGTCAAAGATAAAATTGGAAATTTACTTTAATTCTGGATTAAATACGGCTATCTACAAAGGAATGTTAATTCCTGAATCATGTAGAACTGCAAAGGACGGTTGCCGGTAAAACTTCCTCACGATGGTCACAATCGAAAGAAAAACAAGAGATTTAATAATCTCTTACAAATGAGGAGTCTTTTCAGGGTGCAATCAAACCCAATTTATCCCCCGTTCGGTATCCGAGATTCTGCCGCTCCCTATATGAGCGGACTTACGTATCTCCCAAACTAGCAAACTGTCGCTGGTATATATATATATATATATATATATATATATATATATATATATATATATATATATATATATGTAATCCATTTTTTATAAAACTCCTTCACAAGGAGAAAGTTCAACAGCTAGCATTCATAAAGTACAAAGATGCAGTCGGGTCTCATATTCAAGAGAACTCAGAAATCTAATTTAAAACTTTATTTCAGAGTGGCAACACGGCACATCTGTCCTTCTGGACAATATACAATCAAAAGCCACAGAGTTCACTCTGCTCTCACACAAGTACACCCAAGAGCGCTGACAACAAGAATTTTCCCACAACAAAAACAGCTTAATAAGCGAATTGACTGCAATATCAGCAAAACGCGAAAACATGTTCCGCCAACACCTGGGAAACTGCTGTATAGACAGAAAGTTTACAGTTTTATGACAGAAAGGAATGTTAAGTGGAAAATACTCCGTTGAACACATCATGTTGAGACTGGTAAAGATATTTAGATGAATTAAAATGGAAGAGAGGAGTTTTTTGAAGAAATATTAAAGTTAAATAATTTTGATATATTACATATATATATATATATATATATATATATATATATATATATATATATATATATATATATATATAAGGCGAAAGCCTCCACGAGGTCAACACACCTCCGAAAAAAAATGACAAAAAGCCCTGAGTCTCAAAATTGTAGGCTTTTTATACCTGGGGGGTCAGTTACGGTTCCTAATTGTTTTTTGGGTCAGTTAAGATCCCAGTTACTTGAGAACTCCGGCTAAAGTTACAGTTATATTTTTTAGCTGAATTCTCATTCCCTGGCTGTCCCTTGACGGAATTTCCGAGCATTTATTAACGAGATCCATCAGGGGCGTATTCGTCTATTCAGTCCGATTGTCAGGATCCCAGATTCTGCGACGCCACGCTATTGTACTCCGTACACAGGTGTACTCCGGTCAGCTGTTTTGGCGCGTGCTCGGACAAGGAAAAATCTTCACAGTATTAAATACTTCAAATAGTGTCATGAAACAAGGAGCTGCATTTCTTTATTCACTATAGTAATTTGATATTCAAGACACATTAAGATACTGATTTTATTTGACTCATTACATGAAAAAATTATAGCAGAAAATTTCTGTTATTATTTGTTTTAATAAGTTTTAAAGAGGGAAAACTTGTGATAAATAAATCAAACTGAAATAAATTAGTGTTTAAAATTGACAACGAGGTATCAACGTCGCTGAGACTGTATTGGAGTAGGTTTAGTAAAGGGATAGAAGACTGTCGTCACCCGTGTGTTGACCGGGTGTGAAAGAATTGTCCCAGTGTAGTTCATACAAGTAATAGAAGATTAAATTGGGTACCCAGCGTCTGGGGATATAGCCGGGCACTTTGGCTTTGTGGACTGATTCTCCAGGCTGGGGGTTGGACGTGGGACTCACAACTCCATCCTGTAAATTATATACCGGGTGGCTATAATTAAACTGACAGTGCTCAGAGCGTTCTGTAGCGCGATCTATTTACGAGAATGACGCCATATTTTGTAGGAAGATTAAACGAGACGGGGGACGAAGGATTCCGCGAAAAAACAAATTAGTTCCAAAAGTCACCGCTAGGGGAATATTTGGCTCTGTGCTATAGAAAATAGAGTGTTCACAAATGCAAATTAATACGGAATAAAATTACCTTTTATTATGAACATTTTCTGATTTAGTTCAAGTGCAATATGGCAACACTTTTAAAAAAGCCTAAAATCTACATAAACACCGATAAAGTCTCGTGATCTGCAATATCACGTACGCTGAGCAGAAGAAGAAGTTATTTATTCAAATTTAACATTACATCCATTGGCAAAATTAAGAAATTAATTTCCGTATTGATTTGCATTTGTTAACACTCTATTTTCTATTACACAGCGCCAAATATTCCCCTAGCGGTGACTTTTGGAACTAATTTGTTTTTTCGTGGAATCCTTCGTCCCCCGTCTTGTTTAATCTTCCTACAAAATGTGGCGTCATTCTCGCAAATAAATCGCGCTACAAAACACTGTGAGCACTGTCAGTTTAATTATGGCCACCTGGTATATAAAACAAAACTGAATTTTACGAAATCTAAAGAGTAATTTTTGGACTTGCTACGTAGGTGACTTGGATAAAGAAATTTGAGATTGAAATTTACAATCTCTGTATAGAGCTACCCCCGTTAAGATGGATCGACTGTGTTGAGAATGACGTAAAACTTCTTGGAGTTAAGAATTGTAGAGTAGTTGCCAGATGTAGAAATTCCTGGAGGAAACTTCTGGAGAAGTACAGGTGCCCACCCAGGGCTGTCGAGCCACTGAGAAAGGAAGGAAGATTGTCGTAGTTCTTGGCTTTTTGAAAAATTTCGAGATCATAATTTAAAAGATTTGCTTTTTCTTCGTTTTTTACTTCGTACAAGTCTCTAAAAATATGACTCTGCTGACTGCTATAAGCTAAATCCATTTTGTCGAATCATTTTTATTACTGTTTGGAAATGGGTCAACAGGATTATGTGGGCCGAGCCCGTCAATCCCGAGTTTCTTTCAGTGAGCATTAATACAGGTGTTACTATATTGCATTCAAGATATGTCACTGGAGACTTCTGTGTCATAATGATGTCAGAAGTTGTCATTGCAAAAAGAAATGTTTCCTTACTAAATGCCATTGGAAATGTAAGAAACTCTTGTGCAATTCAAATTTCTATAACAGTTTAAATTGTTGCAACAAATAAGATAGTATAACGCCAATCAGATAATTCAGTTAACTATTGATATGATTTTCTGTTCTAAGAGTGTTTGGTTTGTTTTAAGTTCAACAGTTACATGTGATAGTACTATAGATTTGACTGAATTACGGAGAAGAAAATATAAATATAAGACATGTTCAACATTCACCATTATGGTGAATGTCGATATTTACTGGTGTAAGTTAGAAATAAAAGTAATTAGCAAATATTCCGGACATACACCAAACGACTACGTGGATGTTGACATTCACCGGTGAAAGTCGACATTCTCCAGATTGCGGTCTTTCATCGTAACATTTAGACTACTTTAGGCTAGTTTAGTTTTAGACTAGCACTAGACCTGTCTCGAGTTCAAAACTGGAGCCAGGCTAAGGTCAACCGTGTTCATTAATCGTAACTAGTATTTTTCAATAATGTGCATGTAAAATAGATTCGTGGTGTAACGTCACAGCTCTAAAATAGGTAACTTTGTAGCGTTGTGGTCGAGCAGGGTTCTTCAAAGACCTCATGAGGATGACATCTTCAAACACAAGCGAGATGGAGAAGAAAGAAGGATTTATTCGTATATCTACAAATATTTACATCATGTACATTTCTCGGCACGGCTCGCTGCCGGACAACTCTCCGTGTTTTCTCCCACACCAAACGACACTAACCTCCTCCGATATAAAAAGGGCAGTTATGGGGCTCCTTAGCCAGACGGCTTTATCCCCGATTCTAAAAGTAAACAGTAAGCAGGGTAAAAACTGTAAGGTGCTATTAGGTTTAAAAAATTAGAAAAGGAGTAATTTAGAGGTGCCGGTCATTAGAAAGTGGGTAAGAAGAAATCAGTGAGAGCTGTGGCTTATGTTGTAAGTACCTGTAAAGATACAAAATATCTGATTAACACCCTGAAAAGAAAGTTGTGGTTAGTATACACGGTTCGAAACACTAGATGGAGTCTTACGGTCAAATATTAAACATCAAACACAGTTAGGTACACTATCCTGCTCCATAATAATAAAAATACATATAATATTAAAAAAAATTTTTTTGTATTTATTTATTTTTTTAATACAACACATCACTTTACGGCACAACATATAACAAGAGGGACAGGGGATGAAGTAATAAGAGCTAATAGGGTAATTAAGGTAGAGAATCTATTGTCAGTAAAGCATTGCGGCACGCGGCCGCTTAGAGTTACTCGGGTTATTATAATCATAATCTGGGAGTTCTGCAATTATTTCATTAGGTAGACTAGTTATTTTATTATAAAAATTATTAGATGATTTCACACAATATTGTTTGAAAGTTAATATATTTGTTAATAATATATATTGGTTGGACAAGTATCGATATGCGCCTCTAATACGCCTCAAGAATTTATTCTGTATTGTTTCTATTAATTTCAAATTAGATTTCGCAGCAAACGAACAGACCGGGGCTGCGTAAAGACAAACGACGCTTGGCCCTCGTGACGTCACTCGCAATCCCCCACGGTGAAAATGGTTGCACAGAACTTCCTGGGCCTAGCACTCTAGTTCTGACATACATACGAATTCCAACACACAACTAATGATGACATATTGGCTATAACTGTGGCAAGAAAAATACAATATGCAATGGATGTTTGAGTTTGGGCTAGAAAAAATAATAAAAAAACAGAAGAGAATAATCATTTAAGTATATTAAACGTTAACGTTAGCGAAAGCAGTATGAGTTCCAGCTAGTAGAAACTAGAGAACGTACCTTGAAGATTAAGATGATACAGTTAGGTTGCAAATTTAATAAAGTAGATATAATTATATTATATATATATATATATATATATATATATATATATATATATGTATATATATACATATATATATAAGTAAAAATGAGTAAAAAGTCATGGAAAGTCATGGATCTGCTGAGCTACCAATTAAGAAAAAACCAAGAAATGCCTCTGCAAGTGAATTTTCTTTCTGTTCGTCGAGGAAACTCAACATAAGCAAGCTTAATAGGTATATAAATGTATAAGTATATTATTCTGGTTTTTTCTTAAATTATAAATTAAATTTTTATTAATATAATAATAATAATTATTTAATAAAAATTAGTTAAGATTTTTCTACAAAATATAAGCTTATCTTTAGGGCTATTATATATAAACGTTATAGGGTTATCGTGTTTGGCTATTATTCTTGGTCACCTCGATAATACCTAAGTACTCTGAATTCAAATTGGAAATTTTTTGATTGCATTCAGAAAATTGCTGTATGATTAAACTTAGGTATGTAGATACAACAATTTATATATATATATATATATATATATATATATATATATATATATATATATGTGTATATATATATATATGTGTATATATATATATATATATATATATATGTATATGAGTTTATAAACATTTATAAAGTATTTTTTATCATAAATTTTTGTAATTTCTCTAAAAGAATATATTTTATTTGTATGTATATCAGAATTTTTATTCATATGTACTTTAACAAAATATTTTTAAAGTCATGGAAAATAATCTTCTGAAGTCAGGGAAAGTCATGGATTTGAAAAATTTTATTTTGGCTGATACCCTGTATATATATATATATATATATATATATATATATATATACATATATATATACATATATATGCATATATATATGTACATGTATATATACATATTATATATATACATATATATACACATATATATACATATATATACACATATATATACATATATATATATATATATATATAATATATATATATATATATATATATATATATATATATAATATAATATATAAAATATATATATATATATAATATATATATATATATTATAAACATGCGTGTGTCAGGATTTAAATTGTGGATAAATTTTAAAGGATTTTAAGTCGGGATTCTTTATTGGGAATGACGCGGCCTGATGATGTCGTTAGCCACATAAATACGGCTCACGCGCAGTAATCGAGGCAGAGAGCAGTGAGTAGCATTCCATGACAGAGCTTGTTTCCACTTGTGGTAGCTAAGCCTGCCTTTGTTATAGTTAAGCACCAAATGTGCAGAGCCATTAAATATGACCAACGATTAGCATATTCTGAAAATTGAATAAAATCATGAAAATGTATTCAGGACTCTAGTGTCATTTAGTGGATATCATTCATATATATTTTATCATTAAAATATAACTATAAAAAGATAGCAGAGCTACAGGATCTAAACTGATAAGTAACTCTCAAAGCAGAGCTTTTCGAGGACATCAGAACAGGATCCAAATGGGACAGCTCTAAGCCAATAGAATTTGAGATATACGACCAATGGCAATCTTAGATGTTGACCCAGCAAAGTGTGGATGCAGCAGTAGCTGCTGCAGGAGAAAAGTTAATCGCAATCTCCCACACCCCTCTCTCTCTTTAATCTTTAATTTTTAATCAAACTTTAACTTGATTTCCGTGTTAAATTTTGTGTCTTTCTAAATTTTCTACTTATTTATTGGTTTTATATGCGTTTTCTATTAGATTCAGCTCTTTCTTTTTTACGTTTCATCAAAATTGTTTCTAAAATTGTGTTGTATTCTGTTTTTCGTCATGTTTGGCGCAGTTTGTCCCAAGAGGAATTATCGCCACTAAATTTCAAACAACCAACCTCTCTCTCTTTTCTAGAGGAGTGGTTAGGGAGGGGAGAATGGAGGCATGGGGACCCCAGATAGCAAATTCGACTGATTTCAGAGCGAGACGTAATACAAACACAAATTACAATTAAAAAAGTTTTTTTCAGTAGCGTGATGCTCCAGTGGTCGAAATGTTCCCCAAGTTCCCAAATGATACGTATGGTGGTATCAAGCCAATCCTGAGAGTGTTCTACTAGGCTCCTGCTTATAAATCACGAGGGTTCAGCGGGAACAATGCTACTTATGTCAGTAGCATAATAGCATTCCGTGCTCCCAGGTAGTGCTAAATGGATAACAATTTCGAAGCCCTGGTTACCACAAAGATATCTGTTCGTGTTGCCTGCTGCATTGCGAAAAAGTTCACTTTTTACCCGAATTTTCTTTATTATTGCCATGGCTCTACTGGTATACGCTGGCGGCACTCAGTTAGAGAACTGTGGATTTAGACGATACATATTAGACTAAATTTATACTTTAGTTTGGATTATACTCCTGATCATTTATCTATGAATTCCTTGGGAAAGGAGAGGGTCTACTAATGAAACAAAACGGTCATCGGGGGTTAAAAGTGATAACCCACATTATTGTAGTTTAGATATAAACATGTTTGTATTTTTATAAATTATGTAGCATTACATGTTTCTAATTGATAAACTTATTATTACTCATTTTTGTACCTAATAACTTCCTTAAAAATATCCTTAAGAAAAAAGGTAAAATCAATATTTTTTGCTATTGCAACACATCGAACAACTTAATATAGCTATAAATGTAAGAGTTAGAATTATTTACATGCAATAATAGTCAAAGTATGAAGAAATTTAATTTTTCCCATAGGTTAACATTGAGCGAGAGCAGTGGCGTGCGGTAGGTTTTCATGCAGGGTGTGCAGAGAACATGGATTTTCCAATAAATCTTTAATTATTGAGACATCTGAGTTCTCCAATCTGAAATGGGTTATTTATTATGAATATAAATTTAAAGATTGCAATAAATAAAATATTTACCTACGAGTAGTTGAGTTATAACTATAAAAACAGCTAAACTTATGAGAATTCTACTAGCACTGAAGCAAAAATCATGTCTTTTGTTATATGGTATCACATCGGCGTCGAAAAAGCAACGCTTTGGGCTTCCACGAAAAACTTATATGTTCAGCAAACGTAGCACCACATGGCGCCCGCCACTGCGGTGCCGACAAACCGAACGTCTATTCCACGTGCAGAGGATTTCACTGCACGCTGGCACACTAGAGCGAACTGTTTCTTGTTCGGTCAGTGGATTAAATTATATTTATTAATAGTTTTTAACATTTGAAAATCATATATTCTGCGAAAAACATCTTGGCAATTTATAAAAATAAAACCAGGGATAGAGTGTTACATAATATAACATATATTGTTTGTAAGACACAATGAATGGTAAAATTTGGACTGTTCTGTAAAAATTCGTTTCCTTAAAACAACACAACATTGTTTTTCAGCTACTTATTTCAATAAATATAATACATCACTGAAATTAATTTACAACACTAAAACATTTCACTTTATATTGATGAAATACTTCTCTTATATTTCCAAGAAAACAAAATCTTTCAATATATAAATTTAAACATTAACCTTCTGCAAAATCGTATGGCCAGTTAATCAGTTAAAAAATAAAAAAAAAAGTCCCCGTTCTAATATAACGTTTAATAAACCGTACCTTCGGATGATTCTGAATGCCAAGTGCAAGAATAATAGCTGCACTTGCCTCAGTGCCGTAGTATGCTGTTCTTCTCCAGTAGCCCAAACATATAAAGCGTGATTTTCAATTTAGTGTGCAGTGAGAAGTTTAGTGTGCACATCAGAACGTCCTATGTTCGTTTGATTTTGAACGCGCTACGTGGTGCAGCACCTAGTACCGCACGCACTGCGGGAATTCAAGCAAGGAAATAAACATAATATTTGAATATATTATAAATAATAACTATTATATACCATATAAAGATAGATAGACATACGTGCAAAAAATTATTGTCCTTCATAATTTTGCCAGGGTGTGCAGTGCACACCCTGCACATATGGACCGTACGCCACTGAGCGAGAGTAATCCAATACAACAAGTACAAGCACACTTTACGGGTATTAGAGTGTAAACATATATTGATTTCGACTCCCAATATTACTTTAAATTTTATCATATTTGACCCCGAGCTTTTTATGTAGTTATCATATGTTCTATTGCTATACTTTAAGATATTTAACAAGGATGTCAAATTTGGCAAAACAATTCAGAGGGGTGATAGTATGTAGCAAAAGTTATAAAATGTCAGGTATTGATTCAATTATATGGTTCGGATAGTTTCATTCAAAAATAACGTACTAAGTTATTTGTTTTTAATATACACTGTCTACCAAAAAGTATTTGGACACCTGTGCAAATGATGATATCTGCGGTCCTGAGGCATGTCACAGCCTCTGCCGGTATACATCGTGTAGAAAACACCATCGGCATTAGCCGCATGCAAGATGTCGCGCAGTTCGGAGCTCTCTGGGTTCGAGAAAGGTATAATAATTATCGGGTATTACAAATGTGGCCGATGCCTACTGCACTATTTTGAATGACTATGATGTCTTACGTTGTGGCAGTTTTACGGGTTGGATTCCTGTTACTTTCAGACGACAATGCCAGTTGTCATGTTTCGAGGTTAACCAAGGCTTGGTATGGTGCCAATGGATTTCATCGAATGGACTGGCCTGCCCAGACCTGAACCCTATCGAGAACCTCTGTAACGAGTTGGATCGCCGAATTAAGGGGTGCACTACCCGTCCAAAATCGGTGAAGGAACTTGTATGTCTACTCCAAGCGGAGTGGAAGACAATACCACTAGCTGTAATACAAAGACTTGTGGAAAGTATGCCCCAGAGGATTCACGCTGTAATTGCCTCTCGTGGAGACTCTACCAACTATTGATTTTGAATAAAGTTAGTTTTTCTTTTCTATCACAGGTGTCCAAATACTTATTGGTAGACAGTGTATTAGCAATACGCCAAGCATTTTATTAGTTGGCATGTTTCGTTTTCAATTTCAGACAGGAAATGGCAGGACAATAGACGTAATGTTCCAGAATCTCTCTGTTATATGTACAAGCATTCCATTTTTAACGACATCACTATTCAAGCCAATAGGAATAGTGGATCAAGCCTGTGTTTTTCTGCCCACAAGCTGGTTCTGGCGATGAAGAGTCCCCTATTTGCTGATATGCTTTACGGTAGTACAGAAACCAGAAACATCATATCGTTAAACATTAGTTCCAGATCGTTGGATATTTTGCTTTGGTAAGTGTTATTAACCCGTTCCCTTTTTTGCCCTGTACGCCGTACGGACACAGCTTTCGGACCTTTACTGATTTGCCCGTACGCCGTACGGGCAATTTGATTTCTATTTCGCTTGCACTGTTTCTGCCGTATTTTTTTCCAATTTTAGTAACGAATTATTCGTATAGATGGTCCAGTAAATGATAGTTTGCAGTTTATTGTATTTTCTACTCTGATTGGTTCAAAGGCGCGGGTTTTTTCGCATGTTTTGTATCAGAAGACGAATTGTTATCTTTCAGTGTATAATTTTCTGGTTATATTTTACTAACCGCCTGATAATTTTATTGATGTAAGAGTTGAATAATATATTTTTACTTTTAAATAATGGATAATTCAGAGCGTATGGAGCTAATTTCTTGTGATTCTAACTGTGACTCGGAATCAGAAACTGAATTATCTGTAAATGATAGTAGCGAAAGTTTACTAGATGACCTGGATAGTAGTGACTCTGATAGTAGCACAGATGGAATCAGTCAAGAAAGACAATTTTTTGAAATTAAATGGGATAACCTTCGGATCCGCCTAATAGATTTGCTTTCACTGGAATTCAAAAAATTAACTTGGATATCGATGAGACTAAAGGTAAACTTCAGTTCTATGATGCTTTCATAGAAAGAAAAAAAAGTTGTAATAAATGCTTAAAAATATTAGAAATGTTAATTTTAATAACATATCTTTACTTAAAAATGTAAAATAAACAATAAAATGCAATAAAAAATGTGACATTTTTTGACCGAATTCTGGAAAAAAATTAAACTGTTAAAGGGTTAATTAGACTCAGGGCTGACGATGCCCTTTACGAGACCTTATGCCTTAACTGAGTGACCTTATGCTATGACTGCAAATCGAAGCGGCCACCTAGATGCTTCTGACCAAAGAAAGGCCTGTCATGATTCGACTTTGATACAACCCAACTTGCAGCTGTGATTTTGATACGAAAATTTCCGAATTTTCCGAAAATTTGTGCGAGTCTGTTCAGAAAATTATTAAAAAACAGATTTTATTTTCGAAAATTTAAAAACAAATTTCGGAAAAATCTGTTTCTGAAAATTAAAAAGAAAGTTTTTAAAACTGTCTTCCGTTTGAAATAAAAAAATATATAAATTAATTTTGAAAATAGTCAGAAATTTTTATATCTTTTCTCGACCTTTTTTCTTTTTTGGCGGTCCACAAATCTTTTTTTTACCGAAGAACAGTAATAATATGCGATGTGGTTTTCTTTTTCAAAGCAATATGTTAAAATTGAAATTTATGTATTCAGATTAAGAAATTGAATTTTTGCTCTCTAGATAACCAACTCACTCATTGATATATGTTTGTTTGTATTATTTTATACAGAACACACTTATATTTGCTACTCTATAATAAAGTGGTATATATTAGAACACTTTAATATATTGATATTTAGAAAACGATAAATCACAATATATCAGAGGTGGGCAAAAGCCGGCCCGTTTGCTTACTTTATCCGGCCCGTTGAAATATCCTGCAACATTTCAAACATTTTTTGAACTATGTTCAAAATTTGCTAGTTTTATTTGGTTCAAAATATATTTCTGAAACTTTTTCGTTAATGATTTACACGAAAAATAAATATCGATCATAAATTATTGACGAAAATCTACACTTGGTATTTAGGATTGCTAAAAGTGATTTGGATCCAAATTTTGAAGAAATAATATCAAATGAACATTCCAGATTTCACGTTTCGCATTAACAGGCTTGCAATTCTGTCACTTTTCTCACCTTTAGTCACTTTTTTTTAAAATTGATCACTTTTAGTCACTTTTTTAAGTAAACAGTCACTTTTCTCATGGTGTATCACAGCAAAAGTCTGTTGTTGAAAGAAGAAAATCTGAATTAATAACAAAATATTTTAATAAAAGACCAAACATGTGATGCTCTAATCTTATTTTTCTTATTAAAATGTAATTAGTCATATGGTTTCCAGAATTTAGCGATTTTAAAAGTCGTAAAGAAGTTCCCGAAATCTACATTTGTATTGAAATGTACATTTAATATATTAAAGTAATTTATGTCAAAGCACATATTTCTCTTTTTCTTTTTCTTCACAATTTTTGTTTAGATACTCTAATCTAGCTATGTACATATTTCAAAACATCATTAATATATGCAGAAAATTGTGATTATAAAATTAATGTATTGTATGTACTCAAATCTAATTTATAGATTTTCTTGAATAAAAAGCAATGTTGAGTTGCGTTAAACAAAAATTTTAACCCTTTTTGTATTTGACGCTAAAATCATGTCTTGCATGAATCATTTGATTTAGAGTTCGCTTTTTTTTTTCAATGTTTTGTCACTTTTTAGTCACTTATTCTGTATTATTTGTCACTTTTCCCACCTTTTGAAAGTACTTCAGCAGTTGCAAGCCTGATTAACTAAAACCAATCTATTTTAACTTTTGATGTTTGTCTTTTCTATTTACTATTATATTTAAAAAATGTAATATAAACATAAAAATGTAATAACTATGATCAAAATAAAATAATTTGTATCGTTAAGATATAAATAAATATCAAAATAAAATCTTTCATTAACTCATTTATTTAATGACCATTAATTTAATATAATGGATCATATTTCTTTAAAAATTACCTCACATATTTTATTGGGCACAGATTGTTTGCATATACACCTAAGTAAGACAATTTATTATTACTATCATGTTTTATTAACTGTCAAATTTCTCTGTCCAAATGCTTTAAAATGATACTTAGACTGTTTTCGTCAAAAAAATGTCTTGGGCAGAGAAAAAACTCCACCCAAAACATTCGCGTGTGCACAGCTTACGCGATATAGTCCTCCGGCCCGGGAGACATTTTGAAAATTTCATTTTGGCAATATATCATCTAGCTCTGCAATATATCATCTAGCTCTAGTTTTGACATTCATAAATTACCCTAAATATAGTTTTTATTTTAAATTACTAGCATATATTTTTTCAGAAATTTTTTTTGTTTAGAAACACATGCCAAACTGTTAAAAAAACAAACACTGCCAGGGTTCCCACGATCCTTAAAATTCCTTAAGAACTCCTTAATTTTAGCTTTCATTTTTAAGGGCCCTTAAAGCTACTTAATTTTCATCAAAGGTCCTTAAAAACTCCTTAATTTTTAAAATGGAACGTAATCAATTTCTCCATTGACGAGATCCACAGTCTCATTTGATTTCATATCAGTTTTCTTTTTTAACAAATAAATAATCTTTCGTATACTTAAAAGGTTTAAAGTCAGCTGCCTTTTCTAATAGCTAACAGTCATGCAGATTTTAATTAAACGAAGCATGGAGGATGGGGGTTTGTAGATATTTCAGTTACTTATGGAAATTTAATTTTCCTTGCATCGAATGTAATAGAAAAGTCTAAAACTTTCTTCTTTCCCTGGCAATGCCGGGTATAATCAGCTAGTATAATATATATATATATATATTATATATATATATATATATATATATAATAGTGATATATATGTATATATATATATATATATATATATATATAATATATATATATATATATATATATATATATATATATATATATATATATATATATATACACATATATAGATATATATATAAATATATATATATATATACATATACATACATATATAAATATATACATATATATACATATATTGTAACGTACTGGAAATAGGTAGGCGAGGCCTTCAATGACACAGGCTAGAAATTAAGGTATTCTTGACTAAATATTTATTCACTAGAATTAAACTATGTACAGATATGTACAAATTCAATAAACGATAACATTCAGGGATCTCGTACAGAGATAATATGCACATACAAGGATGCGTGGGATACCGGAACAGTATGGCTAGGGCTTAAACACAAAAGCTGGAACTGATTAGTGCTGGGACTAATGTTGACTCGTTCACTCTCTGTCGATTAGCGCGGTTGGCTTTCACAGCAGGTTCGGAGGTTCCGAGTGCGTATCACGCTGGGATTCGTGAAGAAAACACAGGATGCAAGTCGATCCAAAATTAGAGTGCAAAGTCACTCTAGGCTGACTACTTCTATGCAAGAAGTTAATTATCAATCAGCAATAACGGGGAAGGAATTCCCAAGTCGAATGTTCGACTATCTAGCAACGGAGACGCTGGCGGTCTCAAAAAAAACAAACTCCAGACACGGAGATAAGAGCGGTCCTCGATCGACCAGGCTCTAGCAGGTAGAAGCCTCGAGAGAAGAAACAAAGCAAAAGCCCGTTCTAGTCCGGTCCTTTCCATTTATACTAAGCACTCCTTCCGCTTCTCGGTTCTTCGAGAAACTTCCCGAGCCAGGGTGACGCAATCTTGCGGTCACTCCCAAGTCTTAGATCAGCTGTCCTGGTTCCAGATGCAGCAATTCTCAGATTCATTAACTTAACCAACTTAATGCCCTTTTTGTAACCGCTAATGGGCGGCAAGGTGCACTCAATTATGTACACAGTAAAGGTCCATTCAACAGGTAACAATGTTCAGACAGTTCGGAGCCGTCAATGCACCGTTTTTCAATTACGGGTTTTTAGACCACCTGGTCCTATTATCGGCTACTCGTGAGTCCACGACGAAAGGTCACCTTTTGGGCTCCTTGTTCGTTTTGGGGTCATGTAACGGATCGTTACAATATATATATATATATATATATATATATATATATATATATATATATATATATATATATATATATATATATATATATATATATATATATATATGTATATATATGTATATATATACATATATATACATATATATATATGTATAATGCCTGATATATATATATATAGATATAGATATATATATACATATATATATATGTATAATGACTGCTATATATATATATATATATATATATATATATATAGATATATATATGATATATATATATGTATATATATATATATATATATATATATATATATATATATATATATATATATATATATATACTCAGTTAAATATATAATATATCAGTCATCTTTAAACCCTCAGAAAGTACTGTTTATAATATTGTTTATATTCACAATTTATTTTTAGTTTGATCACTCAAAAAACTTTAGATGTACATTTTTCAAAATCAGGTTTTGTGAGATAGATTTATCTTATTAATTTTTAGGGATTTTTAAAAACTTAATTCTGAAATATTGTTGGGCATTATTGAACATGCCTTGTCTGGTTCATAACCATTAAAATATGTTCTCAGGAGATAGGGTTTATGTCGTTATGTCTTGTATTTCAAGTTGGTCCTTATAAAAAGTTACTTTATTCCTTAGAAAGTCCTTAAAAAGTCCTTAATTTTTGTTCTGGAAAAAGAGTGGGAACCCTGACTACAGAAGTACGTTCCTGACTAGCAGGTTGTGCATAAGGAAGATAGCAAGAAGGGAAGAAGCATAAGGAAGAAGTCCTTAGGTAGATTTGTGAGCAGTGGAAAAAAACCCGGTTTTAACCCGGGAAAAAGCCGGGTTTTTGGGGAAGGGAATTTTGAAAATGTCCAAAACATGGGAATTTTGAAGTATTTTGTTGACTTTTATACTAATCGTAAGAAGAATTTTTATACCAAAGTATAAGAATTATACTTTAAGTACATTTTTTACTTTTAAGTATAATTTTTATACCAAATTTTAAATTACTTTAAAATTACTTTAAAATTAAAATTTAAAATTACTTTAAAATTTAAATTTAAAATTACTTTAAAATTACTTTAAAATTTAAATTTAAAATTACTTTAAAATTTAAATTTAAAATTACTTTAAAATTTAAATTTAAAATTACTTTAAAATTACTTTAAAATTTAAATTTAAAATTACTTTAAAATTATTTTAAAATTTAAATTTTAAATTATTTTAAAATTACTTTAAAATTTAAATTTATTTTAAAATTTAAGTTTTAAATTACTTTAAAATTACTTTAAAGTTTAAATTTTAAATTACTTTAAAATTTAAATTTTAAATTACTTTAAAATTTAAATTTTAAATTACTCTAAAATTTAAAAATTCAACAGTTATCTAAATCCATAACATCCCTGCTTATACGCAGTTTCAAGAATCATTTAAGAATGTGAGCGTGTAGAGGCGAAGGAGACCTTCAACCACTATCAGAAAAGGGTGGAAGAGTTTCTCGGCCAGAAAATTTTCACCGAACTTCATAATTACTTGCGACAGCCCTGTATACCAATAACAGCTGCAATAAAATTGTGCCTATTGTTTATATTATTTCATTTTACTTTTAGGTATATTTACAGCGATGACATCGAGGCAGATAATATTGAAGAGCTTCTAGAACCATTTGATGCTGCCGTTTTGTACAAAATTAGTAGTTTCCCTGAAAGTTGTGCCAAGAAGCTTTTGCAGCTATCTTCCAGAATAAATTCATCAAACCTTTTTGCTGTGATAAACGTAGCTTGTCATTCAAAATCGGACGAACTCTTTACCAAATGCATGCAGTTCATTACGCAAGAACCTGAAAATATTCTGTCAGATGAATTTCAAGCAGTGCCCGAAGAAACTTTCTGGAAAATGTTGCATGAGCTTTATCCAAGTGTTTGTCCTAAAATTATCCTCAAAGCTGTGATGAAGTGGATGATAGGGAACAGTTTGTCAGACAAAAAGTATTTATCTCTCATTGATTTTGCTCTTCTCAGTGCTGACGAATTTTTAAATATCGTCGAAGAATTCCAAAATTTCTTTTCAAGACAGGAGACTTGTAGTATTTTGTCGAACCTGTTGATTTCTAATTCATCTGAGTTACCACCGTGGTGCAAATTTTCCAAGAATAAAGAAGAGTGCATAAAAGTTCCTTTACCTTCGTCATACGAAGGGCTGGAAATAATAATGAAAAATGCGGTGAAGGTGGAAACAGAATGCAATCAGAGGTTCAGCAAGATTTCATTTTTCTCTGTAGATGGTTTTCAGCAAGACATGTTGCTGAAAGTATGCGTCCAGTACCCACCACTTCACTTAGTCATCATGGAACTGGCTTTTGGGACAGATTATGTACCTCTTGAGAATTTAAACGTCGAATTACGCAGTAACATTGGACCTGGAAGAAAAATGCAAGTTATCCAACATTATTTGCTCTCTTCAAGAACGCATTTTTATATTCTACTCTGTGACGGATCAATGCTGAAAGCTGGTAACAATTTTAACTTGTATCTGAAAGTGGATGTTAACGGACTACGGAAGTTGAAACATGGTCAACTTATTTCAAACCTTCAGTACAATGCAGCTTCTGCATCAAACTGCGATTCTACAGAAATCAGCACTCGTTGCACTGAAGACGGCATAGCTCCAATAGTGTATCTAAAACCTTTTTCGAAATGCCTCATTTTGGTAGATAAGAATACTCATGAGAAGCACTTTATAATTTCAGCTTTATACTTTGATAACATAAAGAATATTCAGAACTATTTGACATACATGAAAAAGTAATGTTATACAGTACATATGGGTGACTAAATAAGAAGCATTGGATAATTACCTTTCATGTAAATTTATTAATATGACTGTATATTTCTTTTTCAGTACCAATGTGTTTAAAAACTATTTCAACTGCACAATTATTTTCTATGAACAATTAATTCTATGGAGTATTTATTTATGAAATGAATTTACTAAAAGTATTTTATAATTATTTTATACGCTTGTATTTTTGAACTTTTTTTTAGATAAATAACTTCATGTGATATATACACAATTTCTTATAATTATACAAGTGTTATGTGTTGTATGGGTTGTAGACTTTGTGTTTATATAGGTATGGTTTCAATTTCCAAACCAGTATTTCACACTATATCAGGGATGGGCAAATGTTTCTGTCGCGGGCTAAAAATAGAAAAAAAAATAAATAAATAATAAATTTGGCGGGCCAAGATAAATATTTTTAAAATTTTAGAATTTTTTTTTTAATTTCTAAAATTTTTTCTAAAATTTTCGGTGTGTTATGAAGCATATTTATACCAATTTATTTTAGAATTGGATCGATAGTTTAAGAGGAGGTACACCTTACTCGCTTTTCATTTTACTAACCTTAACTCATCAAGAACCCGATAGGGATGATTTCAGGTCCAATCGCTTCATTAATTCGAGGACAGATAATTTAGGCTATTATTATATAGGGGATGGCACCGTCATGTCAGTTTCCTTTCAGATTAACGGGTTATCTTAGTTCCAGCTTTGACAAGTGTAACGGCTGTCTGTAGCATAATTTACAGAGTCCTATCCTGGACTTGAGTATTATACATTAATTCAAATTTCTCGTTTCTTTTACGGCTTTTACAGATTATCCACTTTTAAGTTTTGATCTTATTACATTCGTAAGTTAGGACGGTGCATTTTTGCTCTATCAGGTACTCCATAAAGCCAGTGCCCATTTTACACACTGGTGTGCAAAACTTAAGCAACTTTCCAGCAGCTAGTGAAGATATCCCTCGAATGGATTGGCAAGCGTACTCCCCTGATTTAAATCCCATCGAACAGGTGTGGGATGTTTTGGGGAGACGCATTGCAGCACGCTTACATCCTCCGTAGAACACCCAACAACTCAAACAGATGCTGATTGCGGAATAGGCTCTCCTACCGTAAGAAATGTTGGAACAGATGGTTCTGAGTATGTGGAGACGGTGCGAAGCAACCATTGCAATTAGGGGAGGACATATCCCATATTATGGAATATCTGCTTGTTGTTCTTCCTCTTGGATAGGCAATCATGAGTCACGATACTATGAGTTTAACAAGCTTGTTTTTGTTTGTTTCCATACCGTATGCATTGTATTCCTTTTTTAGCGATGCTTTCGTCATCCTTTACGTACATAATACTCTCCCTAATTTCTGAATTTCATGTCTCTCAGATGATTTCTCGTGGATTTATGGTAAAAAACCCACATGTTATTTAAGTTTTGCACACCAGTGTATCTCAGGTAAGTTCTTGCCCGTGTCTTATTCCGGACGTAAGGCCTGTTACCTAGCTATAAATTAAATATAGTAACAAAAAAAAGGGATTTCTGTAAGCAACAAATTATTTATGTTTATATAATTTAATAATGTGTTGTTTCAGATAGTGCCAGTAGGGAAATATTGCATTATTTCATATTAACACAACTGCAGAAGGGCCTACAAGAAAAATTTACAAAAAGGAGTAAGATTTCTTTCATTTGAGGTTATTTTTCTCTTTTAAACAGTTCTAAAAATTAAAAACCTTGTTTTAGTTAAAAACGGGGATAATTTTTGCTCTCATTAGTAAATTGTGTAAAGGATGTACTATAAATAATAAAACATACGCATAGTAACAAAATAAAACATGCTTCTCTGACAGATTCAAAGTAAAACAGCAAAAGAATAAATACAAGCAATAAAATATACCACATAAAAATACGAGGAAACTGTGTGTCTAAATAATTTGGGGAACGCATTTTTCGACATCAAATCTTTAGAAATGGGTCTTGGGCTCTGGCCTAATTGGGGGGGGGGGACAGTTTCTAAATTGTTGTTGCTATGAATTCAAAAATTTCCTAAAAATCAATGAGTAAGATTGAGATATTTAAAACGTCTTCTTGTATAAAGTCTTAAGTAATCAACAATGAACGCCTGGTCAACTTTACATTAAAGGCAAACAAGAAAAATCTTTTGTCCTTGTTTGAAAATAAGTGCATCGATGTACTAATTAAAAACTTGATAAAACCTTCTGTTGTTTACTGAGAAATTTATTCTTGAACAGAACCACTCAAGCCTCTACCAAAATGTCATGCATAGTTGGGTGGAGCTTTTCGAATCTTATTTATTTCCATATTTTTAATTCAGAAGATTTCATTCAAGAGAGGGCTTTATCTCCATCTTCGATTTCAGCAGAAGCAGTCTTGGCCAAAGCTTGTTGGATAGTAAGTGTATTGATGTGTTAATTAAAAACTTGATAAAGCCGTCTGCTGTTTTGTGAGAAATTTATTCTTGAACAGATCCACCTATGCCTCTACCTGTCTTGCATAGTTGGAGCTTTTTGAATCTTATTTATTTCCATATTTTAAATTGAGAAGATTTTATTAAGAGAGGGCTTTATCTCCATCGTCGATTTCTGCAGAAGCAGTCTTGGCCAAGGCTTGTTGAAAAATAAGTGCATTGTTGCATTAAATAAAAACGTAATAAAGCCGTCTGCTGTTTTCTGAGAAATTTATTCTTGAACAGATCCACCTATGCCTCTGCCTGTCTTGCATAGTTGGAGCTTTTTGAATCTTATTTATTTCAATATTTTAAATTGAGAAGATTTTATTAAGAGAGGGCTTTATCTCCATCGTCGATTTCTGCAGAAGCAGTCTTGGCCAAGGCTTGTTGAAAAATAAGTGCATTGTTGCATTAAATAAAAACGTAATAAAGCCGTCTGCTGTTTTCTGAGAAATTTATTCTTGAACAGATCCACCTATGCCTCTACCTGTCTTGCATAGTTGGAGCTTTTTGAATCTTATTTATTTCCATATTTTAAATTGAGAAGATTTTATTAAGAGAGGGCTTTATCTCCATCGTCGATTTCTGCAGAAGCAGTCTTGGCCAAGGCTTGTTGAAAAATAAGTGCATTGTTGCATTAAATAAAAACGTAATAAAGCCGTCTGCTGTTTTCTGAGAAATTTATTCTTGAACAGATCCACCTATGCCTCTACCTGTCTTGCATAGTTGGAGCTTTTTGAATCTTATTTATTTCAATATTTTAAATTGAGAAGATTTTATTAAGAGAGGGCTTTATCTCCATCGTCGATTTCTGCAGAAGCAGTCTTGGCCAAGGCTTGTTGAAAAATAAGTGCATTGTTGCATTAAATAAAAACGTAATAAAGCCGTCTGCTGTTTTCTGAGAAATTTATTCTTGAACAGATCCACCTGTGCCTCTACCTGTCTTGCATATTTGGAGCTTTTTGAATCTTATTTATTTCCATATTTTAAATTGAGAAGATTTTATTAAGAGAGGGCTTTATCTCCATCGTCGATTTCTGCAGAAGCAGTCTTGGCCAAGGCTTGTTGAAAAATAAGTGCATTGTTGCATTAAATAAAAACGTAATAAAGCCGTCTGCTGTTTTCTGAGAAATTTATTCTTGAACAGATCCACCTATGCCTCTACCTGTCTTGCATAGTTGGAGCTTTTTGAATCTTATTTATTTCCATATTTTAAATTGAGAAGATTTTATTAAGAGAGGGCTTTATCTCCATCGTCGATTTCTGCAGAAGCAGTCTTGGCCAAGGCTTGTTGAAAAATAAGTGCATTGTTGCATTAAATAAAAACGTAATAAAGCCGTCTGCTGTTTTCTGAGAAATTTATTCTTGAACAGATCCACCTATGCCTCTACCTGTCTTGCATAGTTGGAGCTTTTTGAATCTTATTTATTTCAATATTTTAAATTGAGAAGATTTTATTAAGAGAGGGCTTTATCTCCATCGTCGATTTCTGCAGAAGCAGTCTTGGCCAAGGCTTGTTGAAAAATAAGTGCATTGTTGCATTAAATAAAAACGTAATAAAGCCGTCTGCTGTTTTCTGAGAAATTTATTCTTGAACAGATCCACCTATGCCTCTACCTGTCTTGCATAGTTGGAGCTTTTTGAATCTTATTTATTTCAATATTTTAAATTGAGAAGATTTTATTAAGAGAGGGCTTTATCTCCATCGTCGATTTCTGCAGAAGCAGTCTTGGCCAAGGCTTGTTGAAAAATAAGTGCATTGTTGCATTAAATAAAAACGTAATAAAGCCGTCTGCTGTTTTCTGAGAAATTTATTCTTGAACAGATCCACCTATGCCTCTACCTGTCTTGCATAGTTGGAGCTTTTTGAATCTTATTTATTTCAATATTTTAAATTGAGAAGATTTTATTAAGAGAGGGCTTTATCTCCATCGTCGATTTCTGCAGAAGCAGTCTTGGCCAAGGCTTGTTGAAAAATAAGTGCATTGTTGCATTAAATAAAAACGTAATAAAGCCGTCTGCTGTTTTCTGAGAAATTTATTCTTGAACAGATCCACCTATGCCTCTACCTGTCTTGCATAGTTGGAGCTTTTTGAATCTTATTTATTTCCATATTTTAAATTGAGAAGATTTTATTAAGAGAGGGCTTTATCTCCATCGTCGATTTCTGCAGAAGCAGTCTTGGCCAAGGCTTGTTGAAAAATAAGTGCATTGTTGCATTAAATAAAAACGTAATAAAGCCGTCTGCTGTTTTCTGAGAAATTTATTCTTGAACAGATCCACCTATGCCTCTACCTGTCTTGCATAGTTGGAGCTTTTTGAATCTTATTTATTTCAATATTTTAAATTGAGAAGATTTTATTAAGAGAGGGCTTTATCTCCATCGTCGATTTCTGCAGAAGCAGTCTTGGCCAAGGCTTGTTGAAAAATAAGTGCATTGTTGCATTAAATAAAAACGTAATAAAGCCGTCTGCTGTTTTCTGAGAAATTTATTCTTGAACAGATCCACCTGTGCCTCTACCTGTCTTGCATATTTGGAGCTTTTTGAATCTTATTTATTTCCATATTTTAAATTGAGAAGATTTTATTAAGAGAGGGCTTTATCTCCATCGTCGATTTCTGCAGAAGCAGTCTTGGCCAAGGCTTGTTGAAAAATAAGTGCATTGTTGCATTAAATAAAAACGTAATAAAGCCGTCTGCTGTTTTCTGAGAAATTTATTCTTGAACAGATCCACCTATGCCTCTACCTGTCTTGCATAGTTGGAGCTTTTTGAATCTTATTTATTTCAATATTTTAAATTGAGAAGATTTTATTAAGAGAGGGCTTTATCTCCATCGTCGATTTCTGCAGAAGCAGTCTTGGCCAAGGCTTGTTGAAAAATAAGTGCATTGTTGCATTAAATAAAAACGTAATAAAGCCGTCTGCTGTTTTCTGAGAAATTTATTCTTGAACAGATCCACCTATGCCTCTACCTGTCTTGCATAGTTGGAGCTTTTTGAATCTTATTTATTTCCATATTTTAAATTGAGAAGATTTTATTAAGAGAGGGCTTTATCTCCATCGTCGATTTCTGCAGAAGCAGTCTTGGCCAAAACTTGTTGGAAAGTAAGTGCATTGATGTGTTAATTAAAAAGTGATAAAGCCGTCTGCTGTTCTCTGAAAAGTTTAATCTTGAGTTGAACAATCACATCTGGGCTTTTACCAACACATCTTGTGTGGCTAGGTGGAGCTTTCCAAATCTTATATATTTTCATATTTTTAATTTAAAAGATTTCATTTAACGGAGGGCTTTATCTCCATCATTCATTTCAGCACAAACAGTCTTGGCCAAGATATCGGCTTTATAATTAATTGCTGTGGAACTGACTTGGGAAACCCATTGAAAATGATGGTGTGTCTCAAAGAAAGTCGAGTTATAAGATCTAAAATATCCAAGCTTTTCCACTCTGCCACATGTGTCCGATTAGAAAAGTGTTGTAAAGAGATTGCATTTTTATTCTACATGGGCAATTTTAAAGTAAAAATATGAAAATCTTTCTCATTTTTGTTGTCAAATGTTAGTACAATGAAACCTCTCTGAGCGGCCACCCCTCTGTACCGAGAATATTTGGCCGCTTAGAGGTGTTGGCCGCTCTGAAGTGTTTTATTTACTATTATAAGATAATTACTATAATGCGTAACATAAATATATTCTGACATAAATTCCTTATGTAAATGAAATTTAAAACTTATCTAAAGAGAAAATAGTACTTTATTTCATGCTTCTTTACATTTTTTTAGTCTACAATTTGTTTCTGTTTGTTCTGTAGTCTTCGTACTCCTTCAAAATTATATTCTTTTCTTTAATGACTTTGTTGATTTCCGTTCTTCCGCAGTTGAAAAATTCAGCTAGCTTTCTTGCCGATTTGCCTTTCTCATATTCACGCAGAACTTCAGTGCTCTGCTCGAGATTTAGAAAAACGCATTTCGACATCGTTGCAACTCAGATCACTGACCAACTAATGAAATGAAACTTTCGTGCAGGACATTTTTGCTGACAGAAGTGTAATTGTACCTTAACTTTACCGATTGGAATTCAAAACAATGGCCCTAAGACACCTTCAACACTTGATTGTCCAGTTCCTCCCTCAGTTTATATGGATGGGGCAATATTGATTCCCTATCTGAAGGGTGTGGGGAGAATACAAAAGAGTAACAGATTTAACCCTCTAAGCGGTTTGCACGTACAAACGCTGTCACAGACAATTTTCAACCCCAAAAACGTTCCAAAAATAAATGTATTGTACATTTCTGACAGTGTTTTTCCCCCATGAAATTATGAGGTAGGAGGGTCAGGTCGATTGTTTAGGAACTTCACTCTTTGACTGACATTTATTGAGGGATGCACCCCTACTCTCTGAGGAACAAAGACGCTGATAGCTTCTCATGGCTTTGTCAATCTCTATTTCGAAGTATTTCGTTTGCGGAAACATATATTTCTCTAATTGCACCACTGAAATATCTTGGATGACTTTAGTAAAAAAATATAAATAATTCTAAAAAAAAAAAAAAAAAATTATTCGTACTTTTAGAATACGTTATTTCTTATGTGATGATCTTCGAGACTTGACGAGCTTTATGTGTATTAAAAATTAACAATCAATAATGTCTATTTATATATATATATTTATAACCGGAAGTAATGAGACAATAACGAGGGTGGGGCAAAGGGTGAAGTAAAAAATCATAGAACACTTTGGTAACTGACACAATAAAACTTAAGCGTATTATTGGAGACCTTTTTTTCCCCGGTGTGTTCCACTCGGAGGGTTAATCTTAGAAAGAGGGGTTGTGAACTTCTCAAGTTATTCCTTTGTCTTATATCCGACCATAAACCTGACCTTGAGTTTTTCCGCTCAAAATTATAGCATGGAGAGAGTAGAATTTCCCGAAAAATGAAAGGGGCAATCCCACTTTGTGGCCGTTTAGAGGGGGTCGGGTGGACGCTGATACAGGTTATTTTACCATTAAGTCTATGAGTCGAAAAATCCGTGCCATGAAAAATTGGCCGTTTAGAAGGGTGGCCGCTAAACAGGGGTGACCGCTCGGAGAAGTTTCACTGTACTTAAGATGTACTTAAAATGTATTTTCTGTATTTGGTTTCAATTCCTGAATTAACCGATCATGTATAAAACTCAACCGATTCACCCGAAAGAAAAAAAATTAATGCCTTTCAAAACAAATCATTGTGTCAGAACTGAATAAAGGTAATGCAAAACAAAATGAATGTACATTTGAAGTAACGATGAGTTTACCGAGCAGAAAGATAAAAGAATATAAATATTTAAATATTGCTTCTCTATTCTAAAACAGTCACTCATAACTTATTTTCCTTTTGTAATATGTATTCGCACGAAGCCTGTTCACCCATTTTTCTTCGCCTGGACGAAAAAGTTAACCCTCTAAGTGGTTCGCACGTACAATTCCGACAAACCGGTGATGTCTTTAAAGCGGTTGTCACGTGCAATTTTCGACCTCCAAGAACGCTCCGAAAATGGGTGTAATGCCCATTTCTGCCAGTGCTTTCCCATATGAAGTTTTGCGATAGGAGGGTCAGGTCGATTATTTAGGAACTGCACCCCTCTTTGACTGACATTTATTGCATCCCTACCCCCTGAAGAACAAAGACGCTGGTAGCTTTTCATGGCTTTGTAAATCTTTATTTCGAAGTGTTTCGTTTGCGGTAACAGATGTATTTCTAATTGCACCACTTAAATATCTTGAACGACGTTTCGTAAAGAAATATAAATAAGTCTCTCGAAGAATAATTTTATTTGTACTTTTAGAATCCATTATTTCTTATGGGATGATCGTTAAGACTTAACGAGCTTCATGTGTATTAAAAATTAACAATCTATAATGTCTATTTATATATCTATTTATAACCGGAAGTAAAGGGACAATAACGAGGGTGAGTTTCCCGTATTTCATTCTAGTCGATAAAGTGTGAAGGAATAAATCATAGAACGCTTTAGCAACTGACACAGTAAAACTTTAGCGTATTATTTTCCTCGGTGTGTTCCACTGGGAGGGTTAAATGTCACACCATTTCCACTAGAAAAAATTGCTATAAAAAAAGATAGAGGTAAACTTGAATAATTCTTTGAAAAACAAAAACGTGTATTTCTTATAGTAAATCGCTAAGCAGCTCAGTCTTTCTTTTATATATATATATATATATATATATATATATATATATTATATATATATATATTATATATATATATATATATATATTATATATATATATATATATATATATATATATATATATAAAGAGAGAGAGATATTAGTATGTTAAAGATTTACTTGCTCATGTTGCCATTCCAAATAAATTTAATAAAAATATAATATAATTCTGTTTCAAGGTTCAAACAATAAACAACTACAGTTTATAAAATATTTTATATAATTTTTTTCTTATTAAAAGGAGTATTTTACAAATTCGAGCCAATATATCACCATTAAAACTTACCGCCTGGACAGGAGTCCGGTTTGTCCGGCTTAGAGCTACTTCCGATTAACAGTGCTGCCAGAATTTCTTTTTGAAAAGTCTGTCCTGAAAGATTACAAATTTAATAATTGCAACTCTTCCAATAATAAATATTAATAATAAAACTTTAGAGCATAATTACTTTCTATGAAATACAAAAGAGGGCAGCACTATCTAGGTTTCTATTTACAATCAAATTGTTAGTTTACATTTGCTTGCTATGTCGTTGCATTCATTTAATACAATTACTTTGAAATATTTTTTCTAATGAACTATTATCAAAAAGGAAATTTTAGATGTGTACGAGTGACAAAGTTTAATTTATAGATTCTGAATTCTCTGCTCAGTACGTTTAAGAAGTTTGTAAATCTCAGAACTTAAGGAGGTTAATATTTAATGCACGTATGTAAAATATTGATTGTATTAAAGTATAGTTTACAAAAATGTTTAAATAATATTATTTGAACAAAGAAAAATAAAATATAAATGTGAAAAGTATCTAGTGTAACACTGAGTTGTATATGTACAAAAATTAAGTAATAATAATATCAATACATTATATATAATTCAGTCTTTTAACTGTTCTGTTTTAACTGTTAGGGTGACTAAAATCTTATTTAGATCATATATACGGAAAATACAGGTGATAATCATCAAGATTGTTTTTCAGAACATATCAGTATATGAAAAGCATTAGAGAAAAAGAACAAGTGAAAACATTGCTACACAGATTTTTAGTTATGACGCGAATCGAAGCAAAATTAAAAGTTTTACTGAAATCAGAAAATAGTACTAACAGCTTGAAGCTAATTTCTATATCAAAAGAAAAAGTAAATATTTCATGAAAAGGAAAACATTAAGAATTTTACTAATCTTTTTCTTAAAAAACGTTTGTTAATCTCAAATTAATTTTACATTCAGAATTTCATATATAATTCTTCCCTTTATAACTTTCTCATATTAAGGGTGAGGAACTTGTAGTACTATACAAAGTTTCATTCACTGATATTTCTGAAAGCAATCTGATGAATCGATTTAAAGGAGAGATTGAAGCAGATTGCTGTTTAGATAATGACTTTATATAGTTGTAGAACCAAAAGTCTTCCCAGCTAGCACAGAAACGTTGGATTTTCGTTGGCTATAAGTTGGCTGTTGGTCTTTGGTTGGGTAAACGTTGAAAAGGGGAAATGAAGTGATGGTAATTAGTTGGCAAAATGTTTGGTTGGCCATCGGTAATTCTGAAACGTTGGCCAACCGTTGGGCCAACGTAAGAGATTTTCTGTTTACGCCTCTTGCACAAATATCGGCATACCATTGGCTAAGAAATATAAAAGTAACCGCCTATATCTACGAGCATGTGCAGAAGCTCCGCCAAAAGAGAAAGTTGTGTATCAACCGCCATCTTTAGGGTTAACGCGCCATCGCTGCAGGATTTCAAATTTGCAAGGTAAGTTCTCTTGATATTTTTGTGTTCTATCATATATATATGATATACCCTCATTATTATTAATTTATTCCTGAAGAAAACGATGTTTGGCTATCTGAACTGTAGTTTCTCTTTTGTGTTTTTAATAGTAACATACCATTTACAAAAGTATATACACGGTGTTTTGGTACACTTTAGTCTTTAATACCTTTTAATACACTTCTTTAGTACAGATTTAAGAAAATAGCAAATTTTAAGTCAATTTAAGATAGGTGACATAATTTTTTTTAAAGCATGCTGATTTAAATTATCGTTAGGTTACTTTTTTGTGTTTTTTCTTAACAATAATAATAAAGTTGTATAATGATATGTAAATATTATGGATTTCACTTTATCATAGTTATGAAACTTGTTTACTTTATAACTTAATTTTATTTATTAGATGTAATTATGTTTGCCTTTACTTTTTTACATATTCAAATCATCTTTGAATCATTTTAAAAAGGTAAAAGGATAAAAGGAAATGTTTGTGGTAACATTAAAACATTTTATAATATATACTTTTTGAGTTATTTGTGTTTCAGATGCCATAAAATTGTGAATTCAGAGAAAATGTAGAGAACTTTGGTAGATGGATATGGTGGCCGAATTTAAATTAAAAAAAATTGTAAATAAAAGAAAAATAACTAAAATATGTATATATATATTTTTTTGTTTAACCTCTGTTGTGTTGTGCTTTTCTTCAATTATCTATTTTTAGCTCTCAGAAGGGGAAATTTTCGTTTTTCTTATTTACGAAACAGTTTGTATCATTAAAAAAATTAATACAGATTTCAAAGGAATAAATGGATTGCCGCAGAGTAAGTATTATATGAAATGTGTGGTGTGGACTAAAATAAACTATGTCATTCTTTTTATATCTATTTTCTATTTTTCAACTATTGCAAAATTTAAAAATGATTTATGTTATAAAAACATCAGCTTATTTCAAAGTAATAGCACATGCCCATTCTATATTATACACTATAGCAAAATAATAAACAGAAATATAAACGTTGGTATTCCGTTGGCCCATCGTAGTATTACGTTGGCCCACCGTAGTATTGCGTTGGCAATATGTAAACAAACCACCATTAGCCAACCATTAACCAACCGTTGGCCAACGGTTGGCCAACGTGTCATATCAACGTTGGCCCAACGTAACGTTGCTAGCTGGGTTAGAATACTTCATACACAAACTTTGAAATGGACTTCTCTGTTTTCTAAATTCGAAATGAATTTCTTTGTTTCCTTAATGAATTCTTCTCTTTCATAGTAGTACTCCTTACCCAGCTAGCGTTGGGCCAACGTTGTACTGCGTACGTTGGGGCAACGTTGATGTAACATGTTGGCCAACGGTTGGTTAATGGTTGGCTAATGGTGGTTGTTTACATAATGCCAAAGAAATACTACGATGGGCCAACTGAATTCCAACGTTTATTATTTCTGTTTATTATTTTGTTATAGTGAATATAATATAGGTATATATTATATTCACTAATATAATATAGATTCATATATTAGTATATAATGTCGATTCACTAATTAATCGACATAATATAAAATGGGCATGTGCTATTACTTTGAAATAAGCTGATATTTTTATAACATAAGTCATTTTTAAATTTTGCAAGAGTTGAAAAATAGAAAATAGATATAAAAAAAGAATGAGATAGGTTATTTTTAGTCCGCACCACACATTTCATATAATACTTACTCTGCGGCAATCCATTTATTCCTTTGAAATCTGTATTAATTTTTTTTAATGATACAAACTGTTTCGTAAATAAGAAAAGCGAAAATTTCTCCTTCTGAGAGCTAAAAGTAGATAATTGAAGACAAGTACAACACAACAGAGGTTAAACAAAAAAATATATACATATTTTAGTTATTTACAAATTTTTTTTTATTTAAATTCGGCCACCATTTCCATCTACCAAAGTTCTCTACATTTTCTCTGGATTCAATTTCACGGCATCTGAAACATAAATAAGTAACTTGAAAAGTATATATTATAAAATGTTTTAATGTTACCACAGACATTTCCTTTTATCCTTTTAGCTTTTTAAAATGATTCAAAAATGATTTGAATATGTAAAAAAATAGGCAAACATAATTACATCTAATAAATAAAATTAAGTTATAAAGTAAACATGTTTCATAACAACTATGATAAAGTGAAATACATAATATTTACATATTATCATTATACAACTTTATTATTATTGTTAAGAAAAGACACAAAAAAGTAACTTAACGATAATTTAAATCAGCATGATTTAAAGAAAATTATGTCAACATTCTTAAACTGACTTAAAATTTGCTATTTTCTTTAATCTGTACTAAAAAAGTGTACTAAAAGGTATTAAAGATCAAAGTGTACTAAAACACCGTGTATATACTTTTGTAAATGGTAAGTTAGTATTAAAAAAAACAAAAGAGAAACTACAGTTCAGATAGCCAAATATCGTTTTCTTCAGGAATAAATTAATAATAATGAGGGCATATATTATAGAACACAAAAATATCAAGAGAACTTACTTTGCAAATTTGAAATCCTGCAGCGATGGTGCGGTAACCCTAAACATGGCGGCTGATACACAACTTTCTCTTTTGGTGAAGCTTCTGCACATGCTCGTAGATATAGGCGGTTACTTTTATATTTCTTAGCCAATGGTATGCCGATATTTGTGCAAGAGGCGTAAACAGAAAATCTCCAACGTTGGCCCAACGGTTGCTAACGTTTCAAAATTACCGATGGCCAACCAAACATTTTGCCAACTAAATACCATCATTTCATTTCCCCTTTTCAACGTTTACCCAACCAAAGACCAACAGCCAATTTGTAGCCAACGAAAATCCAACGTTACCGTGCTAGCTGGGACGTTGTACGCTTGAGAATAATAAACGAAAATTTATCTTGCCCGCTAATCGAAAAAGTTCGTCATCCCTGGTCTGTCCCTTTCTGGAGCGGTAATATATAATTTATCCCACTTTCATGGAATTTCTTTTTAAATATGATGTTCTATTTTTAAAAGGGAATTTTTTTATCCAGTTGTAGCTTTAGCTTTGTATTATTGATAATAGAGGGCAGGGCTGTTCCCAGTTCGGGGGGGACGCCAAGCGTGGGAGATATCGCCAAATTCTAGAACCCTGTTTTCTGGCAAACCTTGCTCATCTTTTCGAACTCTTCCACCACCCTCTAAAAAAAGGTGGGGGTGTCAATCGGCACCTTTAATATAGGGTATTGGTGGAAATGACACGTGATTTGAATATCTGACCCTTATTGGTTCCTGTAACTAACAATACTCCAAGACCGCTGAATTTGGATTTTCTAGCGTCCATTTCAAGTCTTTGTCCATTTCGGCTGTGCTCTGGAGGTTCGTCCATTTTGCCTGAGCTCTTGTGGTATTTTTTCGTGTTTTAAATTTAATACTGGAGCTCACACCAATACAATTGAGGGATTGTGGAGCTCAATTAAGAGATCCCTCCGCACAGTTCGCAAGTGTGAAAATCAATTTGATTCGTACCTTTGTGAATTCATGTGGAGTAAAATGAAAGAAAATTTGCAAGATGCTTTTCAGGAATTTTTAATTCAGATCAAACGTGTATATCCACCAACAACTCAGGATACTTAAATTAAGTTAGCGCTTTATTTATTTTATATTTTATGCTTAATTTTCGAAGAGTAACAAGTGATGTTATAATTCACATTTATATTTTTTTATTTACTGCTTTTTGAACTTTAGTCAAAATTATGTCTTAATTAAATACAAAATGAAGAAGAAATATTGTTAAACAATATTATTTTATAGTGTATTACATTGTTAAAAGTGATACGCTAAGTAATAAAAGTAATTTTATTTCGACCGTCTACCGTTATTGTTACGGAAGATCAAAGGGATCTGTACCTCACTTAGATAAGAAAAATTATTTCACTCCCTTACTATCTTCAAAATTTTAAGCAAAAAATTTATTATTTATTTAAAACATTTACTCCGTTCTTATATTTCCATTTTAAGCTAATAATTTCTAGAAGTAATTTGTACCGTACTTTATAACTTTTTAATCGTTTGATAGTTTTAAAATAATTTCATTAAATAGCAACCGTATTTTATAAATATAACTAAATATTTTATAAGCATAATTGCCTAAATATAATCAACTAATGCTTATATTTTTCTTATTTTTGCACTTATTGCAAAAATTCAGCTCTGTTTAGTTTAATAAACAGTACAAAAGTGCCTTTAAATACATTAAAACCTCAAATTTAAATTTGTGTTCATCTTAACAAAATTTCAAACCCTTTGTTTTGTTCAAAATATGCTATGAAATCAGGTATAAACTTAATAAACAAATTGTAAACATCACTTGACGATCACTTGTACAAGAATAGCACCAAAAGCATGGCGGCGGGGCCCCCGGAAATTGGAATTTACCGATGGCAGCACAATATCAATAGCTTTGGAAAATTAGTTACAGAATTTTTCATAATTAGAAATTGGGAATATTGAATATAACTGCAAGTTCTTGAGTTTTAGACTGCAATTATATCTCATAGATACCTTAATATGTTTTATTTTTCAGTGTTTCTAAACTTCATCCAAGCTTTTAGAATCATATAAATATTGCATCTAGACTCCGCCATTGGGATCAGCCATAGATTTACATTTATCATAGTCTAAGGATAATTATTTATTTCATAGCAATTTTTTTTTCAATATTTTTCAGCTTTCTCCATCACATTTTTCTTTCTGTTACTATTAATCTTCATTTTGTATCGAATTTTTTTAAAAGTGTGTTTTTATTGTAATTATTTTGTATATTTATGAATATATATAGAGGGATACTAATTTATATCAATAAAATTATGTATCCTGTACCAGTAAATGAGACAAAATGTGTAAGATAATGGTTCAAGACTGCATATGACCAAGCAAAATGCACTAATCGTACTCTATGAGATTTATAGTATACTGAATTTTATTTATAATTAATATCTTTCTTTCATAAATTTTTGAAATTGTACTATATAATATACAATATTTCGTTTTATATTATAATTAATTTTAAAAAAAATTGAATTTTGTTCGTCATTTGATAATTTTAAATAAAATTCAAAATTTTATAGTGTTCAAATGATTTTATTTCAAATCTAAAAGTTTTAGTTTATTTTAAAAGCTTTGAAGTGCTTAAATGAAGAACGATAAGTAAAAAACTTTGATTCTTCAGGACAAAAATTAATATAGAAAAAAAAATGTTTTAGAAGCGCGGTGGGATAAAAAACAACCCACTTATTAAAAATCAGTAAATGCCTCAAAACTTTTTTAAACACATTTGTAAGATAGGCATCACTAGCCTAAATATAGTGGAAATGTTGTAAAATATTATGTTTCTAATTGTACCTCGGAAAAGGTTATATAATAAACATAATAATGAACTAAGGGGAAGAGAAGGAATAATAAATGCAGTAAGTGTAGTGCTGCCATCTGTTGTCAGCTAGTAATGTTAAAGACATACAAATTGAATATATTCTTTAGCTAATCTTTCAAATGCAGAGAGAGAGAGAAAAAGAGAGCAGAAAAAAACATTATTAAAAGCAGTAAGTGTAGTGCTGCCGTTTGTTGATAGCTTCTAATGATAAAGACATACAAATTGAATATATTCTCTCACAAATCTTTCAAATGCAGAATGAGAGAACAGAAAATAAACATTTTTAAAAGCAGTATGTGTAGTGCTGCCATCTGTTGCTACCTTGAATGCTAAAGACATACAAATTGAAAATATTCTTTCACAAATCTTTCAAATGCTGAAAGAAAGAGCAGAAAAAAAAACTTTATTTAATAGGTCATTTCATGGGAAAGAAAAAAAATAATGTATAACTAGTACAATTTATGGTCAGAGGAAAGATTAAATAGCGATTTTACTTAATGTAAAATCGTTCTTACTATTTTACTTTATGTAACTTTACGAGACATTTTGTAAAAATAAGAATTTTGAATGGGTATTGATAAGTTTTCTGCTCTAAAATATAGAAAAATTATTTAAATTTTTCATATTTTAAGTAAAATTCTATAATTAAAATATTGCAATTTCATTAAAATATTAAATTTATTTAAATAAAAAATAATGTATAATGCTTTATTTAACACTAAAATTGTAGTCTACATGTATTTTTATTCCAGGATTCTTGTTTTTTAGGTGCTTGATGTTTTGTTTTCTGATCATAACGCCTCAACAAATTTTAATCTATTTCTCTTAACAGCATCTTTGTACTGGGTGTAAATATTACTTCTTTTGAATTAATTATAATAAAAGAGCAATGAAAATTCATTATTAAAAGGATGTAATGCCTCAAAAAAATTTTAATCACATTTTTAAGATTCTGAGGGCTTTTCTAGCTTAAATATAGTAAGAATGTTTTAAAATGTTATACTTTTTAATTCCGCTACGGAAAGAGCTATATAATAAATATAATAAAAAAATAATGAAGACTAAGAGATGATAAAAGCAGTAAGTGTAGTGCTGCCATCTGTTGATAGCGTGTGATGTTAAAGACATACAAATTTAATATATTCTTTCACAAATCTTTCTAAAGCAGAGATCTTATATAGAAATTTTACTTTATGTAAAACCGTTCTTACGATTTTACTTTATGTAACTTTACGAAAGCGATTTTACTTTATTTAATTTAACTAGAACGATTTTACTTTATGTAAAAGCAACAGTTTTGAGTGGGTAATGATAACTTTTCTACACTAAAATATAGAAAATTATTTAATTTCTTCATTTTTTAAGTAAAATTCTGTAATTAAAATATTACAACTTTATTAAAATATTAAAATTTTTTAATTAAAAAATAGTGTATAATGCTTTATTTAATACTAAAATTGTAGTCAATGTGTATTTTTTGCCACGATTCTTGTTTCTTAGGTTCTTGATATTTTGTATTCTGATCATGACGTCTCAACAAATTTTAATCTACCTCTCTTAACAAGCCTCTTTCAAAAAATTTTTAATCACATTTTTAATATTCTTTAGGCATTACTAATCACGCTTAAATATAGTTGAAATGTTGTAAAATATTATACTTTTTAATTCCTAGGAAAGATCTATATCATAATCATAATAAGAGAATAATGGAGAGTAAAAGATCATGAAAGCAGTGAGTGTAGTGCTGCCATCTCTTGATAGCTTGTGATGTTAAGACATACAAATTTAATATATTTTTTTATAAATCTTTCAAAAGCAGAAAGAGAGAGAGAATCAGAAAAAAATTATTCAACGGAAAAGCTACCTTCCTTCATAAATTTTAAAGAAGAAAAAAAATAATTTATATCAAATAAAATTTATAGTCAGAGGAATGATTAAATAACGTAAATTTTATATAGAGATTTTACTTTATGTAAAACCGTTCTTACGATTTTACTTCATGTAACTTTACGAGAGCGATTTTACTTTATATAGTAATTTACTGTATATAAAGTAAGAGTTTTGAATGGGTAATGTTAAGTTTTCTGCAATAAAATATAGAATTATTTTTTTATTTTTCCATATTTTAAGTAAAATTCTATAATGTAAGTATTACATTATTAAAATATTTATTTTTTTATTTAAAAAATAGTGTACAACGCTTTATTTAACACTAAAATTGTAGCCGATATGTATTTTTATTCCACGATTCTTCTTTTTTTAGGGGATTAATATTTTGTTTTCGGATCCCAACTAATTTTAATCTACCTCTTTTAACAGCATCTTTATACTGGGTGTAAATATTACTTCTTTTGAATTAATTATAATAAAAAAGCAATGACTATTCATCATTAAAAGGATGTAAAGCCTCAAAAAAATTTTAATCACATTTTTAAGATTCTGAGGGCTTTACTAGCTTAAATTTAGTAGAAATGTTTTAAAATGTTATGCTTTTTAATTCCGCTGCGGAAAGAGCTATATCATAAACATAATAAGGGAATAATGGAGAGTAAGAGATGATAAAAGCAGTAAGTGTAGTGCTGCCATCTGTTGCTAGTTTGTGATGTTAAAGACATACAAATTTAATATATTCTTTCAAAAATATTTCTAAAGCAGAAAGAGAGCAGAAAAAAAAATCCTTATTTAAGAAGTGATTCCATGGGAAAGCCACCTTCCTTCATAAATTTCAAAAAAGAAAGAAAAAATGTATATAAAAAATTTATAGTCAAAGGAATGATTAAAAAGCAGAAATTTTACTTTATGCAAAACCGTTCTTACGATTTTACTTTATGTAACTTTACGAGAGCGATTTTACTTTATTTAACTTAACGAGAACGATTTTTACTTTATGTAAAAGCAAGAGTTTTGAGTGGGTAATGATAAGTTTTCTGCACTAAAATATTGAAAATTATTTAAATTTTTCATTTTTTAAGTAAAATTCTGTAATTAAAATATTACAATTTTATTAAAAATATTAAACTTTTTAATTCAAAAAATAGTGTATAGTGCTTTATTTAATGCTAAAATTGTAGTCAATATGTATTTTTTGCCACGATTCTTGTTTTTTACGTGCTTGATATTTTGTTTTCTGATCATGACGTCTCAACAAATTTTAATCTACCTCTCTTAACAAGCCTCTTTCAAAAAAATTTTAATCACATTTTTAATATTCTTTAGGCATTACTAATCACGCTTAAATATAGTTGAAATGTTGTAAAATATTACACTTTTTAATTCCTAGGAAAGATCTATATCATAATCATAATAAGAGAATAATAGAGAGTAAAACATCATGAAAGCAGTGAGTGTAGTGCTGCCATCTGTTGATAGCTTGTGATATTAAGACATACAAATTTAATATATTTTTTTCACAAATCTTTCAAAAGCAGAAAGAGAGAGAGAGAGAGAAAAAAAATATTCAACGGAAAAGCTACCTTCCTTCATAAATTTTAAAGAAGAAAAAAAATAATTTATATCAAATAAAATTTATAGCTTCATAAATTCGAGGACATTAAATAATTTAGGTTATTATTATATAGGGGATGAGTCAAACAACAAATGAATTTTATTTGCTCGTAAAAGCTGTTTACATGTTACATATTGCAGTGCAGTACAAACAGCAAATTTATGAGACAGCAATTGTTTGGGTTATCAAACTTATTGCCTTGGCATTGGTTTGTAAGCCAATGATCTGTTGAGGGCGTTTACAAAACCGGATTGGATTATATTTAACAAGTAGTTGGACACATTGGCTCTGTAAGCATCTTCCAGGGTCCGTGAATACTTGGAGAAGGGTTGAGGAAGTCCAGCAATTGTGGGAGAGATCACTCCGACCCTCTGGACCTGGAATAACTTGGCATATCCCAGATAGTTCTGGGGTCGACCGGCGATCACCACGTACACTAAGGTTTCACTGGCACGTCCTGATGCTCTAGCGTTGTACACTCGGGTTCCGTTGTTGAGTCTGATAGTGTAGCTGGTGGACAGGGGATTCAGGCTGAGAGTGCAGTTGATGGTGAGCTCACCATAGACCATCTTGGGACCTTGACATTCGGACTTCCTCTTCACCAGTGCGAATCCTGTTGCATTTCCGTTGAAAAAGTTGACCTGTGTGTTGGATGGGAGATACATATTGAAGGCTGGAAGGGGAGCTGGGTTCAAACCTACTGCTCGCAGTTCATTGGGTAGAGATGTTTGGAGGACGTTTTCGATGTATTGGTTTGCTGAGCGGGATGCCAAAGCCACACCTGTTAAAAGTTATTGTCAGATTTAAGGACACGAAACTGTATATAAATAATGTATATGAATTAAAAATAATATCATTTCTTGTTTATTGTTCGCTTCCTTTTAAATTTAATGCCTAAGTGCCTTAACCCTTTAACAGTTAGTAGTTTCGCAGAGGAACCACCTGTTAATATTTTATTCCCTTTTTTTTAAAAATCCTAGAAAGGATTCTTTTTTCGATTTTTTATGTTATTGACTCTTTGGGGTAGCAATTAGTAGAATTTTGCGTAGTTTATTTTTCTCTTAGAAATATATTAGTTTAAAACTGCTTTACATGAAAAATCCTGAATTAGATTTTTCTCTTTATGAAATAAAAACACACTTTATCAAATAAAAACACCTACCCAAAGCAACAATGAAAATTTACGTAGTTTTTTTATTTATTACATCATTTTTGTAATAATTATACGTTGTTCTCCAGTATAATTAAATTTAAGAAACTCTTGTTTCCATGTTGTACAAGGAAAGGTTTCACAATTACTCCTTCCCCACAAAAAAAAAAAAAAAAAAAAAAAAAAAAAAAAAAAAAAAAAATCTATCTACTAAAGGAACGTAAAATTTTTTTTGATGTGGTTACTGTTTATAAGGCTCACAGACAAAGTTTATAACCTAATGCCGTTAAATCTAAAAGAATTTTTAATCGGGACCTTTAAAGGGTTAATATGAGGCGCATCTAGAAAGTTTCCCAATGTTTTCCCCTTTAAAGTAAACCTAATTAGGCGTGTTAGTAGCACTTGTGTAAAAGATCTATGACGTATTAATCATATGCCAGCTGGACAAGTCCCGATTCATGCCAGTAGCGGGGTATCAGTGGTCAGAAACTGAAACTTCAATTCCTTTTCCCGCCTCCTGCAAGGTTCGGTCGGCGATCTTGAATACACAAATTGCGCCAATTGAAATTCATCGTCAGCTCTGTTAGGTCTATGAGCTGAAACTGACACCCGAACACAAAATTCAACGCTTAGGAGCAGCCCTGACATTTCCGCTACGGTATCACGATGACGGCGACGAGTTCCTCGACAGGATTGTCACTGGCTATGAGACTTGGATTTCGTACTTTACCCCGGAAACCAATTAGCAGTCAATGCATTGGCATCATAGTGGATCTTTGGTCGTGACCAAATTCAAACAAAAGCTGTCGGTACGGAAAGGGATGTGCAAGGTGTTCTGGGACAGGAAGGCTGCTTCCATTCACAGGCGGCAGAGTTCTACGAGAGAGGTATACAAAAGTTGATCCCACAATACGACAAGTGTCTCAATTCTGGAGGTGGCTACGTTGAAAAATAGCTGAAACAGTGCTGTACTTGTTGCCAATAAATATGACAGTGAAAGTGTGAGTTCTTTTTTTCTTTTAAATAGAGAAACTTACTTTCTGGATGCACCTCGTAATATCTCATAAAAGATATTAGATAAATGGAAGTTTTAAGACTTTATTTTATACAATCTCAATCTTCCGTAATGTGAATGAAAATTTTGACGAAAGATTGGTTGCTCGATATTATGCATGACATTAATCTTGGATGTATTTAGACTCTCAAAAACAGACAAATTATTTTAATGTGTTCTACCTTAACACACATATCACCAGTAAAACCAATGTAAAATAGTACGTAACTGTGCGTAAAAAACTCAACTTTTAAAACATAACGTGTAGTAAATAATCGCCGTGTTTCAAATATCATTTATAGTTAATTCACAGAGTGTTTTTAAATGTCACAATTAGTGAATTAATTCACAGTTAAGATAAATGGGGATTCATTAAAAATAATAAGAGAGAATTTGGTCCTGCCCTTTGAAATAAATTTTAATACCCCAAAGAATATATTAGTTCCTCTAAATTGAAATTTTTAAAGTTTATTTCGTACAACTCTGTGCTTCTGTAACGAGCTCAAAAGTTTTGCCAAAAATGTTTTACTCGCTTTTATGCACGAAATTTATCCTAGGTTGTTTCAAAAGCATAAAAATAGCTTTAATTAAAAATAGCTTTAAGGTAGGTCTGTGCCTGCCATATGGAATACCTCTCGCTTAATGTTTACATTTGATTGAAAAATTAAAGTCCCTTTGGCGACTCCCATTTGAAAAATTCTTAAAAAAAATTAAACAACAAAATAGAACGGCAAATTTTCTAGAATGCTATCTTTTCCATTTCCTGATTTAAAGCGTGTCCATATATTGTTACTTACGTTTGAAAAATAGTATGGCATCATTTCTTGCAAAAAATTTAAAATTAAATATTTTTTCCGATGTTTTCTAAAAAAGTTAAAGATAGGATCCTAGAAAATTTTCTGTTCTATCACGTGATACAATTAAAAACATACATATATACATATATATATATACATACATACATATATACATATATATATATATACATACATACATAAATACATATATATATATACATACATACATATATATGCATACATATATATATATGTACATACATATATACATATATATACATACATATAATAAACACACACACACACATATATATATGTAATATATTTATATATATATATATATATATATATATATATATTACATACAAATCTATATATACATACATATATACATATAATATACATACATACATAAATAATATATATTATAAATAACATACATATATTACATACATACATATATATATATATATATTATATATTTAGATATATTATATATTTTACATATATAAACACACACACACACATATATATATATATGTAGGTTTCACTGGCACGTCCTGATGCTCTAGCGTTGTACACTCGGGTTCCGTTGTTGAGTCTGATAGTGTAGCTGGTGGACAGGGGATTCAGGCTGAGAGTGCAGTTGATGGTGAGCTCACCATAGACCATCTTGGGACCTTGACATTCGGACTTCCTCTTCACCAGTGCGAATCCTGTGGCATTTCCGTTGAAAAAGTTGACCTGTGTGTTGGATGGGAGATACATATTGAAGGCTGGAAGGGGAGCTGGGTTCAAACCTACTGCTCGCAGTTCATTGGGTAGAGATGTTTGGAGGACGTTTTCGATGTATTGGTTTGCTGAGCGGGATGCCAAAGCCACACCTGTTAAAAGTTATTGTCAGATTTAAGAACATGAAACTATATATAAATAATGCATATGAATTATAAATACATATCATTTCTTGTTTATTGTTCGCTTCCTTTTAAATTTAATGCCTAAGTGCCTTAACCCTTTAACAGTTAGTAGTTTCGCAGAGGAACCACCTGTTAATACTTTTTTCATCTCATTTTAAATCCTAGAAAGGATTTTTTTTTCGATTTTCTATGTTATTGACTCTTTGGGGTAGCAATAGATAGTAGAATTTTGCGTAGTTTATTTTTCTCTTAGAAATATATTAGCTTAAAACTGCTTTACATGAAAAATCTCGAATTAGATTTTTCTCTTTATGACTTCAAATAAAAACACCTAACCAAAACAACAATGAAAATTTAAGTAGTTTTTTATTTATTACATCATTTTTGTAATAATTATACGTTGTTCTTCCAGTATAATTAAATTTAAGAAACTCTTGTTTCTATGCTGTACAAGGGAAAGTTTTCACAATTACTCCTTCCCCATTAAAATATATATATATATATATATATATATATATATATATATATATATATAATATATATATATATATATAATATATATACATATATATATATATATAAATATATATATATATATATATTATATATATATATATATATATATATATATATATATATATATATATATATATATATATATATATATATATATATATATATATATATATATATATATATATATATATATCTACTAAAGGAACGTAAAATTTTTTTTGATGTGGTTACTGTTTATAAGGCTCACAGACAATGTTTATAATCTAATGCCGTTAAATCTAAAAGAATTTTTAATCGGGACCTTTAAAGGGTTAATATGAGGCCCATCTAGAAAGTTTCCCAATATTTTCCCCTTTAAAGTAAACCTAATTAGGCGTGTTAGTAGCACTTGTGTAACAGATCTATGACGTATTAATCATATGCCAGCTGGACAAGTCCCGATTCATGCCAGTAGCGGGGTAGCATTGGTCCGAAATGGAAACTCGAATTCCTTCTCCCACCGCCTGCAAGGTTCGGTGGGCGATCTTGAATGCATAAAGCATTGCTCCAATTGAAATGCATCCTCAGCTCTGTCAGGTCTATGAGCCTAAATTGTCACCCGGACACAAAATTCAACGCTTAGGAACAGAACTGACATTTCCGATACGGTATCACGACGACGGCGACGAGTTCCTCGACAGGATCGTCACTGGCTATGAGACTTGGATTTCGTACTTTACCATGGAAACCAAGTAGCTGTCAATGCATTGGCATCATAGTGGATCTTTGGTCGTGACCAAATTCAAACAAAAGCTGTCGGTACGGAAAGGGATGTGCACGGTGTTCTGGGACAAGAAGAATGGTTCCATTCACAGGCGGCAGAGTTCTACGACAGAGGTATGCAAAAGTTGATCCCACACTATGACAAGTGTCTCAATTCTGGTGGTGGCTATGTTGAAAAATAGCTAAAACATTGCTGCACTTTTTGCCAATAAGTATGTCCGTGAAAGTGTTAGCTATTTTTTTTTTATTTTAAATAGAGAAACTTACTTTCTGTATGAGCCTCGTAATATCCAATAAAAGATATTAGTTAAATGGAAGATTTTAAACTTTATTACTTTATTTTATACAATCTCAAACTTCCGTAATGTGAAGAAAATTTTGACGAAAGATTGGTTACTCGATATTATGCATGACATTAATCTTGGATATATTCAGACTTTCAAAAGCAGACTAACTATTTTAATGTGCTCTACTTTAACACACATATAATCTGTAAAATCGATGTAAAAAGTACGAAACTTGTACGGAAAAAACTCAATTTTTGAAACATAAAGTGTCTTAAATAATCGCCGTGTTTCAAATATCATTTATAGTTAATTCACAGAGTGTTTTTAAATGTCACAATTAGTGAATTAATTCACAGTTAAGATAAATGGGGATTCATTAAAAATAATAAGAGAGAATTTGGTCCTGCCCTTTGAAATAAATTTTAATACCCCAAAGAATATATTAGTTCCTCTAAATTGAAATTTTTAAAGTTTATTTCGTACAACTCTGTGCTTCTGTAACGAGCTCAAAAGTTTTGCCAAAAATGTTTTACTCGCTTTTATGCACGGAATTTATCCTAGGTTGTCTCAAAAGCATAAAAATAGCTTTAAGGTAGGTCTGTGCCTGCCATATGGAATACCTCTCGCTTAATGTTTACATTTGATTGAAAAATTAAAGTCCCTTTGGCGACTCCCATTTGAAAAATTCTTAAAAAAAATTAAACAACAAAATAGAACGGCAAATTTTCTAGAATGCTATCTTTTCCATTTCCTGATTTAAAGCGTGTCCATATATTGTTACTTACGTTTGAAAAATAGTATGGCATCATTTCTTGCAAAAAATTTAAAATTAAATATTTTTTCCGATGTTTTCTAAAAAAGTTAAAGATAGGATCCTAGAAAATTTTCTGTTCTATCACGTGATACAATTAAAAAATTCTGTAAATGCGAAAGAATTTTGTTTTATTTTTTCCATATATTGACATTAAGCTAAAAGAATTGCATATGAAAGGTAAATACAATAGAACCTCGATTATCCGAAGTAATTGGGACCGAACGTAATTCGGATAATCGAGAATTCATCAATATCATCTAGTTTAATGTGTAATATTGAAATTGGTGCAATAACATTCGATTGTTCTAGAACTCCGCAGTATGACCTTCCAAATTTCGAAATAGGGTGTGTTTTTGTTTAGAACAGGGATGTTTGAAAGTGGGGAAGAATATACTCATACCGAGAATTGTGTTTGCGAGAAGGAATTCTAGAAAAAAGTAATTCCAAAATATCTGCATTCGTAGTTTGGAAAGGACGGCTTGCATACAA
>CM063509.1:64967813-64985313 GCA_032207245.1 Pardosa pseudoannulata
CCCAAATTTTGTACCTTTTTTCTTACTTTGTGTCATCAAGATTCTCAAACTGTATGGTTCTCTGAGCCGATTGTGGTCTCCCATCACGGATTAAGATGACATGCATCGAATAGTCATACCTATTTTTCATTAACCTACATATCAAGTAAACGTTTCCCCAAATTGTTTACCTTTCTTTTTACTTTATGCCATAAGGGTTCCCAAACGGTGATGCACCCGAAAAAAAGGGACAACGTGAAGCGATTTCCTTCCCGGATGCAACATTACTTGTGTTAAATGGTAACTTATATTATATTATTGCACATATTATGTAAATTTGTCTCCAAATTTTGTACCTTTGTTCTTACTTTGTACCATCGAGGTTCCCAAACAGTGTAGTTCTCTGAGCCTATTGTGGTCTTCCATTACGGATTAAGAAGACATGCGTCGAATAGTCACCCACATTTTTCATTAACCTACATTTCAAGTAAATGCTTCCAAATTTTGTACCTTTGTTTTTACTTTATGCCACAAGGTTCAACAAACCACGAGGCGTCCAAAGGCCAGGGGCAACGTGAAGCGATTTCCTTCAAGGAGTGACATGACTGATGTCAAATAGTCACTTATCTATCAGATTATCCCACATTTCATGTAAATATTTCTCCAAATTTTCTACCTTTGTTTTTACTTTCTGTCATCAAGGTTCCCATACTGTGTGGTTCTCTGAACAAAATGTGGTCTCCCTTCAAGGATTAACAAGACTGACTTTGAATAGTCACCCATATTTTTCATTAACTTCCATTGAAAGTATATATGTTTCTCCAAATTTTGTATCTTTGTTCTATTTTATGCCTTCAGGATTCCCAAACTGGTCGGCTCCCTTGGGCCATGAACGTGCAATTCGATTAAGATCTCCCTTCACTGAAAGATAAGATTTACGTCAAATGCTAACCAATATTTTTCATTAATTACATTTTTATTTAAAGTTTTCATCAATTTTTATTCCGTTTCTTTAATAATTAAATCTTTATATTTTACGAAACGAGTTTAATTGGGCACTGCTTTGCGAGAACAGCCTGAAAACAAAATTTGTCCATTCAGAGTTAAGGGAGATTTGGATTTCAATTCAAAGAAAGTATTCAGCTTTAAGTACACAAATTCATTTGCTTTGCAACATATTATCTATGAAAATCGGGATTTTTATCCGTTGCTGTTATAAACAGTAAATATCGTTCAAAATCAATGTAGAGCCAGCTACAAGTGTAGTTGTATCAGGATTTCTTCCACGATTTTAACAAATATATAGAGATCAACAAAATCAACCGCGACACTGACTTTCTAATTTGCCACAAAAATTTATTTTTTAATTTGTGCTGAATATTGTATCATTTCTTTCCAATTAAAACTATTTTATTTTCCTACTAAAGTGCCTAATGAACATTAAATAGAAATATTGCAGATGACATGAAGTGAAAATGTAATAACATTTTAATTAAGTCGCATCGTAGTAACAAATTTTGAGATTGCCTATTTTAGACTATGAAATATGATTTGCATTTGTAATTTGGTACGAATATATCATCTGTGAGAGTTCAGTTTGCTAAATTTACTAGAAATGAAAAAAAAAATAATGAATACTAATAAATCTGAATTACACAATATTCTAAAATGCCTTTACTAAGTAAATAATGAAAGCATTAAGCAATAAGTAAATAGGAATTTTTATTATATTATACAATGCTGTAAAAAAGATATCCAGAGATTTTTTCTCTATGGTTTTTCACTAATTTTACCCAGAAACTATTTGCATTCACCCACATTTTTGCGCAAATGAAATTTCATTGTATCTGAAATGTATTCTGGGGTCATCTATAAATTTTGCAGTAGTTATCCTCTTTGTTATATAAATGTCTTCCATCTTCTTTTTTTCTCATGATGCTAAGTCTTGTTCAATGGAAAGTGTTGTTTAGACTTTGCGGACTTCATATAGATCTCAAGGAGAGCTCACCTTTTATTTCTTATAGAGCTCTTTTGTGTGCTATGTAGATATTTTTTGACGTCTTATAGCGATATGTGTTACTACTATCTAAGGTATTAAAGATGTATAATACAAATTATTAATTACAGATGTTATATAAATATCTTTCATCTTCTTTTTTTTTCTTTTAACGCAAAGTGTTGTTTAGACGTTGCAGACTTCATGTAGATCTTAGGGAGAGTGCTATGTAGATTTTTTTGATGTCATATAGCGGTATGTGCTTTTACGAGGTGAGGTATTAAAGACGTCTAATACACATTATTAATTACAGATGTTATATAAATGTCTTCCATCTTCCTTTTTTTCTCTTAATGCAAAGTGTTGTTTAGATGTTGCAGACTTCATATGGATCTCAGGGGGAGCTCACCTTGGATGCCTTAGAGAGCTCTTTTGTGTGCTTTGTAGATATTTTTGACGTCTTATAGCGGTATATGTTTTTACGAGGTAAGGTATTAAAGACCTCTACACAGATTATTAATTACAGTTGTTATATAAATGTCTGCCCTCTTTTTTTTTTCTTAATGCAAAGTATTTAGACGTTGTAGTCTTCATATAAATCTCAAAGGGAGCTCACCTTGAATGTCTTAGAGCTCTTTTATGTGTCTCACAGATTTTTTTTGATGTCTTATAACGGTATGTGTTTTTACGAGGCGACGTATTAGAGACATCTAATACAGATTGGTTCATTGTGTTGTCATAAAAAAGTCATAAAAATTTCCAAATGCAATGAAATGTTCAAGAACCGTGACCTAGATTTTTTTAAAGTTTTAATACAGAGTGGCAGACACACGCATATATAAATAAATCTCAACCATCACGATCTTTACGTTTTTGAGTTATTTCGTTTATATCAGGATTGACAAACACAAAGAGACATAATTCAAAAAATATTTCTCCGGATTTGGATGTTGAAATGGGGGCAGTGTCGATATTCATCAAAAATAAATAATCAAAGATATTGAGGTAGAATTTCATGACGACTGGAATGTTTTATATTTCGTATACAGGAAAGTAAGCAAGTATTTTCTCTGATAGGTACTTAAAAAGTTTCCTACACTATTGGCCTTGAAGATGGTATTTAACAAATGCAAAAATTGCACGAATTTTATTGATTACTGGGCATTTTGTTCTAAGCCATTGCTCTGGGTATGTATAATTAAGAACGTCACGTGTTCTTTAAAAAATTAATGTTCTTTTAATTTCAGATAAATTATGGCCGTAAAAGAGATATATACATTTGTCAATATTTAGCTTGTACTCATTTAACGAAAAAGTACCTCTATTTTGCACGTTATAATCACATTTAATTCCCCCGATACTTTTCATAACATAAAACTAAAAAATGCAACCCAGATTAATGATGAATCGTAATAAGATGCAAGACAGTTAGGTGAGGGGGTAAAAAAACGACGATGTCTACAGAAAAATTGAAGTTCAACTAAACTTAATTTTAAGCTGTTGGTTTGGCACAATTTCACTATGCTACAATTTTAAATGGGCTTGTTTTCTTTATTTTCTTTATATTTTAATCTGAAAACATGTCTAAACACGTTTAAAACAATTTTATTAACAAACCTATGAAATTGCTCACGTATTTTTTCACGTGTTTAAATGTAATAATAAAATTCCTATACTTCCATCTGTAGCCGACTGGTTGCATGAATCTCCGTTATACAATCAAATCACGTGATCCAATGGACGAAAGAGCTTTTAATATTGACAGAGAACGTCTTGTAAAAAAATGGCCATGCAAAATTTTGTATCTTTAAGGCAAGATGCTTGGTTTTTATAAGACATACGAACACTCTTTTTTATATATATCTTCTTCTTCTTCAGTGGCATGACATCCCAGGATGGTCCCTTGCCTTCTCAATAAGCTTTTTTCAAGACATCCTTCTGGAGGCCAAATTCTTACAGTTGTTTTACTTTTAAGTACTTGAAGGTCTCTTTTCAGGCAGGCTGTCCATCTCAGGTTGGGTCTTTCTCGTTTCGCGTTCCTGTAGGTTTTGCGTCGAAGACCCTTTTTGTTGTTCGGTCATTATTCATTCTGATTAGATGGCCTGCCCACTTTATTATTTGCGATTTGATGAAATTTATTATGTCAGGTTCATTATATAAATTATATAGTTCTAAACTTGATCTCTTGAGCCATATATTATTTTTTTGTCTTCCTCCAAATATACTTCTAAGGATTTTTCTTTCAAAGGTCGTCAGTATCTTTTCATCTCACAAAGTTGTTGCCCTGGTTTCGCATGCATAAGTTAAAACTGATTTTATTAGACATTTGTAAAGTAAAATTTTTGTTTTTATTTTTATTAATTTTGATTTTATATATTTTCGCAGGCCATAAAAACGTTTATTTGCCATCATAACTCTCTTGTAGATCTCTGTCGTAACATCATTTTTGTTGTTTACCTCAGATCCTAAATAGGTGAAGCAATCAACCACTTCAAATTTATACCCTTCCATTTTTAGATGTTTACTTACATACCTGGTTTCTTCATATATATATAGGTCCTTGAATATGCCAAAGATTAAAGTTTTGACATGAAAACTTACGTCCTTTAAAAGGAATATATTAAAATTCAATTGACAACTCTCGTATGGAAATCGTATTTGCTTCATCGATTGTCTCTCCATTACTCGTGAAATAGAAGGAAGACCCATCAGTGCGTGCCAGAATTTGATGGCGGCATATCGATAGCTTGCCGAGATTGCGGTTTATCGTTCCGCGTAGATGATGTTCATTGGTCTAGATCTCATGGCTGTTATGGGAATATGGAATCAATGGGTTCATCATTGCTTTTAAGAAAGCTGTGTGGAATCGCATCGGCTTTCCGGCCTTAAACAACCAATCGTGTTATTCTAGCGGTATCGCGATAGATTCTGCTGTCAGGAATGGTACACTTAGACAATAACTTGGGCTGTTCAAGAACGACGGGTATCCATCCTCAAGTAATGTGTAACAATGTCTGTTAAACTTTCAATTGACGTTTCAGTGATCTTTGCAGCTGGTTCCCGTTGAAGGTTTCATCACAGTTAGACTAGTTTACCATGGTGCGTTTGATGGTGAATGTAAACGCGCCGAGAGGTCACGCTTTTTCTACGCCCCGTAGTCCGTCACACCCTAGTCATTTGGATATGACTTCGCATGGGTCTCGTATAAGGAGCAGGTATGTAGACGAAATAATCAGCTGTAGTAGATTAAACTTAACAATGTTGATTTATTACAACAAAAAACATTTAAGGAAATATTAAAGTGAATAAGTAAAGTCGTCTAGATAGGAGATTACTCTAGACAACCTGCTCTCTTCGAAATTCAGCCGGGAGTCCCCTCCCGTTTCTTCTTTTCCAAACAGGAAACCTCGGTTTTAGGGGAGATCGACACCCCCTCCGCTCTTTGACCTTTGTCCTTGGAGGTAGCCGAAACACCCTTTGGAGCCCAGCCGACTCATTGTGTGACAAGGTTTCATTGTGTGACAAAGCACAATTTCTTTTATCTGTCGGTGTGTTGACAAAAAACGGCACACTTTGACACCTCTAATCATCCGTGCGTCAAAAAGACCATTACTGGTACAATACTGGCGTTTTCAGTTGTTTAAAAGAATAAAAGTTCGCCCGACCACCGACAGAGACGAATGCGACTCTTGCAGTGAACATGGACGAAATTTTGTCATCTTTTTGACAGATTCCAGTTATACCTACTTCATCAAGAGCGACATATTTTATTGTGAAATCTCTGATGGGAATTGTCAGTACAAACTCTTTTTCATCAGGCTAATGAGCCCAGGACTTAACTTTTTAAAGAACAGTGGTTTCGTATCGAAACCACCTGCTGAAATATTTTTTCTCTTCCTTTTTAAGGTATATTAATGCTTTTTTGGGGTGTTTATGACTCTTTAAACTATTAATAAATGGTACCACAACACACAGTATATTGATTTTCTTTAAAATATAAAAGTTCAAATCTCTTTCACTGGAGAAAAAATAAATGATATTTGATTATTTTTTCATGACTCTAAATAAATATACTTACCCAAAACATCACTTATAAATTGTTTAGTTAGCTATTTATCTATTACATGTATGTAGTATTCTTTCAATAATGCCAGATAAAGAAACTTAGCCAACGACGGATAAAGAAACTTAGCCGAGGGGTCAAAGCCCGAGATCCAGACCCGAAGGTTGTGGGTTCGATGCTCGCCGTGGCGATTGTTCCAAAGTGTGGATTTTTAATTTTAAAATATTACTTATTGTTGCTTTATATTCTCGAACATTCTAGATCCTTCTTTGTTATGTAAATTAGTTATTTCTCGAGTATTCTGTTCGGGTATGAAAGCTAATACCCACTAGTTGTAGGAACTTCTCGATCTTGTAAAGTTGCGAGTTGCTACTTAGCTTCAATAAATTCGTCTGTTAAGTTAAACGGTGTGATCATTTGAATATTCGTGACAATATTACTTAAATTTTAAGAATGTAATATTTTCGAACTGTACAAGGGAGTTGAAAGTTTCACAGTTAAAACCCACTGCCCATCTCCCCACGAAACTACCGAAAAGCATTTTAATATTTTTCACATACATAAGGTTCGTAGATAACATTTATAATCCATCTCCATTAAATCGCAAAGAATTTTCACTGGTGAACTTTAAAGGGTTAAGGCGATGTTATGAGACACCATTGAGTACACATCCCAGGTGTCTCTTTACTGTTTCCCAATAAAAAATTTGGAAGGTTACACTTCCCAGAATTCAAGTAAAGAATCTAATTTAATAAAAAGATGCACTGCACAGCGTGATAGATTGAAATACAGGGAGGGACGTACCTATATTTGTCATAAATTGGTTCATCTTATTGTCCAACCTAACTATTAAGAGCTGTTATTGTTAGCAGTAACTGCTATGAGCAATGATACATGTTACAGATTGCATGCTCGTATGTGCTTCAAAATTGCCCATAAATTAGATTATTTCCTCCCATTTCACATATGGGTACGATAGGTAAGATTCTACTGCCTACTTTTAGTTCTAGCTCAGCATAATGACCGAAATCGTAATAGCAACTGAAATTTTATGGAGTTTTTTTTTAAATAATAGAATCTGTACCCTTCGGTGTATTGTAAACACCGCTGCTGAAACGTAGTGATTTTGTGTTGGTCAATGTGCTTCAAATCAGATGAAAAAATGGAGAATAAACTTAAAAGAATACAATTAAAACATCTTTAATAATTCAAGCAATTTTATTTAGTTTTTAAACAAATCTACATAGTTTTGTTGCTATATAGCATAAACAGGCTAGCAACTCAGTTAATATAATCAAAAAGTGTTCATTACTCCTTTTTTGAAATTCAAAATTATTGTCTTGGCATTGGTGTATAAGCCAGTGCTCTGTTCATGGCTTTCACATAGCCGTGTTGAAAGATATTTAACAAATAGTCCAATATATTGTCTCTATAATTATCTTCTATGATCCTTATATTCTTAAAGAATTCTTGTGGGAGCCCTGAAAATGTGGTTGTGACTTGCCCAAGCTTCTTAATCTGGAATTGTCTGAGAGATCCCAAGTAGTTTGGTGGACGACCAACAATAACCACATCTACTAAGGTTTCAGAAACGTGTCCCATGTTTTTAACGTTGTACACGCGTCCATTACCCATCACTCTTACGGTATAATTGGTAGCGATTGAATTGTACGCAAGGGTGCAGTTGATGGTGAGATCGTTATAAATCATCCTTGGACCTTGACACTCAGACTTCCTCTGCACTAAGGCGAGTCCTGTTGCATTTTCGTAGACAAAACTGGCTCTTGACATGTCATTACCTTGGTAACCTAACTGAACGACGAAATTTGGCAAGGAAGCTGGGTCCAAACCTTGTGCTCGTAGCTCAGTTGGTAAGGATCTTTGAATGACATTTTCGATGTACTGGTTTGCTGAGTGTGATGCTAAAGCCACACCTGTTAAAAGTCAAAGTTTTGAGAACATTAAGTTATAGATAATCAAATAATGTATACATATGTTGTTGATGCTATTGGCCAATGCCACTTGGATGAAACAAGCGCGTGAACCAGGGGCCACATGCGAATTAAGTCGAAGGGATGCGCCTTTCCTTTGAAGAGCACCGGTAAGGTGAAAGAAGGATTTTGTTCAACCTCGTAATTTAGAAGTAAATACAATGCAGACTGACATGGGCTTGCCACACCTAGATATATCGTTTGGAATATTCGAGGACATTGCAGCCATGAACATACATTGTGTGCTCCAATCACCATTAACGAACACTACGGATCTTAGGTCGGCTAGAGATCCTAACCCGCAACCCTCTAGTTACGAGAGCTGCCTTTGCTGATTGAGCTACAGCGCCTCATATTGATTTAGAGCCTTCGGGGCGCAGCCTACCCTATTGGCTGTTAGGCTTGCAATTGCTGCTTATAGGGAAGAGTCTAACCCCGAATTTAAAATTCAAAATAAATACTAATGAAAAAATAAATTAAAAATAAATAAATAAATAATATAGAAAAATTAAATTAAAAATAAATAAATAAAATGAAAGAAAAATAAAATAAAATAAATGGAATTAATAGAAAATAAGCCCATTTTACTTTAGAAGTTAATAGCAGGGGAAACGCTGATTCGGTATGGAATCTTCTGAGATACGTTCTATTTATGTGCTGGGTATAACAATGAGAGTACAACGCTATAGTAATAAAGGAGTAAGGAGAATACAGACCAATTATAAGAATAACAATAATAATAATAATAGAAAATAACAATTAACAATTAATAATAGCTAAAGTAAGTGGCAGGTAGGGTGTCAAATGTATTTCCAAATAATACTAATGTCTGGGAAACATTCTAGTAATTGCGGGGTTGGTTAACTGAGTGTTAGGATTACTTGGACTTAACTAGTGGTTAAGTGTTAGTTTGTTACAGATATCCAATTTTTGACATTTTGAGATTGCAAACAGTTTTTAATTGTACTTGTTATCATTTATAATGTCTTTTCCTTATTTACTTAATATGTGTATTTGGGGTTCTTTTGCATTTATTTTGTTTCCCACTTTATTCAAATTTACCCTTCTATTTGGTCAGCCCAGTACTGTATAAACAGTATTTGTAATTGCTGTGGGCTGCCTCCAACGGTTGTTTTGATGCACTGTGTGGGTGTCATAATAGTCATATTATTTTATTGCTAGTGCAGCAAGTATGTAATGTTATTGTTTTCTGACAATATTGTGAAAAGCTATAATATTTCTATTCAAATCAATTTTTTAAAAATATTATAAAAAAAATTATTGACAATTGGATCAGAGTGAGAGCAATAGTGTTTGATTTATTCTATATATTCTGAAAAAAAAAATGGTACTACTTGTGATGAGGCGATTTACATCAGTTATATAATTGATTCATTCATACAAGAAGTAAAATGCTCGGGATCTAAATCTGACCTCATCACATCTTTGTAAAAAGGACAGAAGACTATAAAATTATATTCTACGGATATTGTTGTCTTGTACGGTGGTCTCGGGCGGGGTTCTGATCCCAGTCCCAGATTAGAATCCCGTCTCCGTACTTGACATTAAATAAGAATGTACCTTTGTGGAGTTATTTATGAGTCCCTAAGGGACAGTCCCCAATTAGAAGGGGTAAGGTTTTCCACGTTGGTGGTCTCAAGGCGGGGTTTAAGCAGACCAATTAGATTCTTACAACTATCCCGATTGGACGATAAGAAGGAAGAGGGGACAAGGATGAAATTAATAAAATAAGAAAAATCTAAAAAGTTGGAAGGTGTTCGATAGTCGAGACGAGGAGAAAGTCCGACAGAAGAGGTTCGGGAGTCGAATAGACTAGACAAGTCCGACGGAAGGTGTTCGGAAGTCCGACGGAACGAGTTCGAGAGTCCAGCCAAGTCCGACAGGAAGTGTTCCTGCATCAAATAGCACGGCCGCACATCAAACACTTAGGAGGAAGCCCCTGACCAGACCGACGAAGGATCCATAGATACCCATCAACCAGCAGTGTTCCGGGCACACCATTTTCACTCCCCAAAGGTACCCCCTTTTACATACATTTGGAAATTGATATTAGGTCCTCTCTCTTATATTTATATAATTACTTGAGTATTAAAAAATTATTGTCAGAACTAATTTAGAAGATGTTGATAAAGCATATTTTATGAAAATTAGCATCAGTTTTGTATGTACATAGATGTATATATATATATTATAATAAATTTACCTTTTTTACATTAAGCTAGTTTCGGATGCTGTTAATTTAGCTTTGAGTTTATTTTCATATCTTATGTCTGTAGTTTCTCAGAACCTGTGGTTAAATTTAGTACTAAAATACTTTTACACAACGCAATCAAAATAAAATCCCACTATACATTTGATCACAGGTTAATGATCAAATAAAAACGAGGACTACACGACACTACTGACTTATCGAAGTTTCATTTGCATATAACAACATTTTTGACAAATATCGCCAAAGTCACCAATTTTGTCACAAAATAGGTGGAAAAAATATTTTTCTGTTGCGACAGTACATTTGACACTAAAAACAACAAAATAGGAAAATTTCAGGACTGTATCTGTAAAAACACTTTATGATAATTTATTTGTAACAATATATTTAAACATTTATTTTAAACAATTTTAAGATTCCTGTAAGGTAACTTCGAAAATTCTACGGTACATTTCTTACTATTGTTTATGAAATGAGTGTTAAAGTGTTCTGAATGTTGAAAATATTATTATGAATTTTATAGTATATTACCAAACAAAGACAATAAATAGATTTTGTTAAACTACTTCTTTTTGAACACAAAACATTTTTTTTTATTATTTAAATGCATATAACTCAGGAAATTAACATCAAAACACGATTGTTACAATTGAAATATTAAAAATATTTTTGTTGTTAAAATGGAAATTAGCTTCTTTAACAATATAAAGAGTACTCGAACTAGGTAAAAAGCATTTTAAGAACATAGTTATTATCAATACTCCAACGGTATCTTTAAGTATAAAGATTTAAAAATAGAATTCCTTGCGTAACTATCACTGAAAAAGGTTACGCAATGAAAGTTCAGTTATAAATTTGAAAGTCTGGAGAGGAAAATAAGATTACCTTGGAATTCATGCATGGCCAGTTTTATCCAATGTGAGTGAAAGAGGCTTTTTTTGGAGAGGTTTTTTTTTTTTTTTTTTTTTTTTTTTAATTAAATAAAGGGGTTTTTTTTTTTTTTTTTTTTTTTTTATTTTTTTTTTTTTTTTTTTTTTTTTTTTTTTTTTTTTTTTTATTTTTTGTTTTTTTTTTTTTTTTTTTTTTTTGTTTTTTTTTTTTTTTTTTTTTTTTTTTTGCCCGATTACAAGCCAAGTTGAGAAAGCATAAAAAATATCTGTAAAACCTACTAATTTATAGTGCATTTTAAAGCTTTGAAATTTTAGTTTTCACTAGTATTTTCTCCTCATAAAGTACAAGCAATAGATTATGTTTGAGCAATGGATTATGAGAAATCAGTTACACGTGCATATCCTTCGTTATTTAACATCATAACAAAGAATGGCTTGAAAAATCTCTATCTTCCCCCCCTTTTTGCTCTAACTTCTGTCTCTTTCTACCCCCCCCTCGTTCTCTACTCGCTCGCACACTCACATATATAAATACATATAAATATGTGTATAAGTATCTCGTCCGTCTCTATCGGGGATCAAAGAAAAAATGTGTCGGCTAAAGCGAACTTTTGGCTTATTGTAAGGCGCCGAACAATTGGAAAACGGCAGTAATGGTCTTTTTTTGGACTCATGGACGATTAGTGTCAAATCTGCCGTTTTGTCAAGGCACCGACAGAAAGAAGAAATTGTTCTTTGTGCTACCGCATCAGCTACTCCAAGGACGAAGGTCAACTGGGGGGGGGTGTCGATCTCCCCCTAAACCGAGGTTTCCTGTTTGACAAAGGAAAAACGGGAAAAGACTCCCGGCTGGATTTTCAAATGAGAATGAACTCCTCTCTCGACGATTTTACCTATAGTTTTTTTAAATGTTTTTGTTTGTAATAAATCTACGTTGTTAAGTTTGAACTAAACCTTAAGTTCTCTACGGCTGATCATTTCGTCTCCGTACCTGCTCCTTTGCGAGACCCATGCAAGTCATACCCAAATGACCGACAATAGGAGATAGAACGTTCGCAGACCGCTCGGCGAGTTTACAATGTGTATACAGAGTATCAATGTATCTATCTACTGATCTATAAAGACTACACACATATATGCTTGCGTGGGCGTGTAGGGAGAATCTATCTAGCTATCTATCTATCCTATAGAAAAAGACACACATACACTGAAGAGCCAAAACATTATAACAACCCCTACATTTTCCAATGAACTAGCCTGGATGACGTGGAAGGCACGTGATCAGGTGGAAGTGGTATTTAACTGCTGCTGGAGAGTCTGAAGAATCATCCTTTCTCTTACTTTTGTGTTTGATGGAAAAGGCTGCGGATCTAAGCGATTTTGATAGAGGGCAGATTGTAATGGCTCGAAGGCTCGGAACAAGTATTTCCGAAACTGTACGACTCGTAGGTTGTTCGCGATCTACAGTTGTTAGTACTCATGCAAAGTGGATGAATGAGGGTGAAACCAGCAGTAGACGATATGGCGTTGAGCGTCCACACGCTATCAAACAAAAAGTTCGTCGGAGACTGTCTCCCATGGTAAAGCAAAACCGGAGCCAGAGAGTGGCTCAATTGACAACACGGTACAATGCAGTGCCAAGCTGAATAGTATCGGAGCACACTGTTCAGCGGACACTGTTGGATATGGGGATACGCAGCAAACGTCCCACTCGTGTGCCTTTGCTGACCAAGCGTCATCGCCAACTGCGCCTACGCTGGGCCCGGGAACATCGCGACTGGTCCATGGATCAATGGGAGAGAGTTGCCTGGTCAGATGAATCACGGTTTGTCATTCATCACGCCGATGGCCGTGTCAGGATATGCCGTCTTCCAGGCGAACAGTTGCTCTCTCAATGTACAGTAGGTCATACACAGGCCGGTGGTGGCGGTATTATGCTTTGGGAGACATTCACTTGGGCATCTTTGGGATCTGTGGTTGTGGTAGAGAAGACCATGAATGCTACAGGGTATCTGAATATCATTGAGGACCAGTTCCACATTTACATGGCCTCTGTTTTTCCAGCTGGAAATGGAATGTTCGAACAGGACAACGCCCCGTGTTACAATCCTAAAATTGTGTTGGAGTGGTACCAGGAACATCATTCTGAATTCCAGTTAATGTTCTAGAAGCCTAACTCACCGGATCTCAATCCGATAGAACACATTTGGGATGTCATGGGACGGCAGCTCAGAGTTCAAAGACCACCATTTCGCAATATCTCGGATTTGCGTAACCGTTGTTTAAACATCTGCTAAACCTGTCTCTGGTCATCTACCAAGGACTTGTGGCATCTATGCAAAGGCGGGTTGAAGGTAAGTTGAGAGCCAAAGGTGGGCCAACTCGTTATTGACAGGAGGTGGTCATAATGTTTTGGCTCTTGAGTGTATGTGTGTGTGTATAAAGAGAATAATATATATATAGCTATCTATCTATCTTCTATAATACATACACATAAATACGTAATGTTTTTATTATTACTTTTATGCAGGTTTGAAAATTTCATTTATGTTTTTTTATATAGAGTTGACATTAAGTTAGTACAACTGTTTCACTGAAACTGAAATGCGCACGAAGAACCACATCATAAAATATTCCACTTATCCAGCAAAAATTGACCGGATATTTAAATTCAAATTGCTTAAATTTAAAAAACTTTCTTTTGCTTTGGGGCATTGGATATTAGTTTTATTAATTTGAGGTTTACATCAGGCTGAGAGTACTTTTTATGGAGAAAGAAGGGATAGGATTAACATCTTATTTTACTAGAAAATAAGACATATTAGAAGTAAGGCTTAATAATAATATATTTAAGGACATTGGAACCACGAACATATGTTGAGTAATGTTTATTCACGTCACTATGGAAACATTCCTTGTAAAAAACATTCTTTTGCTTTGGGGCTTTGGATATTAGTTTTATTAATTTGAGGTTTACATCAGGCTGAGAGTACTTTTTAGGGAGAAAGAAGGGATAGGATTAACATCTTATTTTACTAGAAAATAAGACATATTAGAAGTAAGGCTTAATAATAATATATTTAAGGACATTGGAACCACGAACATATGTTGAGTAATGTTTATTCACGTCACTATGGAAACATTCCTTGTAAAAACATTCTTTTGCTTTGGGGCTTTGGATATTAGTTTTATTAATTTGAGGTTTACATCAGGCTGAGAGTACTTTTTATGGAGAAAGAAGGGATAGGATTAACATCTTATTTTACTAGAAAATAAGACATATTAGAAGTAAGGCTTTATAATAATATATTTAAGGACATTGGAACCACGAACATATGTTGAGTAATGTTTATTCACGTCACTATGGAAACATTCCTTGTAAAAACATTCTTTTGCTTTGGGGCTTTGGATATTAGTTTTATTAATTTGAGGTTTACATCAGGCTGAGAGTACTTTTTATGGAGAAAGAAGGGATAGGATTAACATCTTATTTTACTAGAAAATAAGACATATTAGAAGTAAGGCTTAATAATAATATATTTAAGGACATTGGAACCACGAACATATATTGCGTAATGTTTATTCACGTCACTATGGAAACATTCCTTGTAAATAATAAAACCTACAGTCCCATAGCAATTTTTTATTTGTAGTGTCATGTTTGGAGAATTTTAAACTAGTAAATAGAAATTTTGCTTTGATAAAAACGTTACTAGATGTCACATAAAAATATTAAATTCACTTACCGAACAGTACAAAAATTCCAATTCCTTGAATCATGTTGTTCGGAGATGCAGAAATCTCTGAAAACAAGTAATGATAGAGCATCATTTTTATTTCGTACTTTTAATAAAAATTGAGTAAAATGTTGAGACAGACACTATACACACATACACACAATCATACATAAATATATGTTATAATGTGCATATACAGGCACACACACACATATATGTATACATATATGTATATGTTAGGTCTATAAAATGGGTAGTTGGAAATTACGTGAAATATAAACTATTTTAAAAAGGGAACTCTTTTATAACAATAAAATAAATGAAAAAGACCCACGCTTGCGTAACCTTTTGGAGTAATGCGGTCAGGCGTGGAGATACTTCATAGGAAATTGATGACTAATCAAACGAGAACTTCAGTTATCGCGTGGACATGAAGCTATCAACACCTTTCCACGCTTATTTTCGCCATGGACAAATCAAAAGGGAGCAAGTTTTGCTTTTAAATGAAACTATGATTTAATAAACTTATTATTATTAGAAAGATTGTTTTCCTTTCGCCTTAACACTGGACCATTACATATATATATATATATATATATATATATATATATATATATATATATATATATATATATATATATATATATATATATATATATATATATATATATATATATATAATATATATACATATATATATATATAATATATATACATATATATATATATATATATATATATATATATATATATATATATATATATATATACATAATATATATATATATATACATACATATATATATATATATATATATATACATACATATATATATATATATGTATATATATATATATATATATATATACATATATATATAATATATATACATATATATATATATATATATATATATATACATATATATATACATACATATATATATATATAATATATATATATATATATATATACATACATATATATATATATATATATATATATATATACATATATATATATATATATATATATATATATATATATATATATATATATATATATATATATATATATATATATATATATATATATATATATATATATATATATATATATATATATATATATATATATATATATATATATATATATATATATATATATATATATATATATATATATGTATATATATGTATATATATATATATGTATGTATATATATATGTATATATATATATGTATGTATGTATGTATGTATATATATATATTGTAAATATTGTTGCAGAAAAATTCTTATTCATAAATTATATATATATATATATATATATATATATATATATATAATTTGTATTTTTTTGTCTATAGAAAACATAATGATAAACATTTTTATTTTTATTTTAACTATTTTGATAATTTTCACGAATTTGAAATGATGTATTTTGACATCTGAGGATGCAAATATTAATTTGGTGTTGTCTAGACACAAATAATAAAACATTTATGCTAAGTAAAATGAAATTTAGGTTCATCCAGATATTTAGAAACAATAGAAACAAACCATTTCGGAATACTCACTTCAGTTATGCTAATCCAAATGCCAATGATTCAATTTCTAGAGTCTTGAAAGAGAATTTTTGCAGATTTATACTGTCAGATATGCAAAACGACTACAAGTTCTTAGAAAAACAGGTGTTGTTATCAACTTCTTTTACATATCAGTTGATACTTCAAAGCCAGGTGACTTGCAAGGATAAATTGCATTTATACAAATGATGAAGATGATGCTAATGTTGTTAGCTTCTTTTACTTTATTTTCAGCATTGTGCCTAGATCACAAAACAGTAATATCGTTTATTTGTTACTAGACATTTAGTAAGTATGACTCTAAAAGACATCTCTTCAAGTTGTCGTTATATGAATGCTGAAGTTGACACCAATGCAATGGACTATGTTATGGATTATATAAAGGCTCCATGTACAAAAGCAAAAATAAATATGTTTGATTTGATTTGTTTTGAATCATTACCGTCGATTGTTTGCAGGTTTTACAATTAGAGGACTATCTATTATATAAAAGAGAAAAACGAGGTATGCTTACATTATAACATAACTCAAAATTAACCTAAAATACCATGAATTATAATTATTAAGTTTTAATATTATTTTATTTTTTATTTTAGAGTACCTATAATACACACTCACTTACCCCCCCCACACACATGTATGTATATATATATATATATATATATATATATATATATATATATATATATATATATATATATATATATATATATATATATATATATATATATAGAGAGAGAGAGAGAGAGAGAGAGAGAGAGAGAAAGAAAGAGAGAGAGAGAGAATATATAAATATATACGTATATATGTATGTATGTATATATGGGTATATATATATATATACATATATGAATATATATTTCTATATATGTATATATATATATATGTGTGTGTATGTGTATATGCATATATATATATATATATATATATATATATATATATATATATATATATATATATATATATATATATATATATATATATATATATATATGTTTTAGAATTAGAACGGTACATGTATAT
>CM063509.1:64990313-64997813 GCA_032207245.1 Pardosa pseudoannulata
CGTAAGACAGTTAGATCTATTTTAATTCAATAATTCCCATTAAATCAAAATATGAATGATATAAGAGTAAAAATATGAATACAGTAATACCTACAATTTTATTATCTGTATGAGAGAACTCGTAAATGTGTTATAAGATTTTAATTAAATTATTCCCATTAATCCAAAATATAACTGATATGAGAACAAAAATAAAAAGAAAACTGTGAATAAAGTAATACCTTGAATTTTATTATCCGTATGACAGAGCTCGTAAAGTCTTAAATCTATTTCTATTAAATTATTCCCATTAAACAAAAATATGAATGATATAAAGGCAAAAATTTGAATACAGTAATACCTTGAATTTTATTATCTGTATGACAGAGCTCGTAAGTCTGTTAAATCTATTTCAATTCAATTATTCCCATTAAATCAAAATATGAATGATATAAAAGCAAAAATATGAATACAGTAATACCTTGAATTTTATTATCTATGTAACAGAGGTCGTAAGTCCGTTAATCCTATTTCAATTCAATCATTCCCATTAAACCAAAATATGAATGATATAAAAGCAAAACTATGAATACAGTAATACCTTGAATTTTATTATCTGTATGACAGAGCTCGTAAGTCTGTTAAATCTATTTCAGTTCAATTATTCCCATTAAATCAAAATATGAATGATGTAAGGGTAAAAATATGAATACAGTAATACCTTGAATTTTATTATCTGTATGACAGAGCTCGTAAGTCTGTTAAATCTATTTCAATTCAATTATTCCCATTAAATCAAAATATGAATGATATAAGAGTAAAAATATGAATACAGTAATATTTTGTATTTTATTATCTGCATGAGAGAGCTCGTAAATGTGTTATATTATTTTAATTAAATTATTCCCATTAAACCAAAATATGAATGATATAAAAGCAAAAATATGAATACAGTAATACCTTGAATTTTATTATCTGTATGAGAGAGCTCGTAAATGGGTTAGATATATTTTAATTAAATTATTCCCATTAAACCAAAATATGAATGATATAAAAGCAAAAATATGAATACAGTAATACCTTGAATTTTATTATCTGTATGAGAGAGCTCGTAAATGGGTTAGATATATTTTAATTAAATTATTCCCATTAAACCCGATACGAGGATGTGGTAAATATACTTACTAACAACTAAGTCCCTGTTCTTAAATGTCTGTAGTAAGCCATTTTACCCTTCTGCATTCAATGTGCCATTTATTAATATCTTTAGATATAACAAAAAATAATAAAAATAATAATAAATGTTTTGAGTTCAGAGCATATCTTTTTTTTTTTGTTTTTGTTTTTTAGCTTTGCAGAGAAAGGCAACTTTAAGTGAATAAATTCTGCCCACAACCCATCGTTAGCTTGATTCAAGTTAGTATTCATTAAAGTTGGAGATTAAGAAATATTTTTACGCAGTTTTTGACAAAATAATCCCCTATATAATAATAGCCTAAGTTATCTGTCAGTCTGTCCTCGAACTTATGATGCGGTTGAACCTGGGATGGATAGGGATATCTATATTAGATTCTAGATGAATTAGGGTTAGCAACATTTGAAATCCATCCGTTACCCCCTTTTCTAACTTTTAATGCCATTATTTCAAGTCTTGTTTTCCCCGATTAAGACCAGGCGATTAAATTTATCAGTTTGTCATATAATAAATAGGTAATAATAACATTTTTTTCCTAGCATTATGACGTCATTCCTTTAAACAACTTTTTTAAACATTTCTTATTTTAAATTATTTAAATATTGTCTGCGTTATTTTCACACGCTTTATTACTAATCTTAGATATTACGTAAATAATTTTCTTTTATAGTTGGCTTTAATAATAGATTAGGTACATATGTGGTAATTTAAAATTGAATCATCGATTATTTTTTGTTGCAATGAAAATTTTATCACCATTATTAACAACAAATTCAATCTACCTCCAGGGTGTGTCGAGTCTAAAGTCTTTAAAACGTTCAAAATTTACCCCTTACACCCTTTTCGAGCGTTTAATGCCATTGTTTCAAGCCCTATTTAAGAGCAGGCGATTAACTTTATTAATTTATCCCATAATAAATAGGTGAAATGACGTCATTTCTTTAACCATCTCATTTATTCATTTCTTATTTTAAGTTATTTAAATATCGTCTACATTATTTTCGTACTTAGAAATCACATAAATAATTTTCTTTCATATTTGACTTAAATAATAGATTAGGTACATATGTGACAGAATTTTAAATTTAATCATCGGTTATTTTTGTTGTAATGAAAATTTTATCACCATTATTAACAACAAATTTGATCTAACTTCAGGGTCTCTGAAGTCTGAAGTCTTTAAAACGTTCAAAATTTACCCCTTCCACCCTTTTTCGAGCGTTTAATGCCATTGTTTCAAGCACTATTTTCCAATGTTAAGAACAGGCAACAATTTATCAATTTATGACATAATAAATAGGTAAAATGACGTTATTCCTTTAACCACCTCATTTAGTCATTCCTTATTTTAAATTATTTAAATATCGTCTATCTTATTTTCGTACTTAGAAATCACATAAATAATTTTCTTTCATATTTGACTTAAATAATAGATTAGGTACATATGTGACAGAATTTTAAATTTAATCATCGGTTATTTTTGTTGTAATGAAAATTTTATCACCATTATTAACAACAAATTTGATCTAACTTCAGGGTCTCTGAAGTCTGAAGTCTTTAAAACGTTCAAAATTTAACCCTTCCACCCTTTTGAGCGTTTAAAACCATTGTTTCAAGTATTTTAGTTAAGAGCAGTTGATTAAATTTATTAATATCATAATAAATAGGTGAAATGACGTCATTTCTTTAACCATCTCATTTATCATTTTTTATTTAAATTATTAAATATCGTCTACACTATTTTCGTAATACCTTTAATTTTTATCTGTATGAGAAAGATGGTAAATAGGTTAGATATATTTTAATTAAATTATTCTCGTTAAAACCGATAATAGGATGTGGTAAATATACTTACTAACCACTAAGTCCCTGTTCTTAAATGTCTGTAGTAAGCCATTTTACCCATTCTGCATTTAATATGCCATTTATTAATAACTTTAAACATAAAAAAATAAATGTTTTGAGTTCAGAATATATCTTTTTTTTTTTGTTTTTTTTGTTTTTTAAAGCTTTGCAGAGACGGCAACTTTAAGTGAATAAATTCTACTCACAACCCATCGTTAGTTTGATTCAAACTAGTATTTATTAAAATTGGAGATTAAGAAATATTTTTACTCAGTTTTTGACAAAATAATCTCCTATATAATAATAGCCTAAGTTATCTGTCAGTCTGTCCTCGAATTTATGATGGGGTTGGACCTGGGATGGATAGAGGCATCCATATTAGATTCTTGATGAGTTAGGGTTAGCAATATTTTATATCCGCCCCTTCCCCCTTTTCTAGCTTTTAATGCCATTATTTCAAGTCTTGTCTTCCCCAATAAAGACCAAGTGAATAAATTTATCAATTTGTCATATAATAAATAGGTAATATTTATTATATGACAATATTTATTATATGACAATAACATTTTTTTCTAGCATTATGACATCATTCCTTTAAACAACTTATTTAATCATTTCTTATTTTAAATTATTTAAATATTGTCTGCGTTATTTTCATACGCTTTATTACTGATTTTAGATATTGCATAAATAATTTTCTTTCATATTTGGCTTAATTAATAGATTAGGTACATATGTGATAATTTAAAATTGAATCATCGATTATTTTTTGTTGCAATGAAAATTTTATCACCATTATTAACAACAAATTCAATCTACCTCCAGGGTGTGTCGAGTCTAAAGTCTTTAAAACGTTCAAAATTTACCCCTTACACCCTTTTCGAGCGTTTAATGCCATTGTTTCAAGCCCTATTTAAGAGCAGGCGATTAACTTTATTAATTTATCCCATAATAAATAGGTGAAATGACGTCATTTCTTTAACCATCTCATTTATTCATTTCTTATTTTAAGTTATTTAAATATCGTCTACATTATTTTCGTACTTAGAGATTGCATAAATAATTTTCTTTTATATTTGACTTAATTAATAGATTAGGTACATATGTGACAGAATTTTAAATTTAATCATCGGTTATTTTTGTTGTAATGAAAATTTTATCACCATTATTAACAACAAATTTGATCTAACTTCAGGGTCTCTGAAGTCTGAAGTCTTTAAAACGTTCAAAATTTAACCCTTCCACCCTCTTTAAGAGTTTAATGCCATTGTTTTGTGCCCTATTATCCAAGGTTAAGAGCAGGCGATTAAATTTATTAATTTATTCCATAATAAATAGGTGAAATGACGTTTTACCTTTATACACCTCATTTAGTCATTCCTTATTTTAAATTATTTAAATATCGTCTATCTTATTTTCGTACTTAGAAATCACATAAATAATTTTCTTTCATATTTGACTTAAATAATAGATTAGGTACATATGTGACAGAATTTTAAATTTAATCATCGGTTATTTTTGTTGTAATGAAAATTTTATCACCATTATTAACAACAAATTTGATCTAACTTCAGGGTCTCTGAAGTCTGAAGTCTTTAAAACGTTCAGAATTTACCCTTTCCACTCTTTTCGAGCGTAATGACATTGTTTCAAGCCCTATGTTCCCAGGATAAGAGCAGGCTATTAAATTTATCAATTTATTCCATAATAAATAGGTGAAATGACGTTTTACCTTTATACACCTCATTTACTCATTCCTTATTTTAAATTATTTAAATATCGTCTACATTATTTTCGTAATACCTTGAATTTTATTATCTGTATGAGAAAGATGGTAAATAGGTGAGATATATTTTAATTAAATTTTTCCCGTTAAAACCGATAGCAGGATGTGGTAAATATACTTACTAACAACTAAGTCCCTGTTCTTAAATGTCTGTAGTAAGCCGTTTTACCCTTCTACATTCAGTGTGTGATTTATGAATAACTTCAGATATAACAAAAAATAATAAAAATAATAATAAATGTTTTGAGTTCAGAGCATATCTTTTTTTTTTTGTTTTTGTTTTTTAGCTTTGCAGAGAAAGGCAACTTTAAGTGAATAAATTCTGCCCACAACCCATCGTTAGCTTGATTCAAGTTAGTATTCATTAAAGTTGGAGATTAAGAAATATTTTTACGCAGTTTTTGACAAAATAATCCTCTATATAATAATAGTCTAAGTTATCTGTCCGTCTGTCGTCGAATTTATGATGCAGTTTGAGCTGGGATGGATAGCATCCATGTTAGATTTCTGATGAGTTAGGGTTAGCAAAATTTCAAATCAATCAAGAAAATAACATCTTTTTTCTATCAGTATGACGGCATTCCTTTAACCATCTCATTTATTTCATTTCTTATTTTAAATTACTTAAATATCTTCTACATTACTTTCGTAAGTTTTATTACTGATTTTAGATATTGCATAAATAATTTTCTTTCATATTTGGCTTAATTAATAGATTAGGTACATATGTGATAATTTAAAATTTAATCATCGATTATTTTTCTTGTAATGAAAATTTTATCACCGGTATTAACAACAAATTCTTTTCATAAAAGTCTAGGAGTCTATTTCACGGACTAATAAATATCTAGTGTTTAAGTTATACATCTTTTAAAATTAGAGTTATCTATTTCTTCGTACCGAACGTTCGTTTGTGTCACCTTGACGTCAGATTGCGGAATTTTTGAGAGCAAACGATACTTCGGTATTCTTACATGCGGAAATTTCAGAATAAACTATCGGTAACTTTCATGTAATAGTACCGAAATATCGTTTGCTGTCAAAATTTCCGCAATCTGACGTCAAGTGACGTAAAAAACGTTCGGTACGAACCGCAACTCCCAGAGTAATAGAATTGTTCGTTTGTGCTTGTTTTTTATTTATAACTTCACGTTTGTAAAGAATTCAACGTGATTTAAACTGCCTTCACAGTACCAGCAGACTTTAGAGTATGAGATAAACAAATTATACGCTACCAGATAATTCTCAGCCAAAAAAACAAACCATTTTTTTACCTGCCTTATAGGGTCCTTTACAATTCTGAAAAATCAAAAATTTTACTGATCCCGTCATATGACGGGCTATATGTTATTAGTTTTAATAGTATAGCTAACATGCTGTAAAATTATTGTAAAAAAACTCCTTAGAACCGGACAAACATTTCAAGCACATAAAAATAGTTCACAAACATAAAAATGAATAATTTCTTTCAAACAAATACGTGTATATCCTTTAATTTCCAAACATAAAAAATGCCAGTATTGAGAAGTTAAAAAACATGGTTTCCGCGCACCTGGAAAGTCATGGAAAATCATGGATTTAGACAATGGATTAATTTTGTCATGGAAAGTCATGATTTTTCATGTAAAATGAGTAAAAGTCATGGAAAGTCATGGATCCGCTAAACTACCGATTACAAAAAATGCATTGAATTGTTTAATTCTATTTTTACTTGTCATTTGGCTGAAGTTACTGAGTTTGGTATTTATGTATTATCCTATCGACCATATTGCCAAGTAAAATTTGTTCACCAAGGAAACTCAAAGCAAGAAAGCTTAATGGGTGGGTAAATGTATATTATTCTGTTTTTTTTTTTCTTAAATTGTAGATTAAAATTTTATTAATATAATAATAATTATTTTTTAATAAAAATTAGTTAAGATTTTTGCACAAAATATAAGTTTATCTCTAGGGATATTGTATATAAACATTATAGGGCTATTATTCATGGTCACCTGGATAATACCAAAGTACCCTGAATTCAAATTGGAAACATTTTGATTGAAAAATTTCTGTATGATTAAACTTAGGTATGTAGATACAACAATTTATTTTTATGTATGTGAGTTTATTAACACTTATAAAGTAAGTTTATAGTTTTCTTATGATAAAATTCCTGTAATTTCTCTAAAAACATATATTTTATTTGTATGTACATCAGAAGTTTTATTCATATATACTTTAACGAAAGCTTTTAAAGTCATGGAAAATGATCCGCTCATGAAATCAGGGAAAGTCATGAAAAGTCATGGATTTGAAAAATTTTATTTTGGAAGATACTCTGTATATATTTTTGTCGTGATTCATACGGTAGTGATCACGCGCATAACCATTGGCGGGCATATGGTTGGAGCAAGTGGCTGAATTCAACGTGATTCTAAACTGCCTTCACAGTACCGCGAGACTTTAGGAGGAGTATGAGGATAAACAAATTATACGCGTGTACCAGATAATTCTCAGTCAAAAAAACAAACCATTTTTTACCTGCCTCATAGGTACTTTATAATTCTGGAAAATTAAAAATTTTACTAATCCTCCGTATGATATGTTATATGCTACTAAAGAAATAAAATATCTGTCAAATAAAGTAAAATTTCGGATGTTTCTAAGGTTATATGTCCATTTAAGAATATGTATCACGAAATATTAACTTAAA
>CM063509.1:65002813-65040313 GCA_032207245.1 Pardosa pseudoannulata
ATGAGCAGTTTTCTACGAAAGTGGTGTAAGTGTATTTTATTTTATATGGACATATTTAAAGTTTTGCACTTGAATAATTTGTAAAATATGGATATATGTTATTACACTAGTTTTAAATTTTTATGCAAAACTAGTAATTTTATATAAAACTTATTTTTATATAAAGCTCATAGTAAATTGTATTCATTTTTATCATTAACTAATTTTTTTAAATGGACTCACACCGCTTTTAAGTAATCGTCACACATATACAGGGTGTTTCGAAACGACCACATAAACTCTGCACAGTTAGCTTCTTCGTTGGGAGTACATAAAAACTGCCAAAAGAAGACCCATAAGATCGTATTAACCCATAAGACCCATAAGACCATTCTGTAAGACCCATAGTTTAAGAGAAAAATGCGAGAAACAAAATATGACGTCACTTCTGGTGAATGAAAAAACACTTTATTGAACATATCAACAGCAATATATGCACGGGCATACTCCCTAATAGTTCGTAAGGCATTTCCATTACATCGGCCGTACATCAGGTACATGTCGCAATAGTCAAGAACGGAATACATGGCCACCCTACGAAGACTACCGGTAGCTGCAAGACCGTTAGCAGCCTTTTAAATACCAGTTCAACGGCGGCTTAACGTTATTCCAAGGCCCGCGAGCAAGCATGACGCGATATGCACGGTGAACGTTTTAAACATTATGTCTGAAAAAATATGCAAATACTGTTGTTGATGCATTCAATAAAGTGTTTTTCTTTCTAGCACCGGAAGTGACGTCATACTTTGTTTTTCGTATTTTCCTCGTAACTATGGATAGTACAGGAACGCTTCTTTGAGCAGTTTTTATGCAGGCCCAACGAGGAATCTAGCTGGGCAGAGTTTATGTGGTAGTTTTGGGACACCCTGTATAAAGAAGGCAGTCTATGTTTGTATATACGGGGATTTATTCTACAGTTTTGTTCCAATCTCGATGAAATTTATAAGACCTTATTGGAAAATCACAGTCAAATTGAATGTCCGTGGAATTTTAATTAACATTAAATAATCGCGAAAATACATAGTTACTTTTAATTTACCCGAGTGCGACAGCAATCTTTGTTTGCAACAAACTTGCAGAAAGTTCAGCATGACAAGTTGCGAGTTTGAAACAAGACTGCAGCAAGTCTAAAAATTTTCGTTTGCTTCAAGGTTGTCATGACAATGTTGCCACAGTTTAGCAAAAAAATAGCGTTACAAAGGTTTTTTTCTTTTTTTTTTCTTTTTGGACTGCTACAGTCTACTTTTTGCAACACGAGGACTAATGAGACCGGGACCTACTGCTTAAAGCCGATTCCGAACGGCTACGATCATCCATGCCATAATGGGAAGCGTTACAAATGAGTGGTCGCTTTATGTTCTGTCTCCCTTGCAGGAATTTTGCAGCAAGTTTATAGCGTCAAATTTGTTAAGACAGATACTATCCAAAAAAAAATCAGCTGCAAGTATGCATGCTGTCTGGGAAAATAAATACCAAATACAGCGTATTTTATTTTTTATCTTATACAGAAACTTAAAATAAAAGATGTTATTCGTTTTATGAAACTGATTTGCTTTATTTTTAGAATTCTGAACATATTTTATAAATTAATTTAAGTTTTATAATACACACCACCATCCGTTTAGGAACCTTAATAATCATCTTACCTCTTAACCCTTTAAAGTTCATAATTAAAAATTCTTGGACATTTAATGGGTTATAATATTACCTATGAACTTTATAAATGTGAAAATTGATGAAAACAAGTATATCAGGAGTTGTAGATGTGAGCAGTAGTTTGACTGTAAAACCCTATCCCTGTACGGCTGAAAAATAATACTTCCATAAAATTTAAATTATATTGGAAAAATATTGAATAATTGTCATTAATATTATGCAATAAATAAATATATAAACCATTTATAAGTATTGTTTCATGTAAGTACTTTTATTTGGGATTATAAAACACGAAAAATATAATTCCTGATTGTTTCAAACAAAACAAGTTTAAAAGTGTATATTTGAAAGTGAAAAATAAATTATGTAATTTGCTAACATCTATAGATAGTTGTCAACTACCATCTATAGATAACATCTATAGATAGTTTGATAAGTGTCAAAAACGTAGAAAATCCAAAAAGTCATTCATATATCCTTTAAACAGAAGATGAAAAAATTATTCTAACAGATTTTCGTGAAAAATATCGAAAAACATTTTATTCGTTTATTTTAAAGATCAGTCCTTTAGCTTTCGAAAACAGTTTTCAGCTTGTTTCTAGAGTCATTAGAAGTCATGATACAGCTGTTTAATCATCACCGGAAGTGTCGAAAAGATATCGGAAGTGAGCAGTTAAAGGGCTTGACTTTGAGTGTTAGCATGAAAAACGTCGTAAATAGCGTATTATAGCTTCTAAATAAATAAATAAATTACTCCAGCATATTTCTGAATGTTTATCAAATTATAAAACACTTAATGAATTTATCCAATAAAATCTTTAAATTGAATTTCTGAAAAACTGTGATTTTTGCTACACCACCACACCTCAACAGTCATAACTGCTAAAATAATTTTTAGAATTTAATTAGAATTTTATTGTATGTTTTTAATGATATTATGTATGCATTAAATCTCAGGATTATAAGTATATTTATTGTAATGTACTTACAACCTAAACACCAGTGTTCGTTACAAGGGGGAAATACAGAAAGAATATAATACTTTATATTGAGATTCAGACATTTATTCTGTACATTCATTTACAAATAGATCCTTGGTTATCATATATCATAATCATCGATTATTCATGTCTTCTATAATTATTATAATTCTCTTTATAAGGAGTTATTATTTAGTAACAATGATACATTATTAACATAGGCCTAAGTTAAGTGACTGTAAATATTATTTTATCTTTACTTATATTAAATGCACAGGGGATCATGCAGGGGCTTTTCTCATGCGATACGTCGGTCTACAGTTGGTGCAGAGCGTCAGGTAGAGGCTTTCCTCATGCGGTGAGTCGGTCCGGGTGTTCGGGTGCACGGGACGAGTCGGTGCTGGTGGATTCTTGTCCCACTTCTCTCGAATCCCGACTTCAACTCCTCTCCTTAACTTCGTTTCCAAACTCCTCACCTCGGTTCCAACGCCCCTTTTTTCTTCCTTTCTAATTGCTTGTTTTTGGGAAATTTTCCCACATCTGTATGTCTATTGGGAGTACAGGTGGGATCATTAAAGTAGCTCCTTTTGTGCAGTCTGACAGCCCCTGCTCCCATAATTTACGGTTACAGCTCTGAGCGAGCTTGACCGTTACGCTGCCATTCCGTGATCTATACCTTCTCTGCAGAGGTCCCTAAACTTGACGTGAGCAATTGGAGTCCTAAATGCCTCTAGGAAAATCCACCCACAGCTGTGCATGCACGGGCAGATAACCGTGGGAAAGTACCTCGGTACAATATTCATTTAAAAATGGACATTGTGGTCATTTATGTTAGAAACTTCATAATTTTTTTCTTGAATTTTTGCTTTAAACTACTTGATTGGCTATAATTCATTTATACTTTAGAATATTTTCATTCTGGAGGTTCAATGCATCATAATGGATATATGTCTACATTTATGCAAGTAAAAGTGATATGTTTTGCGTATATTTTTAGTAAGGAGTGTTGGCATAAAGTCAAAACATGCTTGTTTTTTTTCTCTATTTTTGTCAATTTTCAAGACAATATATATGTATATATGTTTATTTTCATATTTCTCTATGTTTTATAACCTATTACTGCAATAACTAAAAAATATTTCTATAAAAATCTTATTTAAAAATTTTCTTTCCGAACGGGGTCGGTTACCGTAAAGGAACGATTTTGGCAGATAATTCTCTAAATGTATACAAACATTGTCATGTGTGTGTTTACGTCTCCCGGAACTTCGTCTGCAGGTTTGTTCTACCTCGATGAAATTTAGCACATTAGACCTTGAGGAAAGGAAGGCCACTCTCTACTTTAAATTTCCATGGAACGTTAATTAAAAGGAGATATTAATTAAAAACTTCAGAGTATACCCTTAAAATGTGCTCCAACAAAAAACTTTTGGCCAAACGATGGTAGAATGGTAGAGTGCTCCTCTTTGGTACCAGAGTTTGCGATTTCGTATCCCGATACTGGTATGAATGTTCTTAGCCGTTCAGAATCGGCTTTAAGCAGTAGGTCCCGGTTTCATTAGCTCTCGTGAGTAAAACAGTAGACGGTAGCCAGGGCCCGACTTACATTAATGGTGGCCCAGGGCAAACCCATTCATCTGGAGCCCCTTCACTCTGCTGTAAACAGGTAGTGGCTACGAGGTTATTGTTATATGTAGTGATGCTTAAACTATGGCCCGTAGAGCCTTTACAGTTGACTCACCAATGTAGTTAGTAAAATAAGATTAGTTTAAAATAAAATAAAAAATTATGAAATAAGTAAAATTATAAAAAAAGTTTAAAAAAATCCTGGAAGGTAAAGCGTATATTAGAATTTTATAAGTCCTTACCCGAGGAATTTTCCTGCCTAAAACAGAATGTAGCTGAGTGTTCTACATTTTTTGCCAGCACTTACATTTGTGAACAAGCTCTCTAATGATACTGAATAAGTCAAAAACTAACAGAAGAAAATGTCGATAATTTAAAACGAATGTTACACATACGCATCATATTTTTAACTTAAAATGACAATTAATTAGGGCCCCTCTAACTGGGGGCTCGGGCATTTGCCCCGTTTGAACTATCGGAGATCAAGTCCTGACCGTATCTCTCCAAATTAAACCAAACCAGCTAAGCTTTTCGAAACGGAAACGACGTTATCCGAGAATTTCCGATACTTTACAATTCCCACTTGTACGATTTAGGAGTTAGACTAGAAATATGGAAGGAATCACAAAGCCCGATTATTTCTGTATCATACACTATCATTTTTAATTTTTTAAATAATGATTTTAACTCATTCTTGCGAAATTTGTTTTCGAAAGGCTTCATTCTGAACATTTTTACAAAGAAGAATTTTAAATTGCCTCGTACACTATGGTAATTCTAATATCTGCAATCACCGTTATGCGCCGATATAAACATAATGGTAACAAATAATTAGGAATGAGTGATTAGTGAGTATGTTACCGCTCTTCGGACATGTTTTAAGACCATAACAGATGGGATTACAGCTTGTTTCGGTCCGCTGGCAGCTGAATGAACCCCTCAGCCGTGACGTTCAACAACGTGAAATGGCAGACCCCATGTTTATCCGGAATAAAGCCATTTCTGATCGTGTTTCCGATATTTAGCCATCCCACACCATCGATGTTTCCTTGTAACTAGAGAATATACACTACTTTTGTGCGGTCACGAAAAATTTTTTTATCCTTCCTCACATTTGTAGCTTACTTCCCAGAATAGCGGTGAAGTTTTGAATGTAGCTATAGTCAGGGCTTGCTCGTGGTATTTTAGTTGTGTTCCAAGTTTACTGGCGCCGTAAAATTTATCAGTGATTTATCAGTATATATAAAAAGTTTTACACACACATACATATATACCTGATTGCCATAATTAAACTGACAGTGCTCACAGTGTTCTGTAGCGCGATCTATTTGCGAGAATGACGCCACATTTTGTAGGAAGATTAAACAAGACGGGGGACGAAAGATTCATGGATGATTAAGATTCATTTGATGTCATGGGTTTCAGGTGGCATTATAATAATCTCAATAATTTCACAATTCTGGATTTTTAGTTTAAAAACATTCTCTGGGATGCAATTGTGAATCTAAACGATTCTCGAATGAATTTAATTACATACACAAAATTTCATTAAAATCAGTCTAGCCGTTTAAAAGGAATTCTGTTACAAACACACGGTCTGAAGAATTATATATATATATATATATATGTATGTATATATATATATATATATATATATATATATATATATACATTCATACATATACAGTTGTACTGCTGGATGACATCATTATGGGTACATATGTACATGTCACTACATGTATGGTATACAAGGTGGTAAAGAATCATTGACGTGTTCTGCACAGACAAAATGGATTGAGAAATTGAAAACATTTTCTTGAGGTTGTAACTTGAGTCTCTCTGTTTCATATACCAGTCATACTGAGTTCTTAAATACTGCAAACGGCTGTACTGCTGGATGACGGATGGCTTAAGAACACTTGTAATATAGCTGTTAATCCACTAGACTTCGTTGCCTGTTTTCTGGCATAAAATCATGCAAAGAAATTGTATGTTTAAAAAACATCATCTGTAACAGATAACAGGGAAGGGGAGAGACTTAACTGACGTCCAGAAATTCCAGTGTTAAGGGAGAATTCCTTCATAGTTTAACTGTACTTTGAAACTGAAGAAAGTGACAGTGCATCAGCGTGAATAAGTATAGTTACATGTACAATATGGAAAATGGTGAAGAACCATTGAAATAGTTTGTACTGGCTAAAAGGATTGGAAACATTAAATGTATAGGTTCTTGAGTGTGAATCTGGCATGTTAGCCATACCGAGAATATGTTTTAAATCCTGGGGGAATTGTGTGGTATCTTAAATTTGTACTGATGAATGGCTTAAGAAGACTTGTAAAGGCCCCTCCACACTATGGTCCACTGCAAGCCATTACCACAGTCTAGAGAGGGTATGACTTATGGAGGTCGACGATGGCAGCGATAAAATGGTCTTGTGGGGGATGACTTCGGAAGCCGTTTTTCTCCAAAGATCAAAAAGGTCCTCCACACTATGGTCCACTGTAATCCATTACCACCGTCTGGAGGGGCTATAGGTTATTGAGGTCTACGCTGGCAGACAAAAAATGGCCTTGGTGGAAGATGGCTTCGGAAGCAGTTTTTCTCAAAAGATCAAATACAACCAGCATGCGCTACCAAGGTGCACAGTAGATTCTATGGATGCATAAATGAGCTCTGGTCATTTACCTGCCCAGCGTGTGGATGCAATCCGTGAACCTTCGTTCGAGGTCCCCATTAGGACCAGTACTGGAATGGTGAACAGTTGGCCATAGTGTGAAGGTTACAAAAGACAACCAGAATGCACTACCAAAGTGCGCGGTAGATTCTATAGATGCATACACGGGATCAGCTCATTTAGTGGCCCAGTGTGTATATGCAAATAATGAACCATCTTTCAAGGTCGCCAATAGAACCAGTACTGAAGTAGCGAACAACTGGTCATACTGTGTAGTCTACATAAGATAAATGTTAATCCACTAGACGTCGCTGCTGGTTTCCTGCCACCTAATTGTGCAAAGCAGTAGACTGTTTGAAAACCATAATATATGTAAGGTAATGGTAACTGACGTCTAGAAATGATGTTCTTAGTTGTTATCCTTCTAGTCTAACAATACTTCAAAACTAAAGTGACAATGGATCAGTGTGGGTTCATATCACTACTTGTACTGTATTGAAGATTGTAAAAACCATTGAGATAGTGTTGTAATGGCAAAAATTGTTGGAAATTTTTAAACTACAGATTCTTGAGTGTGAAGCTGTCGTTCATAGGCAAATATTTATCAGCCATATTTAGAAAATGATGATAAATGCTGTAAATGGTATGATCTCTTCTTACAGCTGTATTACTGAATGACGGAAATCAAATTAAAACTTTTAAGATCCCAGTTAATCAGCTTTCAAATTGTAAAAAGTCATGTTTTAGTCAATAAAAGAAATGTAGTACCACCTTTCCACTGTTAACTAATCAAGTCTTTTTGTTATGCTGTAAGGAACACAGTTTTACGCCCAAGCGATCGGTGCAAACTGCATCTTTTTATCTTTGTTATCAATTTATTTCTTTTACAGTTTTTCTTGACTGTTGGATCACCCGGTGTTGTTTTTTGATATAGCATTTTACAAGTGCTTTTGACACTTATTTTTTTTCTTATCAAAACAAGGTTAAATGTTTGCTGTGAAATACTACAGACAGCCTATAAAATCTGATGGGATTTCGTGACATTAACAATATAATAACTTTCTGTGGTTTTTAAATACTCACACATCAGTATTTCTTTTTACTTTCTTTTACCGAATAAAGGAAGTATTGTAATCAAGAAAAATTTCAGTGTTCAGATTTTAATGAAACTTCTGACAATGATTAGAATTTTGACAAGTTTTAGTGTTTTGTAGTTGTGTACAATAAAACTTTAATTTTGACACTTAAAATAAGAGGTAATTTATGTTCAAGACTTAAAAATTGTAAAACTTCATACTAAATGACAAAATTACCAATAACAACAAATACATAGATTGTTAATAGAATTGGCTTTCACTTTAAGTTAATAGAAAAAATTGTTGTAAAAACATAATTAACCTATTAGCTTTAAATTAGTTTATAACTATAAATCTCTTATTTAAGAATTGGAATAATTTTGATTTACCTCTATATTTAGATAATTTTATCATTAGAATTCTATACTATTAGATGTAAAACTTCTACGAAATTATTGATCTTCATATTTAATAACATTATGCATATTATATATACATCGGTTGGATAATTAAAGTTCTACTATACTTCATAAATTATTAACTATTATACATGCATCATTGAATATTAAAAATTTTTGGCTCGGTTAACAGAAGATCACTTAATCTAAGCAAGGATAATCATGGTTAAATGTTCCTCAATTTATCAATTAATACATGCATATAAATCATTAAATATTGCCACATTTCAACCAAAACCGCCAAGCTCCATGACACAATGGTTAAAGTTGGGGGCTATAAACCGAAAGATCTATGGTTCGATTCTGAGTCACGACATATTTCCGTCATTTTACGTTCGCTTTGTTAAATAGTCAAAAAGACTCCTATAATATGCACATATTCTGTAATATTAATATAATTCTAGAATATTCTGTTACCATATATTAGCTTGTGATAAAACTTCGATTGGCAGTTGTTTTTCGACTGCGAGCTAGGTAGCTTCGCATTTAATAAACGCTATTAAGTTTAACTTGACTCTTCATTGTGTGCAACAAGTACATCTATGGACAATATTAAAAAACATCAGCTCGGTTAACAGAGCACCAGTTAATCAAAGCTCGGATAATCGAGCTTCTACTGTACCTTATAAATTATAAACTTAGAATTTTGAAACCTTATACACATACACTATACAACCAATGGTAACCAGTCAATTGAGATTTTAGACTTTTTGTTGAACATATAGAAAACTACATAAAGACTCCAAAACCTTTGTGTAAATGTCATATATTTCGTCGTAAGGACGTTCACGTAACTCCGCAGTGGGCCGTAAAGAAGTTGATTGGTTTTGGTTTGGAGTACTACGGTCTACTTTTTTGCAACACGAGGGCTAATTAGACCGTTACCCACAATTTAAAGCCGATTCCGAACGGCTACGAATATCCATGCCACTGTGGGATTCGAACCCACGAACTCCGGTACAGAAGGCCAGCACCCTAGCCAATCGACCATCGTTCGGCGTAAAGAAGTTCAAGAAAAACGAATAAGTTTTTTTATAACCCTGTAAAAATTAACGTCTGAAAATCGTGGATACTATAACATGACTAGAAAGCTTCCTGTAATAAACTGTGTTTGTTTATATATATTTTTAAGATACCATTTATACTCCTAGAGAAATACAGTTTTTCAAATAAGCAGTCCTAAATTTCAGTAAGTTTTTGCCTATAATTTATAGAGTTCTCAACATAATTTAATACTTCTTCAGGAAGCATGTCAAACGACATTGTAAACTACATCCTTGAATCAGAAATAAAAAATTATAAATATTTAATGAAAGATGAGCAGGTACACTAAAATGTCTTCTGCCACCTGAGCTCCGAACGATGGCCGAATAGTAGAGCTTTGCTCTTCGGCACCGGAGTTGGAAGATTTCAATCCCACTGTTGGCATGGATGTCCGTAACCGTTCAGAATTGGCTTTAACTTTTTTATATTGTATGTAAATTCTAGTTAACTATATAAACTAAAGTATAAAATGATTACATGTCTAGATTCATGAGTTATTTGAAATACTTTTTAATATGAATATGAAATTTTTACTAAGTTTTCGCCATTTTTCCAACATACATTTAGCAACCACTTATATACACGTTACAATGTAAATGTATTTGAATAAACGTATTTAATAAACTACTTGATTTATATTTATCTATTTCCTGGTGTTAATTACATTTTTTTGTATCTACAAAATATATGCGAGGGATCTTAACTCTCCGAGTGGAACACATCTAGAAAATAATTCTCCAAAATGTGATAATGTCAGTGGCCAAAGAGTTCTATGATTTTTACCTTCACCCTTTGTGGACTAGAATGGGATATGGAAGACCCATCGTCGTTATTATCTCTTTACTTTTGGTTATATATAGATATATATAAATAGATATTATAGATTGTTAATTTTTAATACACTTAAAGCTCTTCAGGTCTGGAATATTATCCCTTAAGAAATAATAGATTCTAAAAGTACAAATAAAAATATTCGAGAGATTGATTTGTATTTTTTTTTCGAAAGTCATCCAAGATATTTAAGGGGTGCAATTAGAGATGCATCTGTTACCGCAAACGAAATACTTCGAAATAGAGATTTACAAAGCCATGAAAAGCTATCAGCGTCTTTGTGCCTCAGGGGATAGGGGTGCATCCCTGAAGAAATGTCAGTGAAAGAGGGGTGCAGTTCCTAAACAATCGACCTGACCGTCCTACTTCAAAACTCCATTGAGAAAAGGACTGGCAAAAATGTGCGTTACATCCATTTTCGGAGCGTTTATGGAGGTCGAAAATTGTACGTTTTGAAGTTATCATCAGTTTGGCGGAATTGTACGTGTGAACCGCTTAGAAGGTTAAATTAAAATATTGCATTTATACAAAAGTCATTTTACTTTTAAAATCTATTATTTAAATAGTCGTTTTCAAACTACTAAGCAATGCATTTATCCTAATATTCTGTCTACTAGAGCGCTGCTCCGGAGTTCGCGGGTTAAAATTCCGCTGCTGGCATGGATGTCCGTTGTCATTCGAAATCGTCTTTAAGCAGTAGGCCCCGATTTCATTAGGCCTCGTGAGTAAAACAGTAAACCAAACAAAACAAAACTGCAGCCTGAACAGACATTGAATCAATTAACCTCAATAACCTTGCGCATATTTTCTATTTTATACAAAATACTATATTATAATCTGATACACCCCCTCATCTTTTTGCTCTATTATGAGAACAACGGATTTCAATGCTATTCTTTAGACAATAACTTTAAGAATTTTCAAACTATGTTTAAGAGACTTTCTCAAAAGTTGCTGTGTACGTATAGCTAAAAAATTACTAAATTATCTCTTTTAGTTGCATTCAATCATGTTAATTAAACATTATTTTAGCAAACCTGTTAATCTTTCATACAATATTTACTATTTTGATTGCAAAATATTGTGTGCAATCTTGTTTGTTAGGCTTCCTTAAAATAACAATACTTTAATCTGAGACTGCAAATTATAAGCAAAACTCTTGGGGATATTTAGGAGTGTTTGGTTAAAAATACTTTATTTATCTACGAGTGTAGGAGGTGTCGTGAAATGTAATAGAATAAAATACACACAAATGATGCCTCTTTTATCCATTGAAATAAAATATGTTAGTTGTACCATAAACACAAATAGGTGATTTAATTATTGAAATAAAATACATGTACTATTTGAGCGTGTACAGCAAATGATATAGAATATTAACACATTGTGTGCCGGTACATTTCGCAGCGGAATTGTACCGGGTTGGCTTGGTTGGTTTGCTTTGGAGTGCTACTGTCTACCTTTTTGCCACATGAGGGCTAATGAGACGGGGACCTACAGCTTAAAGCCGATTCCGAATGGCTACGAACATCCATGCCGCTATAGGATTCGAACCCACGAACTTCGGTACCGAAGGCCAGCACCCTAATCAATTGGCCATCGTTCGGCGAATTGTACCGGGAGCGGGCGTTTTGAGAAGTAAATTTAGTTATTCAATTAAATCTCAAAAGATCAAAAATTATTTAATTTTTTAACCAACTTTTCGTATTTTATATTAAAATATATAAATAGAAATATATAAATAACAACCATAAGATTTTTGTAAACAAAAAATATATTTTTTAGTGGATATCAACTTTCCCGTTCTGTGGTTCCGCATCGACTGATGTAAAAAACTAGTTTTTATTTGTCTAAATTTTTACAGAATCTATGTAGCAGACAATATTTATAACATTCGGCCTTCATTTTCCTGTATATACCATTATTTTTGTATACACAAACAAATAATGTTACAGTAATCCGTACTAGTTTGTGACCTGCTCTTAAGTATGAATTGTCAGAAAACGTACTTGTATGTGTCCCGTGCTCAAGTATTAATCTTCAGAAAACGTACTAGTACGGACTCGCGCTTAAGTATCAATCGTCAGAAAACTTCCCGCATACAATGTGTTAAATGTGGAGTAAAATAGCACATATACACCGACTGTGACAAATGAACAAATACTATCTTGTATAATTCTACGAATACCTAAATTTATTGAAATAGGTAATTTATGGAAAGGCTTTACGACAGTATTAAGTATAACTGGATTCATTCAAAATACTTTGAAAGATTTTTATTTCTGGTCCATTTACTACTTCATACTCTAAATGCATGAAGAAAAATAATTTTCTGCTTCATCTAGTTGAAAAATATTCAGAACTCACTTTCTTTGTCCAAGTCAAGATCAAGCAAGGGAATAAATAGATAAATCATAATAATTTTATTTTTGAAAGATTGTATTTGCTGTATTCCAAGTAGCAAAAAAATTTGAATATTTTTTTTAATTCATTCAACGAAAGCGTAAAATTGACTCAATTCTAATAACTTAAAATTATCTTAGTAAATTTTCAGTATGTATACCAACAACTGCAAAAGCATTTTTGATTTCAAAAGTTAATTTAGATATTTATATTTCCCGTAAGCAAATTATTTAGAAGTAATTCGTGCAATTCTTGAAATTTAAACTGTAAATAAGTTGCAAAACCTAAATATATTACAATATTTATTCCAACTGAAACCCGTAAAAATAATTCTATTGATTTGTAACTTATGCGAGAGGAAATTACCTAGATACTTAATACGTTTGAAAACTGAAATACTTACAATATTGTTCACATGTAAATATTTTCGTAACTATTGTCACAAAGATTCGAATGAACACACCGTTTAGCCTAACAGACGAATATACTGAAGCAAAGTAGCAACTCGCAACTTTACAAGATCGAGAAGTTGCTTACAACTAGTGGGTATCAGCTTTTATACCCGAACAGAATATTCGAGAAATGACTAATTTACATAATAAAGAAAGATCTAGAATGTTCGAGAACAAGGCAACAATAAATAACATTTTTAAATTAAAAATCCACACTTTGAAACAACCGCCATGGTGAGCATCTAGCCTACAAACTTCGGGTTTGGATCTCGTGCTTTGACCATTTGGCCACTGAGCTCGTTGGCTAAGGTTCTTTATGCGGCAATATTTACTAAGCCTTTTGACTGTCCATTTTTGTTATGATGTATATTAGATATAAAGCTTTGAATTTCATACATTCAACTGAAAAATACAACTAAATTTAAGAAGCTACACAAAATTGCTTTAAGCTTAAAATTTATTTAATCATGTAACACATGTGATATATAAACGTATAAAGCATTAGATGTCTGTATCATATGTGATATACGGGACAAGCAAAGGATTAAAGGAGTTATGATGTATTATATTAGATATAAAATTTTAAATTTCATTCGTCTAACTGAAAAATCTAATTAAATTTAAGATTGTATACTAAATTACTTTTTGCTTAAAATATAGTTAATTGTGTGGTATCCGCTTTAAATACAGAGCATTATATGCTCATGTAATATACAAAAATGCAAAGCATTAGATGTCAATATAATATGTGATGTAGGGGACAAGTAAAGGATTAAAGGAGTTATGATGTATTATATTAGATATAAAGTTTTAAATTTCATTCGCTTAACTGAAATCTAATTAAATTTTAGACTATACCAGGGGTAGCCAAGCTCCTTAAAAGTCCGAGCCATTTTTCAAAATTTAAATTTTTTCGCGAGCCGCAATTAAATACGTATTTAAAGTATGCAAAAAAGGTATTGAAAAACTTTTTTTACAGAAATTATATTTATTGAATGTCATTTGAAAGTTCTTCGTCCTTTAATTTTTCAAGAAAACTTATGAATTCGGGATGATTTTTTGCCTTGGTGCGAATGTAATTTACAAAGTGCTACACTGTTTTCATAACATCAGGATATTTTAAATATTTTGTAACGAGATGTTCTCGGTGAATTATGCAGTGAATCGGTATGAATTGTGGAATTTGAGAATCATCTCTTAAAACCCCAATAAGACCGATTTTTTTACCCAGCATTGCTGGAGCTCCATCAGTTGTAATATTTTTTAAAAGTATAATAACACAAAAATGAAAAGGGAACTCGGGTACATTTATCGAGAGCCACAAATAATCCTTCAAAGAGCCGCATGTGGCTCGCGAGCCGCAGGTTGGCCACCCCTGCTCTATACCAAATTATGTTTTGCTTAAAATATAGTTAATTGTGTGATATCCGCTTAAAATACAGAGCATTATGTGCTCATGTAATATACAAGAAAGTAAAGCATTAGATGTCTATATCATATGTGATGTACGGGACAAGCAAAGGATTAAAGGAGATATGATGCATTATTTTAGATATAAAGTTTATTTTCATATGCCTAACTGAAAAATTAACTAAATTTAAGACTCTATAACAAATTATTTTTTGATTAAAATATAATTAATTGTGTGATATCCGATTAAAATACAGAGCATTATGTGCTCATGTGATATACAAGAATGTAAAGCATTAGATGTCTATATCATATGTGATGCACGATACAAGCAAAGGATTAAAGGAGTTATGATGTATTATTTTAGATATAAAGTTTTAAATTTCATTCATCTAATTGAAAAATCTAATTAATTTTAAAACTCTTTACCAAGTTATATTTTGCTTAAAATATAGTTAATTGTGTGATATCCACTTAAAATACAGAGCATTATGTACTCATTTTATATACAAAATGTAAAGGATTAGATGTCTATATCATATGTGATGTACGGGACAAGCAAAGGATTAAAGGAGTTATGATGTATTATTTTAGATATAAGTTTTAATTTTCATTCGTCTAACTGAAAAAATGAATTAAATTTGATAATTTACACTAAATTATCTTTAGCTTACAATATAGTAAATTGTGTGATAATTATAATAAAGTATAGAACAAAACGCTTAAAATACAGAGTATTATGTGCTCATGGGATATACAAGAATGTAAGGCATTAGATGTCTATATCATATGTGATGTAGGGGACAAGCAAAGGATTAAAGGAGTTATGATGTATTATATTAGATATAAAGTTTTAAATTTCATTCATCTAATTGAAAAATCTAATTAAATTTAAGACTCTATACCAAATTATTTTTTGCTTAAAATACAGTTAATTGTGTGATATCCATTTAAAATACAGAGAATTTTATGCTCATGTAATATACAAGAAAGTAAAGCATTAGATGTCTATATCCTATGTGATTTAGGGGACAAACGAAGGATTAAAGGATTTATGATGTATTATAAAGTTTTAAATTTCATTCGTCTAACTGAATAATCTAATTAAATTTAAGACTCTATAACAAATTATTTTTTGATTAAAATATAGTTAATTGTGTGATATCCGATTAAAATACAGAGAATTATGTCCTTGTGTGATAAGAATGTAAAGCATTAGATGTCTATATCATATGTGATGTACAGAACAAGCAAAGGATTAAAGGAGTTATGATTTATTATTTTAGATATGAAGTTTTAAATTTCATCCGTTTAACTAAAAAATTAACTAAATTTGAGACTGTACACCAAATTTAGCTTACAATATAGTAAATTGTGTGATAATTATAATAAAGTATAGAGCATTGTAAAAGCGCTTAAAATACAGAGCATTATGTGCTCATGTAATATACAAGCGTATAAAGCATTAGATGTCTATCATATGTGATGTACAGGACAAGTAAAATGTGTTACTTACACATGAATATATAAAATGCTATTCATTTGCACTGTATTAGACGAAGTTTTAATTTTCCACTTTTAACAGAGTGTAATGAAGTTAAATTTCCGCGATTTAGTCAAAGAAAATTCTTACACAATACTTTGTTTAATATGAGATTTTAAAAGAGTAAAACATGAAAATATATTAGGAGACATATGATATCTAAAAAAATAACTAAACTAAATAGCATGTCATTAAGTTTTCTGAAAATGAGAATTTTAATACTACATTATGTCTGTATATATGTGTAAAATGCTATTTATTTGCAATTCACTAGAAAAGTTTTCGATTCGTAGAGCTCTAACAGAGTGAAATAAAGTTTAATTTCTCAGATTTTGCCGAAAGTCAAAGTAAACCTCGTATACTATGCTTTTTTTTTGTTCAGTTTCAGATTTAAAAAATAAAAACCTGAATAAAAAAACCTTAGTAGGCATACTAAATAAAACTAAAGCACGTCATTAAGTTTTCTGAAAATGAGAATTTTAATACTACATTCTGCATGAATATATGTGTAAAATGCTATTAATTTGCAATGCACTAGAAAAGTTTTCGATTAACATAGCTTTAACAGAGTGAAATTAAGTTTAATTTCTCAGATTTTGCCAAAAGTCAAAGTAAACCTTGTATACTATGCTTTTTTTTTGTTCAGTTCAGATTTAAAAAATAAAAACCTGAATAAAAAAACCTTAGTAGGCATACTAAATAAAGTACTAAACTAAATAGCATGTCATTAAGTTTTCTGAAAAGGAGAATTTTAAAGCTACATTATGCATAAATGTATATATAATGCTGTTTATTTACAATTCACTAGAGAAAGTTTTAATTCGCAGAGTTCTAACAGAACGGAATTGAGATCAACCTGAGATTTTGCAGTTATTCAAAGTAAAACTCATACGTTATACTCTGTCTATTCAATTTCAGATTTTAAATATGTGAAAGACTAAAGAAAATACGTTAGGAAATATCTGTGATACCCAAAGACTAAACTAAATACCACGTCTTTAAGCTTTCATAGAGTGACAATTTTATCACTACATTGTTAAACTACTGTGTAAGGCTTTAAAGTTTTCTTTTGAAAAAATATCTATTGATAGTTTTGTTTGTTACTTATATAATATTTTTGCCAAAACTTTCTCCTTTAACACATTGTGTGCGGGTACATTTCGCAGCGGAATTGTACCGGAAGCTGGTATTTTGAGCGTCAATTTATTATTCAGTTAAATCTCAATAGATCGAAAATTATTTAGTTTTTTAACCAACTTCGTATTTTTTTATTGAAATATATAAAATATAAACATAAATATATAAATAACAACAATAAGTTTTTTGTAAACAAAAATATATTTTTTTTGGTGGATAAATTAATTTTAGTGGAAATCAACCTTCCCGTTCTGTGGTTCCGCATCGACTGATGTAAAAGCTAGTTTTTATTTGTCTAAATTTTTCCAGAATCTATGTAGTAAACAAGAACATTCAGCTTCGTTTTCCTGTATATACCGTTATTTTTGTACCCACAAACAAACCATGTTGTTACACTAACCCGTACTAGTACGTAACCCGCGCTCAAGTATCAATCGTCAGAAAACGTACTAGTATGTGTCCCGCATACAATGTGTTAAAATCTCAAATTGAACATAAGAAATCGTAATGTATGGTTTGGTTTTGGAATGCTACGGTCTACTTTTTGCAACACGAGGGCTAATGAGACCGGGTTTGGTTTGGTTTGGAGTGCAACGGTCTACTTTTTGCAACATGAGGGCTAATGAGATCGGGACCTACTGCTTAAAGCCGATTCCGAACGGCTATGAACATCCATGCATAGTGGTATTCGAACCCACGAACTCCGGTTCCGACGGCCAGCACCCTAACCATTCGGCCATCGTTCGGCCGTAGTGTATGAGTTTAACCGGACATGCATATTTATAACTACTATATAACATAATTGTCAATGTTTGCCACAGCGGACAATAATTATCTCAACAATGGAAAATGATATATTTTTTTGTTTATTTTACAGAGATCCTAATGTCTATACAGACATGGAAAAATAACAGAAATTAAAATTAAAAAATATTTGAAAAAACATCTTGTGAAATTAAGGGTTAACTTTGTCAACCTGTATATCTGCTGGTACATACATTGGACTATTAAATTTAGGTTTTATAAAAAAAGGCAAAGTTTTAAATACTCATTAAATTGTTTAATACAAGGAAATTAATCAAATGAAGCTTCAAGTTGAATATTATCTCTATTAAAATGCTAAATGGTAAAACTTTACTTTTATTTTTTTTAGGTTAGTAGAAATGTAACATAAAACAAATATAATAAACAAATTTAATTAATAATGAATTTGAATTACCCATCTAGTTTACATTTTTGAACAAATATTTGAACTGTAACTTCTATGCTGACTTTCCATTTATACACTTTCAGGATACTTTAAACAATAAATATTAATTTAACTTTGAAATGGTAAAACTTCACTTTTATTTTTTTTAGGTTAGTAAAAATGTAACATAAAACAAATATAATAAACAAATTTAATTAATAATGAATTTGAATTACCCATCCAGTTTACATTTTTGAACAAATATTTGAACTGTAACTTCTATGCTGACTTTCCATTTATACACTTTCAGGATACTTTAAACAATAAATATTAATTTAACTTTGAAATGGTAAAACTTCACTTTTATTTTTTTAGGTTAGTAGAAATGTAACATAAAATAAATATAATAAACAAATTTGATTAATAATGAATTTGAATTACCCATCTAGTTTACATTTTTGAACAAATATTTGAACTGTAACTTCTATGCTGACTTTCCATTTATACGTTTTTAAGGATACTTTAAACAATAAATATTAATTTAACTTTGAAATGGTAAAACTTCATTTTTATTTTTTTAGGTTAGTAGAAATGTAACATAAAATAAATATAATAAACAAATTTAATTAATAATGAATTTGAATTACCCATCTAGTTTACATTTTTGAACAAATATTTGAACTGTAACTTCTATGCTGACTTTCCATTTATACGTTTTTAAGGATACTTTAAACAATAAATATTAATTTAACTTTGAAATGGTAAAACTTTACTTTTATTTTTTTAGGTTAGTAGAAATGTAACATAAAATAAATATAATAAACAAATTGATTAATAATGAATTTGAATTACCCATCTAGTTTACATTTTTGAACAAATATTTGAACTGTAACTTCTATGCTGACTTTCCTTTTATACATTTTTAAGGATACTTTAAACAATAAATATTAATTTAACTTTGAAATGGTAAAACTTTACTTTTATTTTTTTAGGTTAGTAGAAATGTAACATAAAATAAATATAATAAACAAATTTAATTAATAATGAATTTGAATTACCCATCCAGTTTACATTTTTGAACAAATATTTGAACTGTAACTTTTATGCTGACTTTCCTTTTATACATTTTTTAAGGATACTTTAAACAATAAATATTAATTTAACTTTGACATAATGACATTTTAATGAGACATTTTATCAGTGACATAAAAACATTAAAGTAGTGTATTATGATAGTTAATAAAATAAATCACATGGCAGTAAGTATAGTTTGAAATCTCCACAATACAAACCTGAAGTGACTCCGACTGAAACTTCAAAATGCTTCTTTGTTAATATGATGAATATTATATTCAACACTACTGAAAGTACATGAATTAAGTAAATACGTTCGTTATTTATAGTTACTAACAGTTACTATTTCATCTAAGACATTACAATAAATTTTATTACTCATTTCATAAAATAATCAATATTAGGGATAGTTTTACAGAATACTTAAAAGATTTTTTATTACTTAATTTGAATACACATGTCTGCAAAATATTAAGTAACAATTTACTTAGATGAAATAGTAAACTAACAGTTACTATTTCACCTAAGACATTATAATAAATTTTATTACCCATTTCTTAAAATAATCAATATTATTGATAGTTTTACAGAATACTTAAAAGATTTTTTATTACTTAATTAGTTTGTATACACATGACTGCAAAATATTAAGTAACAATTTACTTAGATGAAATAGTAAACTAACAGTTACTATTTAATCTAAGACATTATAATAAATTTTATTACTCATTTCATAAAAAAAATCAATATTAGGTATAGTTTTACAGAAAACTTATAAGATTTTTTATTACTTAATTTGTGTACACATGTCTGCAAAATATTAAGTAACAATTTACTTAGATGAAATAGTAAACTAACATTTACTATTTCATCTAAGACTTTAAAATAAGTTTTATTTCTCATTTCATAAAATAATCAATATTAGTGATAGTTCTACAGAATACTTATAAGATTTTTTATTACTAAATTAGTTTGTATACACATGACTGCCAAATATTAAGAAACAATTTACTTAGATGAAATAGTAAACTAACAGTTACTATTTCATCTAAGACATTACAATAAATTTTATTACTCATTTCATAAAATAATCAATATTAGGGATAGTTTTACAGAATACTTAAAAGATTTTTTATTACTTAATTAGTTTGTATACACAGGACTGCAAAATATTAAGTAACAATTTACTTAGATGAAATAGTAAACTAACAGTTACTATTTCATCTAAGACATTAAAATAAGTTTTATTTCTCATTTCATAAAATAATCAATATTAGTGATAGTTTTACAGAAAACTTATAAGATTTTTTATTACTTAATTTGAATACACATGTCTGCAAAATATTAAGTAACAATTTACTTAGATGAAATAGTAAACTAACAGTTACTATTTCATCTAAGACATTAAATTAAGCTTTATTTCTCATTTCATAAAATAATCAATATTAGTGATAGTTCTACAGAATACTTGAAAGATTTTTTATTACTTAATTAGTTTGTATACACATGACTGCAAAATATTAAGTAACAATTTCATTCAGATCACTGTATATTCTTAACAAATTATGTGCGTATTATATAATGCATAATATAAATTATATTTCCATTATTAAATACCATACAAATGATTATAGCAATTTTTTTAGTTTTACGCAAAGACCCCACAGTAAATTTTTTTAAATAAAGCAGAGTCGATAAGTAAGGTATTCTTTGATTACTTTATTAAATTTCTTACATTTTTAGTAAATCAACTTCCATTTTTGATAAGGATTTAATATGCTACATTCTAATGCATAACTTATGGTTACATTTAACAACCAGAAAGTGTCAATGTTATACCAACGCATAGCAGGGCAATATGCATACGATTGCTGTGAACAATAAATTATCTTTTATCAGTATATTATATTTTTACACATCTCTGCAGATATTCATCATTATTATGGTATAAAACTTATTTTATATGAATGTTAGTATAACAAAAATTCAATGTGTTCGTATTACAAGTAGAACAATGATTTTGAGACTTTCATTTAGTCAATTAGCCTGTTAGGTACAAAGTTCATCAGCAATCAACAAAATTAATTATAGATATATAAATATCTGAAATGTTATTTAATAGTTATATATAAATTCTAAGAAGAAAACTGATAAAAGAATTCATTGTTTTAAACACATTTTTATAGACACGGTATTCTTAATTACTATCACTTGTAACAGAAGAGAAAGATTTTTTTTATCATAACTTACCTATTCCAAGCTCAAATGAAAATAGTCCTGAGATAGATCAAGTAAGAACACCCCTCATAAAATGTCTTAGGTAAGAAATGAGATGTTAAGACAATAAATAAATTCACATCAACCTAACAACGGATAGGAAACATACTCTAGATGGCTAAAAGAAAGTATCAATAAAACACACCAATAAATTAAATATATATAAATAAATTATTAACAACAATTGTGAACTTCATGGCCAGCATTTCATTCACAATGGGCTTCTTCGATAATGTGTGGTGAAAAGTCATGGAAGGAGGAAATCTCAAACCTATTATAATGTCCACAAAGAGAGCTTTCCTGGTCGAAATATCAATAAATATCCTAGGAACGTGTCTGACACAACAATTCAGCTAAAGTTCTTTCACAATTTCAGTTTTGCAAAGCTCTGTATCTACGCAAGACTGATGTTATAGATTTGGCAAGATATTCTTGAAGCAAAGGGAACATTGTTCCAGGTCGTTTTAACCTTAGTTTGTAGAAGTCCCAAGCGTAACCCATTAAAGCTATAGCCATTTCTCTCAGAGATGAAACGTAGGTGTTCAAGTTAGGTCCAGCCGTTAAGCTTTTGAGAGGTGCCACCTGGACTTTAGAGAAAGGATTATCTCTGGAAGTAGCAATTCGATACTTATCCTTAAATTCATCTTCTTGCAGAACAGATACAACTCTTTCGGGGAAGTTAGTAAGTATGGCGTCCACTCCCAGTCGAAGCGAACGTCTGATATTGGCAGTTATATCTACCGTCCAGTCGTAAACCTTGTCTATATAACCATCGTCGGCATCCCTTATGCGTACAGCTTGTTTGAGACGACTATCGTCTCGAAACATGCGGAAGCAGTTAGTTATGCCATCTCCTTGCCATACGTTTCCTTGCACACCGAGAGTTTTCCACATTTTCCGAATATCGTTCAGGTTGTCGTTTAGCCCGACGTCGAATCCGAGTCTTTTCATGCTGGCGGTGAAGGTGGTCGGGAACGATCTAAGAAGATAAATATTAAGATGAATAAGCAATGAATCGTTTAAAGCAGGATATCATAACGTATATGGGATATATACATTTTCAAACTTTTCAGGTTCTACATATCCATATTTCAACCTTTGTTTCTCCCTGTTCGAAACACAAAGAACTGATACCGGGTACAATATCCCAGTTGTAACAAGATTCAGTTCATTATCTTTCATAACTGATCGAAAGAAGAATTTATAAATTACTCAAAAATCTTCGTTAAAGTGGGATATCAGTACTTAGCGATCTGACGGTAAATTCTGAGATCAAAGACACTGTAAGTTTCAAGTGAACAAACGTCAGGCTCTTTTTATTAGCGCATTTTCGGATTTGCCATGCCTCACTTACTGAGAATCAGATAAAATGCAAAATTTTCCTTTTCGTCACACACTCTGTAGCAATCGCATGGATATCCGTGGTATACATCTCTCACAGTCCCATTGTTGTAAAACATTAGATCGGCTTCGATGGCATTTGCACCTCTCGAAACGTACTCTTCTAGTTCGTAAGCAGAATTTACCATGTGAGCTACTATGAAGAGAGGTCGCCTGTGTTCTCCCGATACAAAGACACTTTGTGCGACGCATAAATAGAGAAAAATGGCCACTCTAGTGATAACTGGTGACCAGTAGTCAGCAATCTTCCGATTGTTGTTCATTGCATGAATTTCAAAGCTACTGGAGAACGAAAAGAAATACAGCAAACACACAACCAATTGATCGGAGCTGGTCAATAATGCTAATGCAGGGCGTTATTGCTTTCCATTCCATAAACTAGTTAAGGAGGAAAGAACAACTGTGTAGAGCAGCCAGCAAATTAAACGACGAAGCGTAACTAAAGCCCGGGTAGACAGCGAAGTACCCAGAACGCCTGCCGATGAAGATCAGAGCAAGAGTAAGTAATCACATTCAAACGAGAGGAAACTGAGTATTGATAAACTATCCTAGTTCCGAAACGCAAAGTGCATCCAGGTTGGCGACTGAATCCGACCCGGTTTGGGGAATTCGCTCGCCTAAATCTCTCAAGCGCGAAAGCGGCAGAGATTAGAATATGCCTACAAATGTTTGCACACTATGAATCCGTTAGAACAACTTCTAGTTGAGCAGGTGGGGTTCGCTAGTCAGCGTGGGGGGAGGAGGGAAATACCGGAATACTACCTGCAGGAGGAAGTGTATTAAAATAATTTTTCTAAAAAGCAGTGTTGAAACCGAAGCCTTTGCAAGGGAGTGTTTCCTTACCCGTGTAATAGCGGCATATTAAGAAAAACGCTCTTTTTTATGCATCTTAGAAGAAGAATTAGGTGAATAGATCGAAAAATATCTAGTAGTCAATAGCTCCGTGGTCAGCCAAGCGGTATCTGAGATAATTATGGCACAAAAGAAACAGTAATGGACAGAGATGAGAGTTGTTTTCCGCTTTTAGATCGCTGTAAAGCAGTATTTATTTATTTATTTTTCAAATACAGCCGTGTTAAGAATTTCCAGGAAATTTTTCACTTCCTAGATGCTGACTGTATTTTTGGCGTCTAAAACAGAAGCCGTCACGAAGGGGAAAAAGAAGCCATTAGGCGATGAGCTTGCAAGAGCTAAGTGGAAATAACTTTCTTTAATCATTTTTCTTTTGATTTTAAGTAACTTTTTTCCCTTCGGTGCACACATTCGGAATCTAAATTAGAGTCTACGGAATGCTAATGCATGTTGGTCAGTGAATTATAAATGTTCCTTCGGTTTTCTTTTAACACATTTTAACCACGAATTCACTCCCTTGACCGCCAAAATTATCAATCATTTTACCTGTATACGAATTTCAATAAAATTAAAACTCAGGTTTAGATTTATGACTGTTTTAATTCTTTTTATTCCGCATTTATTAATGCTGAAAATTTGAAATATTAAAGCTGAGTAAATCATTTTTAAGGAAAAATTCTCAAAGCTGCATTTTTTTTTAAATTTCAGGTTTTATTTGGTCTTTATAATTAAAGGTTACAAACACTAATATAAGATTAATTGCTTTCTAAAAGGGCAGTTACTAGTTGAAGAACAGTTCTTCAAGCATACGATTACTGTTTAAATTGCACTGTTTTTAAATAGTCACATACCCCTTAAATAGTCAAAACACACCATAAATGAGGTAGTTCTTCGATGAGGCCAAATTTAAATGGTAATCAAATAATTAGTTAAAAATTCTTTCAATCAGTTCTATAGAAATTTCATTTTTAAATATGGCTAATTTAAAGCTATACAGAATCATTTAACAGGCTGGATGTCATATAAATCAAATAAATATTTCAATACATTTATTCAATGTATTATGTGAACCATATAATCCTCTTGCATAGATTCATACTCAATCATGCATGTACTCTCACAGATACATATATAATATGATTGTTTATGTAATTTAATCGAAGTTAAATAGAATTATTAAAATTATGAGTGCTTGATTAAAGCTATACAGGATCAATCAATAGGAATCAATTTATGTAATTCAATTAAGTTATACAGAATTATTAAAGCTATACATAATCTATTAACATATTGTATGTCGTACTAATCAAATAAAATTTACACAACATTTATTCAATGTATTATGTGAACCATATAATCCTCTTGCATAAATTCATACTCAATCATACATATACGCGGACAGATACATATACAATATGATTGTTTATGTAATTTAATCAAAGTTATATAGAATTATTAAAATTATGCAGTTTGATTAAAGCTATACAGGATCAATAAATGGGAATCAGTTTATGTAATTTAATTAAGTTATACAGAATTATTAAAGTTATACAGAATCTATTAACATATTGTATGTCGTACTAATCAAATAAAATTTACACAACATTTATTCAATGTATTATGTGAATCTTATTCTCTTATATAGATTCATTCTCAATCATACATATACACGGACAGATACATATATAATATGATTGTTTATTTAATTTAACCAAACTTATAAGGAATTATTAAAATTATGCAGTTTGATTAAAGCTATACAGGATCAATAAATAGGAATCAATTTATGTAATTTAATTAAGTTATACAGAATTATTAAAGCTATACATAATCTATTAACATACTGATGTCGTACTAAACAAATAAAATTTACACAACATTTATTCAATGTATTATGTGAATCATGTATTCCTAACTTACAGACAACTCAGTTATACATAAACACACACAAAAAATATATATAATATGATTATTCGTATAATTTATAGGAAAATGATTTTCTTTTTTAGTGTTACTAAATTTTTAAAAATCAACATGTATATACCGGGAGCGTAAAATATATTCATAGAATTAGTATTATGGTATAAAAGAATTCATTTTAAAAAACACCATTAATGAAAAGTTTAAAGTAAGTAAATACACATTTACGATGGCACATGCTTTACTGTTTTTATGTGAAGCTTAAATAAAATAATATATTACTTACCATGTAAAATAATCAGAAAAAAGAAACAGTCCATCACCTCAAGATGTAGAAAGTAATCGTGAAGAAGTCGAAGAAATCGTGTTAGAAATAAACTTTCAATGCAATATACTTTGTATGCTTTATCAACTTTAACAAAGTCTTTCAATTTCTTTCACATTGAGATTTAACCAAGTTTTCTGTTTCAGAACTTAGTATTGTCTCATATATACACAGGTTCATACAGTAACTCTTTTAAAAGAAATGTGCTTGAATCTACAATTTCCTTCAAGAGCTTCTAGTAAATGTTTAAAATAGAGAAAATCGTTCCGAAGAGGGTTCAAGAGACTGAGAAAGAAATTTCATAAACTTTGGTCTCCTATATAATATATATATATATATATATATATATATATATATATATATATATATATAGCTCAGTATTTAAGGCTGTGTATTTCAGGTATTTTTCATGCATGAAGTCCTAATCATCATTCAAATTGTCGCACTAAAAAGCATTTTTTTTTTCAAACTGCTCGGCATTTAAGGTTGTATATCTCAGATATTTTTCATGCATGAAGTCCTATTCATCATTTAAATTGTCGCACTAGAACGCATTTTTTCAAACTGCTTAGTATATAAAGGTGTGTGTTTCAGATTATTTTCATGAATAAAGTCCTAATCATCATTCAAAATGTCGCACTAGAACGAATTTTTTCAAACTACTCAGTATTCAAGGGTGTGTATTTAAGATTATTTTTTTGCATGAAATCCTATTCATCATTCCAATTGTCGCACTAGAACGCATTTTTTTTCAAAATGTCAATATAAAGCTAATGATTAATCATAGTGCATAAAAGGCAACTAACTTACTTATTCGCCGAACGATGGCTGATTGGTTAGGGTGCTGGCCTTCGGTAACAGAGTTCGTGGGTTCGAAACCCACAGTGGCATGGATGATCGTAGCCGTTCGGAATCGGCTTTAAGCTGTAGATTCCGGTCTCATTAGCCCTCCTGTTGCAAAAAGTAGACCGTAGCACTCCAATCCAAACCAATACTACTTATACTCGACAGTGGAGTATCAAGCATAAAAGGCTCCAGGGGTACAATGCCTTTTTAATGCTCTCTGCCCACGAAAACGTATTGTAGTATAAACCATTTGAAGCCTCTCTTCTATTGGCTTCAAGGACATCATAAACCTTCTTAATCCCAATCAATACGCCTCTGCGAGAATGCTCTGATAAAGGCTTTCTTTTGTACTCATACGTTCATTGACTAATAGAATAATATAATAATGAAAGTTCATTGTGGATTACAGCACTTACAATACATCATATGGTCAGTTCAAACAATAAAACGTTCAGACGTTCAATAATTCAAAAATATTAAAAATATTCATTGACAGCTTCCTCTTCCCTACTAACAGATTTTTTAGCAGTCAAGACAATTCAGTTTGTCAAACATGAACAAAAGCATAATTTTTAAACTGTTATGTATATCGATACTTTATTCTGAGCTCCGTGTTTGGTGTGCGTTTGGGCTTCAAAACCGGAGAGAGACAATGGATAAAGATATCTTCATATTGATGAACTGAGTATATGAATGTTTTTATTTACTTTTTAGTGTATTTAAGAATGGAAAACATCTTAATCTGAAAATTCCCAACACCAATATGGCGCTAGTCATTGCTAGTATCAATATGGCGTAATACCAATAGATACTACATCCAGGGATATATGCCCCCCTGCTAGCTAAGCTTCTGATCTCCGAAGCACTCACATAACCACAAAGCAGCTTTTTCCCCCTTCATGTTGCTCTAGCTGTTTTAATGCTCAATTTGTAGATTTCTTGGATACATCTAAGATTTTTACATAAACTACTGACTTTCATTCACGCATTGTTAGACGAATGATAAACAGTAAATTGCAACTGTTTTCGTCCTAAAATTTTGCTACATCACTATGACGATAGTCATCGCTGGTATCAATGTGGTGTAACATGAATAGATGCTGCGTTCGGGGATACATTCCTTCCTCATAAGTACGCTTCTGATCTCTAAAACCTTATATAACTCCCAAAGCAGCCCCTTCCCACATCATGTTGCTCTAACAGTTGTACATTTCTTGAATGCATCTGAGTTAAGATTTCTACACACCATTTGCTTACTGTCCAACCCAAAATATGAAATATCACCGGAAAAAGGATTTTTATAAACTACTGACTTTCATTCACGCATTGTTAGACGAATGATAAACAGTAAATTGCAACTGTTTTCGTCCTAAAATTTCGCAATGGCGCTAATCATCGTTAGTATCAATATGGTGTAACATTAATAGATGCTGCGTCCGGGGATACATTCCTTCCTCCTAAGTACGCTTCTGATCTCTAAAACCTTATATAACTCCCAAAGCAGCCCCTTCCCACATCTTGTTGCTCTAACAGTTGTACATTTCTTGAATGCATCTGAGTTAAGATTTCTACACACCATTTGCTTACTGTCCAACCCAAAATATGAAATATCGTCTGAAAAATAAATTTTTTATAAAATTATTGACTTTCATTCACGTATTGTTTGACGAATAATAAACAGTAATTTTCATTTATTTTCGTCCATAAAATATGTTCTCTTTGACATGTAAGCATGAAAGTCTAGTTTCTTACATGAATTTTGGATTATACTTACTAAATTTACTGTTTCCTTTATTTCAAATTCTGGTACAATCTTAAGAGCATTTAATTATGAGTCTATCGTTAAAGAACGTTAAAAAAATTGACAATGAGCGGTTATTAGTACATAAGTTAGGGAGATCGAACACTGTTATGAAAGCAATAAACATTTGTATGATAAACTGCATGGTCTTTTTGGCTACCAATTATAACTAAATTTTTATGGTATGATCTTCCTTTATCAGGAAGTTTTAAAATAAGTTTGAGCCGTGGTGGTCAGTCGGCAAAGACAACGGTGTCTTAACTGAAGGGTTGCAGGTTCAGGGCTTGAACTGTCCTGAGATCCTCCATGTTTGTTAATGGTATTTAAAATTTGGAAAAACTGCTTTAGTCTAATAAACAAAGTAGACTTAAGTTTTTACTTGCAGCTTGTGGTTTTTCGATCGGATGATTTTTAAGCTTCGTAAAACAACTTAAAACAAAAATGGGGTCAATGAACACTGCCAAAATACTACTACTGTTTCCTCGCCTTAAAATTTTGCCATTTTCTTTACTTGCTAAAGCTCCACGGGCATTATTTTTATTCTAGTTTCTGTCAAAATTCTGTAGATCATACTTTGTATTGTTGTCTCGAAAGAATTCATGCTATTTAAAAATAGAATTTTTATTTTCCAAATTGTTAATAGATGTATAATAATGCACAACTAATTGATATGGTAACGAATTTTAGGAACACTTTGTTACATTGTTTTGAATATTATACTTCTACATAAAATTCAAAGAGAGATTTTTCTTACGTATCTGATACAATACTAACAATTAAAGCATTTATATGAAATGAAGCAAATTATTTTAAAAAAATTTTATATAAAATATTTTGTTTGAACATGTTAAATTACACTAAAATAGCTTCTTTTAAAATATATAAATCATTATTTATTAGCAACTTATACAATCAGTTTAACTAAAATTAACATCCGATGATTTTCTGTTCAATCTGAAATTATTTTAAAGAGGAAAAACAATTAATTTGGGAAAATTTCTACTTAAATAACAAATTAAAATTATTAAGGTAAAAAGGCACCTATAAATTCTGTGTCAAAGCAGAGACCTGGTGTGACGTACTGGAGTAATGGTAGGCGAGGTCAAGGATACAGGCTGAACATCTATATAATTTTGATTAAATGATTTATTCATGAGAATAATTTATGTACATCTAATTACAGGATTAATTAAATTCAATTGCTTATGAAATCTCGTGCTGAGATAAGTATTAAAACAAATAACACACTTGGGTACAGTGAAGCTGGTAATTCTGGAATAAAGGAAACAATTCGCAAATTAGTATAGGTACGGGACTCTGACACTATGATCTACCGGTCTGATGATCCGGAACAGTTGTCTTCTACACTGAGGCTCGTTGGAGTTCGTTGGGAAGGATGCAAGACGATCCAGAATGAGAGTAAGTGGCACTCTCAGCGACCTACTTCAAAGCACGAAGTAAAAAATAATTAAACGTAGTGAGAATGAGATCCCGAAGTCGGGGGTCGACTTCCTAGCGGAAATCAGAGACGTTGGCGGTCTCTGAAGAAGAAAAAAGCTCCGGCAATTCGGAGAGACAAGTGGACTCTTCTCGAGCTCCACAAAAAAACCGCCTCTTTCCTCTCACCCAATCTTCTTATATAGGGGTCCCGGTTGCTCCTGGCGTGATTCTTTCCGGAACCTTCCAGATACAGGGTGAAGCAACTTTGCGGTCAAACGACCCGCCTGGCTCAGCTGACGCGTTTCCAAATATGGCCGAAGTTCTTCTTTAAGTTAACCTACCGACCATTCTAAATACATTAGTGCACCATTAACTGGGTCCATATGTGAGGAACAATAGACCCAACCGGCACTCGATTATAATTATTATCATAGTCTCTTGACGGCAATAGATATCATAAAGATGTAGACATGCTGGCTCCGGCATACTGACAGTTTTTAATTTAATTCTACTTAAGCGACTAACGCTGTTTTGTGTACGGAAACCCGGTACACGACGAGTTTTGTCAGAGGTCCTAGCCCTGACAATGTTAGATTTAATTTTATAAAGCTTGTGTTTGTTACCAGATGTATGTATCTCTTAGGGGAGTAGTACTTTGAAAGTTTTATGGTAAATAAGTTTTTAGAATCTTTCATATTAAGAAAACTCTGGGTGAATATTTTTTTCATTTTGTTTTGGTAATTTTGAAGACCTTAACATTTTTACCTCGTACCGGGGCATGTACCATTTTGGCTTGAAACACCCCCGTATTAAACAGACAACAGTGTTTCTTAACCCTTTCATGGCCGAGTCATTTCTGCCGATTCCATATTGATGCCTATATTAAACTTAAGTTATTATAGATTGCACAACATAAAATGTGAAGTTTAGACAACTGTGAATACTACAGCACGTCATGTTAGTGATGAATTATCGCTTTAAACAGGATGATGATATTTATGTAAAAGGAAAAACTTCGTGATAAAATATTTATTTGGTATTACATGTAAAACAAGTTCTGTAAAATGGAGTTTTATAAGAGATAAAGCAATTTGTCCTGATTTCAGTCTATATATCTAACAAATATGTAAATTTATATAAGTTGTTTGGTAATTCATAAAGTGTCGATCCAAATGAAAAATTTAAAAATAATAGAAATTACTTCAAAATTTTGTAGATTATTTATATGATTTCTCTCTACCAACTCTCAAAAGGAAAACTCGATCTAAGAAATTATTTTTAACGGTATCTAAACAAATACACACGCATTAAAGGGTTAAATTAGTGTGCGTCACGGAACCTGCAGCAGGGGTCACAAAAATTTATCCATTTTGAAAAATATATGACTTATTATAGTAAGTTTACAATTACCAAATATTTTTAAGCAATGTAATCTGAAAATAAAGATAATGCAGACAAAAAAAAAACGAAAACCTTTAGACTCACTTTTTTATAATAGAAACGTTTATACCTTGTTCGTGACGCTGTCAGTTCGACAAAGGCCACGTGTATGTAAAGGTCTCTCCATACTATGGCCCACTGCAAGCCATTACCACTTTCAGGAGGGGATATGGCTTATGGAGGTCGACGATGGCAGATGATAAAATGGCCATGGCAGAGGATGGATTTGGAAGCGTTTTTCTCCAAAGATCAAAGACAACCATCATGCACTACCAAAGAGAGCAGTAGAGTCTATGGATGCATACACGCGTTCTGCTCATTTAGTGGATCGGTGTGTGGATACAACCAGTGAACTATCGTTCAAGGTCGCCATCAGAGTACTGTAGTGGTGAACGATTTGCTAGTGTGGAGACTACACCAAGGCCCTCCCCACTATGGCCCATTGCAAGCCATTACCTACTTCTGGAATTGGTATGGTTTATCGAAGTCAACGATGGCAGATGATAAAATGGCCATGGTAGAGAATGGCTTTGGAAGCGGTTTTTCTCCAAAGATCAAAGACAACCAGCATGCGCTACCAAAGTGCGCAGTAGATTCTATGGATGCATACACGCGCTCTGCTCATTTAGTGGCCCAGTGTGTGGATGCAACTCGCGAACCATCGTTCAAGGTCACCATCAGGTCCAGTACTGTAATGGTGAACAATTGGCCATATTGTAGAGACTACATCAAGGCTCCCCCACACTATGGCCCACTGCAAGCCATTTCCCCCTTCTGGAAATGGTATGGCTTATCGAGGTCGACGATGGCAGACGATAAAATGGTCATATAAAATGGCAGAGGATAGCTTTGGAAGCGGTTTTTCTCCAAAGATCAAAGACAACCAGCATGCGCTACCAAAGTGCGCAGTAGATTCTATGGATGCCTATACCCGCTCGGTTCATTTAGTGGCCCAGTGTGTGGATGCAGCCCGTGAACCATGGTTCAAGGTCGCCGTCAGGACCAGTACTGGAATGGTGAACAATTGGCCATAGTGTGGAGGCCACATCATATCAGAGTGTTTTGGCAACACATGTGAGCTGGGGTTTTCTCAATAGTGACCTTCCAGTCGGTACACTTAATGGACAGACAATAGTTAATGTTTGAAATTACCAATGTAACTGAATTTATTTTGATTATTGCATCATATTTTTATGTTTGTTGTTTATTTAACACGTCGACGGACACTTGTGTCAAAGCAGTCAAAGCGAAGTTCTCTATGTGGAATGACGGCAATAGCCGTCCTAAACGAAACGGCCGTTTTTAGATACTACGGTTATAGCGCCACAAATGTGCATTTACCGACGTACAAGTATAAGCCTAGTGTCATGTTTTGGCAAAAATTATTTAGATTGAATTTTGTTTTTCACACACCAAAAATGTATAATAATTATGAAATTATAATAATTATTTTTGCCATTTATTTATTTTTGTTTGATTATGAAATAACATATCTTGTAAAACTCCCAAAAATACTTTGATGCACACAAAAAATTTCTTATTTGTGTCATTACGTTTTTTAATTTTTGCTGTTATAGCCGCCATTACTTAGTGTCCCATTACTTAGTGTCTAGAGTCCGCTGGCGCTATGACGGTTATAGCCACAACCCGATTAATGGTGCTCAATTAATCAAAATTAAGTTTATTTAAGCAAAAAGAGTAAAATTATACTTCTAATTTTCTAAAAATTGCAAAAAACATATACTACTAATTTTCGAACTTCACTTGTTCCTTCTATCTATCAATCTGTTAAAATGTTTCATATTGCTCTATGTCTTAACCCTTCCAGGTTCATTTTATTTCGGGATTATGAGTCAAAAATGTCAATTTTTTTATGCTTATTTTTATATATACATATCTTTTTAAACACAACAGCATCATTTGCATACAATAATAATTAAAAATTAATGTAAAAAAATCAATTTAAATAAATGAGTAATTTTCATGTATAGTTAGCTTTCTGTACGGCAGAAATCATTAGACTTTGGAGTCAATTCCTACTAACTATAAATATAAAGCTTAGAATACCTAGCTTTTATCTTGAATTAAATTTTATTTATATCCTATGCATTTACATAAATGATTATGAAATTATTAATCAAAATTTGGTTGTGTATGATACAATCGAAAACACTGTACTGCACAGAGTCCAACATCACAATCTGGACAGTAGAACCTTATTTCTCTCCTTACCTTCTTCCCTCTACTGTCTCTCTTTGAGAAGAAAATAATCTAGTAGCCAGAAAAATAAACAAAAGCATTCGAAACCATAAAAAGCACATGTGAAATAATTCGGGAAAGAGTGATTGCACAGTGTAAAATTTCACAGTACCCGAGCTACACTCGGGATGAGTCAGGGTGGTACATTTCGCTTGATCGAGTTCTGCTCGGGAAAAACCTAGAAGGGGTTAAAATTAAAAATTAAAGTTAATGACATTAAACTACAATAGTGATATTACTGTGAAAGTGAAGAAACTGACAATTTCACTCACGCGTGAGTGAGATTTGTGTAATGCTTTTGTGCAGGAGGAAGGGTAAAAGAATTTTCATAAATATTATGGGGTACCCAAGCCATATAGTTTAAGAATCCTTAGACTAACAGGAAAAGCCTGAATAGGGTAACATTGGGCAGCCTGCGTATGGTACAAATGATGTACATATAAAAAACCAGTCCTCTCTTGCGGGAAAGCTTTAAAAGTGTTTTGACTAGCATTTATATATCTCTTATGTTTATGAATCTCGCTGCAAAACTTTCTGCTATTGCCATCTCTCATGGCTTAAAAGAGATTAAAGGGTAAAAGCAAACGTCTATTTCACAGCATAAATTTCCGGTCGTCTGTTCAGAGTTTTTTCCTCGTTTTTCCTTGCTGAGTAATCACAGCAGTTATTCTTTTTTACAGTTAACAGTCTCACATCCGCGTATGCAAGTTACTTAGCTTCAATAACAAAAACTAAAAAAAAAATGACAACTAATCGATGTGAGCCGAAGAACTTTCCCATTCTAAAACAGAACAGAAATTTAACGTCTCGGATTAGCAAAATTAAAAATGGTCGCCAAAGTATTCTTTCCGCCAAACGATATGAACGAATGAATACGCCATGTATTTTGGAAACGGTTGGTTGAGCCTTCGTGAAAATGCCTCGAGTGTCCGCCGGTTCTGCGCTTTTCAACGTTGCGGTTGTATGAAGAAATGAACGGAGATTAATTTGAAAGGTTACATTAAGACGTAATCGAATTAAAGCAAGAAAAAAAAATGGAGAATATTCCCAGATTTATTTTCGGGGCGTTATGGGGGATTTATTTTGAACCGCTGTTGAGTTAAACGATAACGCAAACATTTTGCTTGGTTGGAATTTCGATAAACAGCATGACTCTCTCTTTGTGCTTGCCTCTGGGCATAAGAGAGTCATGTAGTATTTAAAATCTCTCCGCTTTCCAAACCTTTATCTATACTTTCGGTATTCATACCAGAAAGTCAAGAGAGTGAGATGAAATGTTAAGCTGGTGAAATCCGCTACATATTATTGCTTCATAAAACAGTTAAAAACAAAATGTAATTTTGGTTGACATTCATGTCAGGAGTGAAGTTTATTTGCTATTTAAAGAAAATCTAATGTATCGAAAGACACAGATTATGATTTTTTTTAATTGATTTCGACATTTTGTTATTTGGTGAAAGGCAAAGGGTAGCTGAGAAGTTACTCTTGTTTTCAACAAGGAAATAGGTTTTGATACGGAACGGGTTCAAATCCTGTCGAAACAATTGCGTAAACTGCATGGGATTTTCCCCGACTTTTCCTCGTTTGCAGTTACCAAATAGTAGCTCTCTATCCAAGCATTACGTTCTCACTCTGAATACAAAACTTTTGCCCCAGTCATGTTGGGAAGTAAGTGTATGATCACTATCTTCCTCTTTCACAGACGAATCCCATATTATGTTGATAAAAATATTTAGCTTTCATCACAAAATCTTTGTCAGACGCATGTTGGGATGTGTATGATCAATATTCCCTCGCTCGAGCTTAGCCGGTATGCTTATATTCCAGCATGTCGGTGGAAATATTTAGGGTTCCTCATGAAATCTTTGTAGTACGCATGTTGGGGTGTGTATGATCAATATTCCATCTCTCGTGCTCTGCCGGTATGCTTATATTCCAGTATGTTAGTGGAAATATTTAGAGTTCCTCAGGAAATCTATGTAGAAACGCATGTTGGGATGTGTATGATCAATATTCCATCTCTCGGACTCAGCCGGTATGCTTATATTCCAGTATGTTGGTGGAAATATTTAGGGTTCCTCATGAAATCTTTGTAGTACGCATGTTGGGATGTGTATGATCAATATTCCATCTCTCGGGCTCAGCCGGTATGCTTATATTCCAGTTTGTTGGTGGAAATATTTAGGGTTCCTCATGAAATCTTTGTAGTACGCATGTTGGGATGTGTATGAGTGCATCGCTATATTCCAACCGCTTGTATCAGCCCATTGTGCTTATATTACCAGTTTGTTCGATGAAAATATTTAGGCGTCTCGTGAAATCTTTGTTAGTACGCATGTTGGGATGTGTATGATCAATATTCCATTGCTCGGGCTCAGCCGGTATGCTTATATTCCAGTATGTTGGTGGAAATATTTAGAGTTACTCATGAAATCTTTGTAGTACGCATGTTGGGATGTGTATGATCAATATTCCATCGCTCGGGCTCAGCCGGTATGCTTATATTTCAGTATGTTGCTGGAAATATTTAGAGTTCCTCAAAATATCTTTGTAAAACTCATGTTGGGATGTGTATGATCAATATTCCCTCCCTTGGGCTCATCCGGTACGCTTATATTCCAGTATGTTGATGGAAATATTTAGGGTTTCTCATGATAGCTTTGTTGAACGCATGTCAGGATGTATATGTACCATCTCTAGTTCACAGTCGAAATACTTATATTCCGACATGTTGGAAGAATAGATTCAGGTTTCCTCATGAAATCTTTGTAGAGCACTGTGAAAATAATGTTACGTTGATTTTGTGTTTAAGAATAAGAAATTAAAACTCATTAAAAAAATCACCTTGACAAATATGTCTTGATTAAATGATTTTATATAATTAAATGCCTAAGGAATACAACTTATCATTAGTAGATATGAAAGACTTCTCTTAACTCGGCGTTGTTCTCGCAAAAAATTGGCTTCGCTTTACCTTTTTAGCTCCAAAAAATGTCTATCCCGCAAGCAGCGGATGCCAGCAGCGTTCACCCTCTTCTTCCCTCTGGTAACAACCTTCTCCTTTAAAAAAAATCAAACTGCCCCACGGAGAAAAAAACAGGGGTCCACTTAAGAACGGAAGGGTCAGAATCTCGCAAAACCAACGGGCACTTCTATTGGTTGGGAGAAGTCTAAAGTTTCTTCATAGTTCAAAGCTGTCCTGATCTTCATGTTTCTGACGAAGTCTTACGAAGGCCGATTGGTTAGGGTGCTGGCCTTCGGTACCGGAGTTCGTGGGTTCGAATCCCACTGTGGCATGGATGTTCGTAGCCGTTCGGAATCGGCTTTAAACTGTAGGTCCCGGTAT
>CM063509.1:65045313-65070313 GCA_032207245.1 Pardosa pseudoannulata
ATATTACACATATATAAACATATATATATATATTTATTATTCTATATAATATATATATATATATATATATATTATACATAGGGGAAGGTAAGAGGAAGAGAGGTGCTGAATTCTTAGGGGCTCTATGATCTTTAGTTTATAGTGTGGGAGCTTATTCAATTCGTATTGACTGCTTGACTATGATCCCAAATGGAATTTCTATAGCTATTTGGTTATCACCCAAAAATGTGTACCTGTGATTACATTTGTAGTTTTCTTTTATTTCTCTTAATTCGAAAAATTACGATTTATGCTTCGAATTTGAGTCTGTCTATTTTTCCTTTCTTCCAGTTCATGTGACTCCATTGTTCCTAACAACACATGCTGTCGCTCTTAAAAGAAGAACCAGTTTCCAACCAGTCGCATAGTCACAGATCCATGGAGTATCATCACACACTATAACTTGTCACCCACGAAAGATTCAGTCAACGGAAAGACATAATCCTTTTTTTGTTTTGGCTGGATTTCATCTTGACAAGCCATTTGGATAAGATTTCATGCCAAAGGCAAAGTCTAACCTCAGTTTCTATTGCGGTGTCTTCAAGTGAGCGTAAAATATCTGGTGTAATAGTTTGTTTATATTTCTGCTACCGTCTTATATGGTAAAGACAAAGAGTTTCACTTGAACAGCGTCTGTAGAATCACATTTTTAACATTGTTATTAAAAGTCGGTCATCAGATTTTTCTCTATTTTATAAACCTTCAAAATAAGTAATTTTTTTTTTAAGAATTCAAATTAATTAAACAATTTTTGCCTTCTTTTTTAAACCCAACCACTGGATTTTCTTTGAAACACATATATGCGTAAAACTAGCTTCCCAAAGTGTGTTCTGTTAAATCTAGTGGAAGCCCCGAAAGAAACTGGGTATTTCTAGTGAAAGCCTGGTAAAATTTGAGAATATTTTGTGGTGTAGAATGGCAAGCACAATGGTGGGACGCAATTCTCCGTTTAAACAGAGATTAATCGTGGTTAGCCGTTAAACGACTTTGTTGAGACCGGCCCTTACTGATCAGCTATGAAGCTATGATGTTCCACCTGAGAACTGCACAGATTACCCAATTTATCGTTCAGTTATGACATCACATAGATAAACTGCATAGTTTTCTCAATTTATTATTCAGTTCTAACGTGACATGAGAAAACTGTATAGTTTTACGATTTATCGATCATTTAAGATGTCAGAGGAAAACTGCCAAGGTTACACAATTTATAGTTCACTTAAGGCCAGTCTCCCTGAAATTCGTATAACGTCTAACCGCGATTAACCCATGGCTGTAGCAAATGGTGGAAAGCAATTCACCGTTTAAACAGAAATTAATCACAGTTAGCCGTTAAACGACTTTGTTGAGACTGTCTTTTACTGATCAGCTATGAAGCTATGATGTCCCACCTGATAACTGCACAGATTACCCAATATTTCATTCAGTTATGACATCACATAGATAAAATGCACAGTTTTCTCAGTTTATTATTTAGTTCTGACTTCTGAGAAAATGACATGTACAGTTTACACGATTTATCGATCAGTTGAGATCACAAGGAAAACTATATTACACAATTTATAGTTCACTTAGGGCCGGTCTCACAGTCGTTTACTGCTAATAGATTAACCCATGGCGCCAGCCAAAATTGGGACAATTCCCATTTAAACAGAGATTAATCGGGGTTAGCCATTAAACGACTTTGTTGAGACTGGTCCTTATTTAATGAAGCTATGACGTCCCACCTGAGAACTGCACAGATTACCCAATATTTCATTCAGTTATGACATCACATAGATAAAATGCACAGTTTTCTCAGTTTATTATTCAGTTCTAACGTGACATGAGAAAACTGTATAGTTTACACGATTTATCGATAATTTAAGATGTCACAGAGGAAAACTACCAAGGTTATGCAATTTATAGTTCACTTAAGACCGGTGTCCCTAAAATCGTTTAAAGGCTAATCTCGATTAACCCATGGCGCCAGCCAAGGGGGGACAACAATTCTCCGTTTAAACAGAGATTAATTTTTAGCCTTAAACGACTTTAGAACCATTACTGATCAGCTATGAAGTGCCCACCGTAGAACTGCACAGATTACCCAATTTTTCATCAGCTATGACGTCACATAGATAAACTGCCCAGTTTTCTCAGTTTATTATTAGTTCTGACGTTACAATAGAAAATGACATGTACAATTTTCACGATATATCGATCATTGAGTTGTCACACTGGAAAGCTGCAAGGTTATACAATTTTATAGTTCACTTAGGACCGGTGTCCCTAAAATCGTTTAAAGGCTAACCTCGATTAACCCATGGCGCCAGCCAATAGTGGGATATAATTTATCATTTAAACAGAGATTAATCGTGGTTAGCCGTTAAACGACTTTGTTGAGATTATATCAGATGATGATGTTCCACCTGAGAACTGCACAAATTTACACAATTTTGTTCAGTTATTCATGACATAGATAATCACAGTTTTCTCAATTTATTATTCAGTTCTAACGTGACATGAGAAAACTGTATAGTTTTACGATTTATCGATCATTTAAGATGTCAGAGGAAAACTGCCAAGGTTACACAATTTATAGTTCACTTAAGGCCAGTCTCCCTGAAATCGTTTAAAACGGCTAACTCGATTAGCATGTTTTACAAGGGTAAAGCAATTCATTTAACAGAGATTAATCACTATTATTGATTATACGAGATAAAACGTATTGTGTTTTTTTAGTTAACTAATTATCACTGTGTTTACTTACCATTTTGTGCAACTACGAATAAACTCTTTATTCGGTGCTAATTCGATTCTACTGAAAAGAACAAAAAATTTATAGTTATAAGCAGAAAATTTATTGAAAAAAGAACAAAAAAATAATTTATTTATAAATATGTGATTACAAAATTGTCATTTTAGGCTAGATTTAAAATTACCGAGGGTTTAACACGATTTAATCCGAGCCAATTTGACTTTAAAATTGTCATTATATATATATATTATATATATATAAAATATAAACTTTAATATCGATTTTCAACATACGTTGTTTTTAGTTAAGTATAAATATATGTAAACTTTATTCCTATAGTATATTTATCATTATCAAATGTGTATACCTATCCATTTCCAATGACAGAAATTCATGCTACTGACGCACGGAAGAATTGTCAAGTTCAACAATCATGCAAAAGAAACAGATGTAGAAACCATTGTGCTAAATGTAATAGAAATGTGTTTCAAAAACAGATTTTATATGTAAAAAATGTTTTCCAAGAATTTTTGATAACAAACATTTTATTTAAATTAATTTGGAACTATTTTCTTTGCAAAAAACTTCAATTTTCTTGTATGAGTCAAATTGGCTCACTTCAGCAAAAATAGGTATATGATCAACATCCGTAAATCTAGTGTTAAAGAAGATTGGTGATACCGGCCCTTTTAATATCACTCGAAAAACTGTACAGTTTACAGAATTTACCATTCAGTTTTGATGTCACATCAGAAAACTGCACAGTTTAACTGATAATATTTAGTGCGCTTTAGAGATAATTTTACTGATGAATAGTAATTTTCCGTAGAAATCTTTAGCAATTCCTTACATCAAGTTGAAGAACCCTGGTAAAGGGCTAACATTACATATAATTGGGTATATTGATACCACTCGTAACAATAACAATACAAGCATTATTGTTATAACAAGCATACAAACATTATTTTAATGCTCGTAACAATACAAGCATGCCTTATATAATACAGGTTTACAGGATTTATTGATAAGTTAGGATGTCACATCAGAAAACTGCACAGTTTAACTGATAATATTTAGTGCGCTTTAGAGATAATTTTACTGATGAATAGTAATTTTCCAAAGAAATCTTTAGCAATTCCTTACATCAAGTTGAAGAACCCTGGTAAAGGGCTAACATTACATATAATTGGGTATATTGATACCACTCGTAACAATAACAATACAAGCATTATTATAACAAGCATACAAACATTATTTTAATGCTCGTAACAATACAAGCATGCCTTATATAATACAGATTTACAGGATTTATTGATAAGTTAGGATGTCACATCAGAAAACTGCACAGTTTAACTGATAATATTTAGTGCGCTTTAGAGATAATTTTACTGATGAATAGTAATTTTCCTTATAAATCTTTAGAATTCCTCACATTAAATTGAAAAACCCTGGTAAAAGACTAACATTACATATAATTGGGTATATTGATACCACTCGTAACAATAACAATACAAGCCATTATTATAACAAGCATACAAACATTATTTTAATGCTGTAACAATACAAGCATGCCTTATATAATACAAGTTTACAGGATTTATTGATAAGTTAGGATGTCACATCAGAAAACTGCACAGTTTAACTGATAATATTTAGTGCGCTTTAGAGATAATTTTACTGATGAATAGTAATTTTCCTTATAAATCTTTAGAAATTCCTCACATTAAATTGAAAAACCCTGGTAAAAGACTAACATTACATATAATTGGGTATATTGATACCACTCGTAACAATAACAATACAAGCATTATTATAACAAGCATACAAACATTATTTTAATGCTCGTAACAATACAAGCATTGCCTTATATAATACAAGTTTACAGGATTTATTGATAAGTTAGGATGTCACATCCAGAAAACTGCACAGTTTAACTGATAATATTTGGGGCGCTTTAGAGATAATTTTACGGATGAATGTTAATTTTCCTTATAAATCTTTAGAATTCCTCACATTAAATTGAAAAACCCTGGTAAAAGACTAACATTACATATAATTGGGTATATTGATACCACTCGTAACAATAACAATACAAGCATTATTATAACAAGCATACAAACATTATTTTAATGCTCGTAACAATACAAGCATGCCTTATATAATACAAGGTTTACAGGATTTATTGATAAGTTAGGATGTCACACCAGAAAACTGCACAGTTTAACTGATAATATTTGGGGCGCTTTAGAGATAATTTTACCGATGAATGATAATTTTCCAAAGAAATCTTTAGAATTCCTTACATCAAGTTGAAGAACCCTGGTAAAGGGCTAACATTACATATAATTGGGTATATTGATACCACTCGTAACAATAACAACACAAGCATTATTGTAACAAGCATACAAATATTATTTTAATGCTCGTAACAATACAAGTATCCCTTATATAATAATAGCCTAAGATCTATCCTTCTATCCTCGAATTTATGAAGCGGTTGTACCTGGAATGGATAAATGTATCCATATTGGATTTGTAATGAGTTAGGGTTAGCAAGGTTCAAAATCCACCGCTTTCCCCCTTTTCAAGCCTTTAATGCCCTTATTTCAAGCCTTATTTTCTCCGGCTAAGAGCAGACGATTAAATTTTATCAATTTACCACATAGCAAATAGGTAAAAAATAAGATTTTTCTAGCACTATGACGTCATACCTTTAAACATCACATTTAATCATTTCTTATTTTAAATTATTTAAATATCGTCTGCATTATTTTCGTACGTTTTATCACCGAACTTAGATGTTACGTAAATAATTTTCTTTTATATTTGGTTATAATAATAGATTAAGTACATATGCAGGCTTGCAATTCCGTCACTTTTCTCACCTTTAGTCACTTTTTTTACAATTGATCACTTTTAGTCACTTTTTTAAGTAAACAGTCACTTTTAGTCACTTTTTTCATGGTGTATCACAGCAAAAGTCTGTTGTTGAAAAAAGAAAATCTAAATTAATAACAAAATATTTTAATAAAAAACCAAAAATGTGATGCTCTAATCTTATTTTTCTTATTAAAATGTAATTAGTCATATGGTTTCCAGAATTTAGTGATTTTAAAAAGTCGTAAAGAAGTTCCTGAAATCTACATTTGTACTGAAATGTACATTTAATACATTAAAGTAGTAACTTACATCAATTCACACATTTCTCTTTTTCTTTTTCTTCACAATTTTTGTTTAGATACTCTAATCTAGCTTTGTACATATTTCAAAACATCATTAATATAGGCAGAAAATTGTGATTATAAAATTAATATATTGTGTGTATTCAAATCTAATTTATATATTTTCTTGAATAAAAAGCCACGTTGAGTTGTTTTAAACATAATTTTTAATTTTTTTTGTATATGACGCTAAAATCATGTTCTGCATGAGTCATTTGATTTAGAGTTAAAATAAATAGGAAAATCTTAATAATAGCATCTGTAATCAAGAGGAAAAAAAAATGCTGTTTTTTCAATGTTTAGTCATTTTTTAGTCACTTATTCTGTATTATTTGTCACTTTTCTCACTCTTTTGAAAGTACCTCAGCAGTTGCGAGCTTGATATGTGATAAATTTAAATTGAATCATCGATTACCTTTTATTGCAATGAAAATTTTATCATGGTGTTAGCAATAAATTCTGTATACCTCCGGGGTGTAGTGGAAATGATAGTTTCATTCCTTTACTTCCATTAATTACTGTGGCAAAAAAAATTGGGAAGAATTTAACGATAATTTCGATGTAGCTAAGAAAACTTTGAATTATCTTTCTAAATGAATTCAACGTGATTCTAAACTGCATTCACAGTATCGGGAGACTTTAGAGGAGTATGAAGATAAACAAATTATTGAGCATGTACCAGATAATTCTCAGCCAAAAAACAAACCATTTTTTACCTGCCTCATAGGGTACTTTACAATTCTGGAAAATTAAAAATTTTACTGATTCCGTCATATGACGGGCTATATGCTAGTTATTTAGATCGTTATTGCGGCTAACTAGATTAACAGAGGAAGTATTATAATGGACCAAATGACATGGTAATGCTGCATTGTCCTTTTATGAATTAGGCTTCCGTATCCAATTTATTCCAACTTGCATCCGCCACTCCGTCAAAACCTAATTATTCTTCAGAATATTTTTGAATTCATTTTATAAATATTACTAAATGCGGCAATTACGTACAACAGATTTTTCAAAGATCCGCAACTGTGAATATTATAACCGATGTTTCAACTGTGAAATATTCCTATTTGTTCTATATTCGACAAATTTGTGTCGTCTCGAAACAAAGCACATTTACATAGTATTAATATTCGATTCTCTTCCGAATTAAGGTAATATTTTAACTAACTTTTTTCAGGAATTCCGGTTTAAATTTATAGTCATATATTTCCTTCGTAATTCATTAGATTTATATAAACAAATAAACAGCATAAAACTTTAACGGAGGGAGGAATATGGATATTTAAATCACCGTATAGCCTACAGGTGTTTTTATTCAGTTGTAAAATAGGAGAACTAAGTTTTAAATCCTCTTTGATTCTAGTTAACCTTTTTTCATGTGTGATTTCCCTTCTTTGTAAAATCAACGAATAGGATATGGTGATTAATCATGCAGCGCTGTGTATTTGAGAAAGATCAAAGTGTGTTCCTTTTTAATTTTCGGATTAATCATTCAGCTGTATTAGTTTTGAATTAAACTGATTTGATACGGATGCATTATCTTTTAAAACATCCTTGTACTGATTTCCTGTAAACTATCTTCACAGATTTTACTTATTTCATAAAGGTAAACCTTAAAATGCATATTGCAGAAAAGCTTACCATACTACTGGAATTGTCCCTATTTTACAATTTGAGAAACATATCCTTCTGACTTAGAATTTTGTCCGAGCTTCTCAGTTTATAGTTTGGTTTGGAGTACTAAGGTCTACTTTTTGCAACTCGAGGGATAATGAGACCGGGACCTACAGCTTAAAATCGATTCCGAATGGTTACGAACATCCATGCCCCAGTGTAATTCGAACCCACGAACTCCGGTACCGATGAACAGCACCCTAACTAATCGGCCATCGTTCGGCTCTCAGTTTATGAAAAAGTATAAAATACGTTTATTGAATACTTGTGCGGCATTAGTAATTGTAACGGAAGAACGCATGCTGTACGGGGCTCTCTGAGATATAAAAATAAAGATGTGTTATATACACGGCGTGTCGTCTTTTTGGGATCGTCTCATAAATTCTTCAAAGATTACCAACTGATGAGGAAGCATAAAATACATTATTAACATACTTTTAAATTGCATCAAAAAGTATTATAAACTAGCGTTCATTACATTTGGACTTCCTTTTCAGGATCTTCTATAAATTCCGAAAAATCACCAACTGATGGGGAAGCATAAAATATGTTATTAACATACTTTTAAATTGCATCAAATATAATAACTAGCATTCATTACATTTGAACTTCCTTTAATAATCGTCTCAAAAATTCACAAAAAATCACCAACTGATGAGGAAGCATAAAATATATTTTTAACTTCCTTGTAAATTGTATGAAAAAGCATTATAAACTAGCATTCATTACATTTGGACTTCCTTTAATGATCGTCTCAAAAATTCACAAAAAATCCCAACTGATAAAGCATAAAATATTTAACATACTTTTAACTTGCATCATAAAGTGTTATAAAACTAGCATTCATTATATTTTCTCTTCGTTTTGGTGATCGTCTCATAAATTTACAAAAAAATCCCCAACTGATGAGAAGCATAAAATATACTATTAACTTCTTTGTGAATTGTATGAAAAAAGCATTATAACTAGCATTCATTATTTGAACTTCCTTTTGGTGATCGTCTATAAATTGCCAAAAAAATCACCAAATGATAAGCATGAAATATATTATTAACTTACTTTCAAATTTCCTCAAAAAATATTACAAACTAACATACATTATATTTGGAGTCTTTTTGGTGACAGTTATAAAAATCACAAAATATCACCTACCAGCTGATTGCAATAAGTGCTATACCACCTATATATTACAAATCAAAATAATCTACAGTATCTCTGGGTTCATTAATAGGGTTCCAAATCTGAGACGCGATTTTATACCAAAATTGGTATAAAATCAATATAGAAGACTTCATTAATCTAACATGTCAAGTTTTTGAGTTACCTTTATGCATAAATTTAGCGCATTAATTATTTATACATGAATTGTTTTAGTATAATAAAATCAAATTAAAGATTTAAGCAAACATAAACGTAATATTATAATTTAATGTAACATAATAATATAAAAGTAAAAAAAAATATTTTTCATACTTTCATAGACAAATATATAATACAATAAAACAATTTGCACTCTTATTTGAACTCTGTCTGCTATAATTGAGAAAAAATTAGTTAAATACTATAACTTTGTAGTTTTTTATCTTTAATTACTGCTTCAAAACGTTGTTTGGTTTGGTTTTGAGCACTATGGTTTACTGTTTTGCACTATGAGACCGGGATACAGCTTAAAGCCGATTCCGAAATACAAACATATGCCTGCTATTCGAAAACGCGAACTCCGGTTCCGAAGAGCAATTATTTATCCTTCAAAACGTTGTAGCGTATTCTTAGTAACATTTATATGTTAGTTGTGACTATGTTATTCCTTTCTTATAATAAGACCATTTGAACTATTTTTACTTGTTACATATTTTTTTAAATTTGTGTGTCTAATAGCATCTATAAATTTCTTATTATATTCAGGTTTAAAGATTATAAAGATGTTCCAGCTACCTCCATATATTATAGAAGAACCATGTTCTGCTGATTAAATCAGTGTCAATAAATTTCAATTTTCTTACTCCATCAATAGCCATGTACTAGCATCGGAAAATTTTACTGTCTTCTAAAAAACTATTGGTTTATTTCTGTATTGTCGGATTAATTATTCAGCTGTATTAGTTTCTGGCTAAACTGTTTTTCATATGCATGCAATATCTCTAAAACATCCCTGTACTGTTTTTCTGTAAACTATTTTCTTAGATATTTTTTATTTCATTAACCCTCTCGCGTATTTATTTTATCAAAATAGGTTCAAAAATTGCGTATTTTTTTATTACACATTTCAAATCTATATACATTTTAGAGTTAAAATATACAAAAAAAATTTGTAAAAGAATTTTTTTTTAATATAGAATTAGGTCTTTAAAAAAGGTGTTCAGAAAAATGAAATTGTAGAATAATGATATAAAAGCTTGATTTTGAAATACCTTGGTTAAATTATCATTTATTTTATAAAATACAAAAGCAAAATGTATATACTAATTAATAAATGCAAAAGACTTACAAAACATTTATTAGAAATGAAGTCTTGTTTGATAAATTTCGAAACAAGGCTCGATGCGAAGTCCTACCTCGCAATCCTTGCACCAAATTCTCGTTTCTTTTCGAATTTTTCGTTCCACCTTCAGTTTTTTAAAAACAGACAGCACACTATCTACGAGAACCTCTTTCTTGATGGGATTTGGGTGTATATGGCTAGCAAAGTGTCGAGCTGTTAGTCTCATGGGTCTATTTCTCTCATGTACTGTTGGTCTCTTTTACTATTATTTGCAACATAACCTCGTCAAAATAAAGTGCAAAATAGTTCAAAACAGTTGCATTATTTGCCATAGTGGAATATAGTCCAGGATTTCCAAGGAAAGGAAATGAAGCAGGAGCTGGTGGAATATTTTGAGTATCAATTTTGCTCCACTGTGGAACATTTTAAATAGAAAATAAATTTTCAGATTCATCACTATCCGCAGAGGAATCCGAGAAATTCTCATCAGTTTCGCTATAACTATCTTCAATATACTTGAAATAATAGTCAGAAGTGCTATCAGTGGTGGAAATATCGTCAGGAGTATAGGTTATATCACTCGCGAAACGCTTCCTGACAGACATCTTTCAGCTCTGAACAGCGCGTTCAAAATACTACAAAAAATTCTTCTATATTTCGCAGAAATGTGGACAATTAAAGCCATCTGCTAGTTTAAAGCTAAATAAACAATTAATAAGAGATTTGAAAAAATATTTTCAATTTTACAACTCCTCTTCAACCTCCACTCAAAATACGTGTTCTGCAAAGATCGGTCGATTTACTTGAAAAATTGAAATAAAAAATAAGTATCTAACGTGTTCTGCAAAGATTGGTCAAATTAACTTAAAAATTGGAAAAAGAATTTACCAAGTATCTAAAAATTTATTATTTAATTTAATTTAATTTAATTTAATTTATTAAAAATTTATTATTAAAAGTATTTAAAATAATCAAAATTTGAAAAATTTTTCCTCAAAATGTTGTTTTTGATTAAGAATCAATTTGTTGAGTTACGATCCCCTCGCCAGATTTCAAACGCCACGCTGCAAGCACGCAAGCTGCAAGCACGCCAATTTCGCCAAATGTGGTTGAAGCACCAACAAGATCCATTATTAGAAACAGGAGAGTGGGCTAAGAAGAGGAGTTGAAAAATCACAGTAAAGCCAAAATCCCCTATATAATAATAGCCTAGGTTGTCTGTCCACTAATTTATGAAGCGGTTGTACCTGGAATGGATACAGGCATCCATATTGGATTTTTTTATGAGTTAGGGTTAGCAAAATTCAAAGCAAGTACGAAATCCACCCCCTTCCCCCCTTTTCGAGCGTTTAACGCTATTATTTCAAGTCTTATTCTCCCTCTTATTCTATACTAAATTTATTCTCGATATGAATTTAGTATAGAATAAGAGGGAGCAGCTAGGGCCGAGAGTAATATTTAAACTGGACTGTGTTTACTCGAAGTATATACTTTAACATATTGGACATCTGTCCGATAAATAGGACAGCAAATAATATTCCATTGAATAATAAAGTTATAAATATTTTCTGAGTGGATTTATTTTAAGACCTTTAAAATAAACACATTTTATCAAAGTAACCAAAACAAAACTGAGAAATCAAATTATATTGTATTGTAAAATTCATTTTCAGCATGTTAAAATTGTCATTTTTCAATCTTTAATTTATATTTATTATTATTTTTTTTCAAACATCGTGGAGGTTACTTTAGTTTAAAAACAGAGATAATAATGTAGCTGAAATTTTGTTGGAAAATATATTTTACACGTGTATTTTGTAAGTATAAAAAATGTGCCCTCAAATTAAGACGACGGTCCAATCATTATTTTTCCATGAACTCGATATTGCATTGATAGCGCAAATTCTTTTCTTATCTTACAATGAAAACCAGTTCAAAAATGTTCACACACCTGGGCACAACAAGAGGTAAATATATTCTATTCTATTCAGAAAAACTAGATTGCAAAATAAACTTACTCTCTTTATACCAGTTCCAGTGTTGTAATACGATAATTATCGTATATGTACGATAACTTTGGACGCTATACGATAAAAAATAATTTCAAAATTATGTGACATAATTCTGAAAAACTGTACGATAATTTCTGATTTATACGATAAAACAACATTAGACTAATGGAGAATTAAAAGAACTGTTAATTTAACTGTAAGATCAACAACGAAAAATAGAGAATGTCTAATTAATTTTTTATCACTATTTCACACAAATAATTGTTGTAGATTTTAGAGCAGCTTAAGGAGCATGTTTTGAGATGCTATTCATTAAATAAAGTAAATAATCCTGACACAGAGGTTGAGAAAGCCCATATGTACTGTGTAATAAAAGAAAGTGTCAAGTATAAAAAAATGTATTTTGTGAAATTGAATATGACCTAGGTACTAATGTTTGATATTTTTGAAAACGAATATAAAATAAAGAATTTATTTTAAAAATTCTTATGTCCAGTTTTTTATCTGTTTATTATTTCAAATTATTTAAATCAGTCTAAAACATAAAATTGTTAAATGCAAAATTACTGAATATTCACAATTATACTGGAGATGTTTCTTTAATGATTACATAATTATGGATAATTAGAAGTAATTTTACATCTTACATGTTCTATTGCAGTTTTCACCAAAATATGGTATTTTTAGTAATTAAACCAATTATTAAATAATAATCGGCTTTATTACTGAATATTTCATATTTAAAAAAAAACCACAGTAAATAATGTTTATAAACATTATTAAAAAGTATATATATTTTATATATATATATATATATTTATATTTAATATATATTTTTATATATATATATAAGTACATAAATTTATAAAGGGGGAGGAGAGAGAAATGTATAACCAGAAAAATATATCGTACAAGCGCCATCTATTATCACTATTTTTAACTATTACAAAAATGTACGATAATTTATAAGCCAATGCCATAATTTTAGGACCTAGAATCCATAATTTTGCCCTTGAAGGTTGGCAACACTGACCAGTCAATAACTGCAAAGGAAAACAACAACAGTATACTTAAAATGTAATGTTGGACTTTGTTTAGACTATTTCCCAAAATTTTAATCAGCCTAATGCAATGTAATGAATGAATCAGCCTAATGCAATGTAAGGGATATTTGCTAAATTTTAGTAATGTATGGACTGATGTCCTATTTATAGAACAGCCAATTACATAAAAGATTAAAAATATTTTTTTTCAAAATTTTGGTTTTATATACTTAGTTACACCATTTTAATGATATGGATTAAGTTTTAATAACATACAGACATATTTAGTTGGTGTGGTACAATATGGGTTAATTAGTTCCTTCACCATGTGTAGGCCTAGCATGTTCTGTAGAGGTCTGTCCATTTCATCATCGTACTCTCAGGTTGACGGTTCTGCCCCCGACGCAGTCAAACTTTTCTAAATGTCTAATTAATTTAATATTTTCTGCATTTTCTTTTAAATTCTTATTCCTAAAGTTTTTTTTTTATTTTTTTCAAAATTGTTTTATTATTTTTAAAATAAATGTTTACTATTTTTTCAACTTTTTATGACTTAAACTTTCTTCTCGTAATGTAATAATAGCCTAAGTTATCTGTCTGTCTGTCCTCGAATTTATGAAGCGGTTGAACTTGGAATGGATAGAGCATCCATATTGGATTTTTCATGCGTTAGGGTTAGCAAAATTCAAAGCGAGTAAACTTTATCTTTTCCTAAACTATAGATCCGATTGTAAAATAAGTTGGTATGAATAAGCGTCGTATCACAGCGAAAAATACTGTCCTATTTAAAACGTTCGAAATCCACCTCGTTCTCCTTTTCGAGCGTTTAATGCCATTATATCAAGCCCTATTTTAGGAGCAGGCGATTCAATTTATCAATTTATCACATAATAAATAGGTAAAAATAACAATTTTTCTAGCATTAAGACGTCATTCCTTTAACTAACTCACTTAATCCTTTCTTATTTTAAATTATTTAAATATCGTCTGCATTATTTCCATACGTTTTATCACTGTACTTAGATACTACGTAATTTTCTTTTATATTTGACTTAAATAATAGATTAGATACATATGTGGTAATTTTAATCGATTATTTTTGTAGAAAGATAATTCTCAGCCAAAAAAACAAGCCATTTTTTACCTAGCATTAAGGCGTCATTCCTTTAACTATCTCATTTAATCCTTTCTATTTTAAATTATTTAAATATCGTCTGCATTATTTCCATACGTTTTATCACTGAACTTAGATATTACGTAATTTTCTTTTATATTTGGCTTAAATAATAGATTAGGTACATATGCGATAATTTTAATCGATTATTTTTGTAGAAAGATAATGCTCAACCAAAAAACAAGCCATTTTTTTACCTAGCATTAAGACGTCATTCCTTTAACTAACTCACTTAATCCTTTCTTATTTTAAATTATTTAAATATCGTCTGCATTATTTCCATACGTTTTATCACTGTACTTAGATACTACGTAATTTTCTTTTATATTTGACTTAAATAATAGATTAGGTACATATGTGATAATTGTAATCGATTATTTTTGTAGAAAGATAATTCTCAGCCAAAACACAAGCCATTTTTTTTACCTGCCTCATAGGGTACCTTTACAATTCTGGAAAATTAAAAATTTTACTGATCCCGTCATATGACGGGCTATACGCTAGTAAAAGAATAAACGGGGAAAGAGCGGGTTGCACAGTTAAATAGACGGCTAAAATGCATGCCCGCGGAAATCGCGGGTTGAGCAAATTTTGCTACATCTAAGTTGCCCGTGGAAATCGCGGGATGCTCAGCGAGAGGGTTAAAATAAACCTTAAAATGTATTTTGTAGACTGATCCCATCATATGATTGTCTATATGCTAGTCTATATATATAAAAATTAATTTGTGTCTGTCTGTCTGTCTGTCTGTACTCAATAGACTCAAAAACCATGCATCCAATCGCCGTGAAAATTTTAAATTTTATATATCTGAAGGTTTTTGTAAATTAACGTTCGAAATTATTTTCCCCTTTTCGATCATTCATGTCATTATTCCAAGCATTATTCTTAAACGCAAACGATTAATTTTTAATTTATAGCATCATTCTAAAAGAAAACAATTTTTCGCATTGTACGTCATGTAATTGTTTAAACGCTGTTTTTTAAAAGCAGGAGATTAAATTCTCATCAAAATAAACGAAAATGATTTTTTCTTTCATTAGACGTCATTCTTTAAATATCTCATTTATTCTTTCTTAATTTTATATTATTTAAAATCGTCTGCATATATCTATTTATAATGTAAATTTAGATATAAAGTGTAATTTCATTTATATTGACAAAAATTATAGCATTTTATATAGAACTAATTTTAAATTTAATCGGTTATTTTTATGTTACAATGAAGAAAAAATATTCTAATACAAAAAAGTACAAATTTCAACTTCATCATAAAAACTATCATTTTTTTACATTTACTTCATTATTCATATTTGTCGATATTTTTTTCTGTTATACAATAACTATGTTTTGTCTAAATTTCCAAGGAAACATTTATATACCAACAAAATTATCTGTTTTTAAAAATGTGCTTTATTCATATAATAACAAATTATTAACTTTTAATCAATTACATAGTATCTAATGCAATTATATTAAGCTATATTTTTAAATAAAAAAGTAAAATTAAATATGACAATTATTATAAAATCTAAATAATGAAATACCTTTATAGAAATATATACATAATACTCCGTGAAATTACGAATTTAAATGTTACAATAATAAACTTTTTTAAATAAATATATTAGTTATACAAAAAACTTGCTATCTATATATATAAAAATTAATTTGTGTCTGTCTGTCTGTATGTACTCGATAGACTCAAAAAACATATCCAATCGCCGTGAAAATTTGGGTAATTCTTAGATATATCCCTGGAAGGTTTTTGTAAATTTTTATTTTCGAAATAATCCTTCCCCTTTTTAGCATTTCATGTCATTATAAGCATTATTTTCCCGGTTAACGCAAACGATTAATTTTTTAATTTATCGCATCATAACTAAGTGAAAGAAGCAATATTTCTAGCAATGTGACGTCATTCCGTTAATTCCACGTAATTGTTTAAAGCACGATTTTCCTCGGTTAAAATCAGGAAATTAAAATTATCAATTTATCACATAATAAAAAGGTGAAAACGATATTTTCTATCATTATGACGTCATTCCTTTAAATGTTCTCATTTATTCATTCTTATTTTTATGTTATTTAAACATCGTCTGCGTAGTATCCATTCGATTTGACCTGGAAATTTAAATATAAAGTGATTAACTTTCATTTATATGCGACGCAAATTATAGCATTTTTATATAAAAACTAATTTTAAATTTAATGTTTGGTTAATTTTACTTTACAATGAAATGTTTATCAACAATATTCTAACGACGAAAAGTACAAATTTCAGTAACCCTCATAGGCAAATAAAAATCTATCATTCGTTATGCACGATAAAAAAATCTTTGTTTAAAAGTAATATATTAAGTTCACCTTAGCGAAGTACGGGCGTACTTGCTAGTTTCTTATATAATAAGTGAGCAAGAAGATAAAATTAACCAAGGGGTCAGTGACTACTAACAAAATAAATTAACAAAAATAACTTAAAGAAGAGTTTTATAGTTTAGCAATCGAAAAATCATTGAAATCCTGCATCGTTATTCATTTGAAACAACAAAAACTGTTTACTTATTGCTTATTCCATATTTTATTCTCTGCACGTATCGTTGGGTAATCGTTACATTATCATAGAATGTCTGCGGTAAGGTTAGAGGTTAAGGACATATGTCGGCTTAACAAAACCGAGACATATGGAATGTTGTGCATTAGGAAGTATATTGTCCATTACTTCATACGTAACAATGTTTCCAATACCCAAATTACTTCCCATCATCAATCTTTCAGTTTGTTTTCCTTGTTGTTTATGACAGGTGAATATAGAGAATTAACAAAAATGGTTGCTAGGATTTTTTTCTTAGTAGATACGATGTAAATTCGAAGAGGCAGTCGACTTTTTCTGAAAAAGAAGGGGTAGTTCCTAATATTTAGCAACAAATCGTATTGAAAAGTGTACAAAACTGATACAGGATTGAGTCTTTTAAAGAATCTCAGAAATGATGAACCGTTTCAGCAGTTAAAAAAAGTTAAGACTCTAATTAACTGGTATTTTACTACTTATAGTTATATATCTACTGTTTCGCTACAATGGTAAACATACTTACCTATTCTAATTGACCAGTTGTTAAGACTCTAAATTATGCCTGTCCATTAAGAAGTCTCACAACTATATTAATAATTCCAATAACGAGCAGGCCGAACGCTGGCCGATTGGTTAGGGCGCTGATCGTCGGTACCGGAGTTCGTGGGTTCGAATCCCACTTTGGCATGGATGTTCGTAGCCATTCGGAATCGGCGTTAAGCAGTAGGTCCCGGTCTCATTAGCCCTCGTGTGCAAAACAGTAGACCGTAGCGCTCCAAACCAAACCAATAACGAGCAGAATTTTTACAGGCGCTTCAGAAAGTAAAAACTTTAAGACTCTAATTAACTGGTATTTTTACCACTTATAGATATATATCTACTGTTTCACTACAATGGGTAAGCTAATTGATCAGGTATTAAGACTATAAATGATACCTGTCCATTAAGAAATCTCAGAACTATATTAATAATTCAAATAGCGAGCAGAACTTTTACAGACTTTTCAGAAATTAAAAACGTTAAGACTCTGATTAACTGGTATTTTTACCACTTATATATCTAATGTTTTGCTACAAAGGTAAACAGACTTACCTATTCTAATTGATTAATTGATAAGACTCTGTTTGATACTTGTCCATTAAGAAATCTCAGAACTTTTGATAATTTAAATAACGAGCAGAACTTTTACAGACTTTTCAGCTATTAAAAATATTAAGACTCTAATTAACCGGTATTTTTACCACTTATAGTTATATATCTAATGTTTTGCTACAATGGTAAACATATTTTCCTATTCTAATTGATTAATTGTTAAGACTAATTGATACCTATCCATTAAGAAATCACAGAACTATTGATAATTCAAATAGTGAACAGAACTTTTACAGATGCTTCAGAAATAAAAAAAAGTTAAGACTCTTATTAACAGGTATTTTTAATACTTAAAGGTATATATTTACTGTTTCACTACAATGGTAAACATACTTACCTACTCTAATTGATTAATTAAGACTCCAATTGATAACTGTCCATTAAGAAATCTCATAAGTATAGATATTTCAAATAATGAACAGAAATTTTACAGACGTTTAAACAATTAATAAAAGTTAAGACTCTAATTAACTGGTATTTTTACCACTTATAGTTTTAGATTTAATGTTTTGCTACAATGGTAAACATACTTACCTATTTTAATTGATCAGTTGTTAAGACTCTAAATGATACCTGTCCATTAAGAAATCACAGAACTATTGATAATTCAAATAACGAAGAGAACTTTTACAGACGTTTGAGAAATTAAAAATGTTAAGACTCTAATTAACTGGTATTTTTACCACTTATAATTATATATCTAATATTTTTCAACTATGGTAAACATACTTATCTAATCTAATTGATTAATTGTTACGACTCTAATTGTTACATGTCCTTTACGAAATCTCAGAATTATATTGATAATTCAAATAACGAGCAGAACTTTTATACACGTTTCATCAATTAAAAAAAAGTAAAGACTCTAATTAACTAGTATTTTCAACAATTAAAATTATATATCTAATGTTTTGCTGCAATAGTAAACATACTTAACTATTCTAATATATTAATTGTTAAGACTCTAATTGATACCTGTTCATTAAGAAATCTCAGAACTATTGATAATTCAATTAACGAGCAGAACTTTTACACAGATTTCCGCAATTAAAAATGTTAAGACTCTAATTAACTGGTATTTTACCACTTATATATATCATGTTTTGCTACTAAGGTAAACAGACTTAACTATTCTAATTCACTAATTGTTAACACTCTAATTGATACCTGTCCATTACGAAATTTCAACTATTGATAATTCAATTAACCATCACAACTTTTACAGACTTTTCAGTAATTAAAAATATTAAGACTCTAATTAACTAGTATTTTTACACTTATATATCTAATGTTTTGCTACAATGGTAAACATACTTCCCTATTCTAATTTATTAATTCTTAAGACTCTATTCGATACCTGTTCATTAAGAAATTTTAGAACTGTTGATAATTCAAATAATGAGCAGAACCTTTAAAGACGTTTCAGCAATAAAAAGAAGTTAAGACTCTAAATAACTGGTATTTTTTCCACTTACAGTTATATATCTGATGTTTTCCTACCAAGGTAAACAGACTTACCTATTTAATTGATTAATTGTTAAGACTAATGGATACCTGTCCATTAAAAAATCCAATAACAGAACTATTAATAATTCAAATAACGCATAGAACTTTTACAGACATTTCAGAAATTAAAAATGTTAAAACTCTAATTAACTGGTATTTTTTACCACTTATAGTTATATATCTAATGTTTGCTACAAGGGTAAACAGTAAACACACTTACCTATTCTAATTGACCTGTTGTTAAGACTCTAACTGATACCTGTCCATTAAGAAATCTTAGAACTGTAGTAATAATTCAAATAACGAGAAGAACTTTTACAGACCTTTCAGCAAGTTAAAATATTAAGGTTCTAATTAACTGGTATTTTTTACCACTTATAGTTATATATCTAATGTTTTGCTGCAAAGGTAAACAGACTTACCTTTTCTAATTGATTAATTGTTAAGACTCTAATTGATACCTGCCCATTAAGAAATCACAGAACTATTGATAATTCAAATAACGAACAGAACTTTTACATACGTTTCAAAAATTAAAAATGTTAAGATTGTAATTAACTGGTATTTTTTACCATTTATAGTTATATATCTACTGTTTTGCTACAATGGTAAATACACTTACCTATTCTAATTGATCAATTGTTAAGACTCTAATTGGTACTTGTCCATTAAGAAATCAGAGAACTATTGATAATTCAAATAACGAGCAGACTTTCACAGGTGTTTCAGCTATTGAAAATGTTAAGACTCTAATTAACTGGTATTTTTACCATCTTTAGTTATATATCTACAGTTTTGCTACAACAGTAAACACACTTACCTATTCTAATTGATCAATTGTTAAGACTTTAATTGATTATTATCCATTAAGAAATCAGAGAACTATTGAACAAAAATTAACTGGTATTTTAACACTTATAGTTATAAGTGTTAAAAACTAATTAACTGGTATTTTTAACACTTATAGTTATATATCTGCTGTTTCGCTACAATGGTTTCTATACTTACAGCCCTAATGTACCAAGGACCTACTGTTTGAAGCCGATTTCCGACAGCTACGAACACCCATGCCAGTAGTGGTTTTGAGCCCATGGATTATACCGAAGAGCAGCGCGCTACCTATTTGGCCATCGTTGGAATAACTTAAAAAAAGAAAATGAAAACAAAATTTGTATAATTTAAGCTTTAACTGGCCTCAAAAAAAAAGTTGATTACGTTAATGCATTAAAAGCTTTTATATGTCTCAATTTAGCCTGACTATAGTATTCCGTACTAAACCACTCAAATAACATTTTTGACATCATTTTGTTATTATTATTATTGTTATTGCAGAATTACCTCATACTTTTTGTGAACTGAATAATAAAACTGATTTCCTACTTCACATTTCACCAATAAAATAACAAACACACTTTCAAATAATTTACGAAATTGAACGTGACAAAGAAATTGGCAACAATTTACTCGGAGAGAGCAGTGATAAGAAACTGCTATCCGAAATGACCCCAATTTTATGATTAATTTTAACAATTTCCTCATCTTATAGAGAATTTCAAATTCGTTTTTTTATACACTATAGATTTTTGCTTATATGGTATGAAATTTCGAAACTTTCTTCAGTGTTTTAAATTACAGATGTAAAAAAAAAATTATCAATTGAAATTCCTATCCTTGTTTCTTCAAGTATAATCACAGTTTATTTTTTGCTCAAGCAAATCAAATGGAACGCATATTCATTTTTCTTTCTGCAATACTTTAACAAAATCTTTGAATTTGATATGAAAAATTTCTTACATCATTTAGTAGAATTATTTGTTTCAACAGATTGTTAGCAAACTGCGTGTGTCAATGTAACTACTTTCATCCACTCTAGCAGATTTTTTAAATCGCATTTCGATTATTGTAAAATCAATCTTTTCTTTATACCAGTTTTAATAAAAGTAAATCTCCATCGCATGCTTGCATTTCATGACCTCAGTAGAATAAATTTTTACTCTGATGACTTTATTTTTTTACACTTGATTTATCTGATTAGTCTGATTTTATTATTGTTGAATAAATTGCCCTTTTACGAATACGTACCTGTTTATATACATACTTGGTTCTTAATCGCCTTTCGATTATTGTAAAATCAATCTTTTCTCTATATTACTCTATTTTGTAATAAAAATAAATCACAATCTCATGCTTGCACTTTATGACCTAAGAAGACAAAATTTGTACTCTGATGACTTTATTTTTTTAAAGTTGATTTATCTGATTAGTCTGATTTTAGTATTTTAGAATAAATTTCCTTTTACGAATACGTACTTGTTTATATATGTACTTGGTTCTTAATTACCTTTCGATTAATGAAAAATCAATCTTTTTTTTAAAATTATACCAGTTTGTAATAAAAGTAAATCTCAATTGTATGATTGCTCTTCATGACCTAAGTAGTCTGATTTTAGTATTGTAGAATAAATCTCCTTTTACGAATACGTACTTGTTTATATACGTACTTGGTTCTTAATCGCATTTCGATTATTGTAAAATCAATTTTTTTCTCTAAATTATACCAGTTTGTAATAAAAGTAAATCTCAATCGCATGCTTGCATTTCATGACCTCAGTAGAATAAACTTCTACTCTGATGACTGTATTTTTTTAAAGTTGATTTATCGGATTAGTCTGATTTAAGTGTTGTAGAATAAATTTCTTTTTACGAATAAGTATACGTACTTGGTTCTTAATCGCCTTTCGATTATTATAAAATCAATCTTTTCTCTATATTACACTATTTTGTAATAAAAATAAATCACAATCGCATGCTTGCACTTCATGACCTAAGTAGACTAAATTTGTACTCTGATGACTTTATTTTTTTAAAGTTGATTTATCTGATTAGTCTGATTTTAGTATTGTAGAATAAATTTCCTTTTACGAATACATACTTCTTTATATACGTACTTGATTCTTAATCGCCTTTCGATTATTGTAAAATCAATCTTTTCTTTATACCAGTTTGTAATAAAAGTAAATCTCAATCACATGCTTGTATTTCATGACCTCAGTAGAATAAATTTTTACTCTGATGACTTTATTTTTTTAAACTTAATTTATGTGATTAGTCTGATTTTAGTATTGTAGAATAAATTTTCCTTTTACGAATACGTATTTGTTTATATATATACTTGGTTCTTAATCGCCTTTTGATTGTTGTAAAATCAATCTTTTCTCTATATTACACTATTTTGTAATAAAAATAAATCCCAATCGTTATGACCTAAGTAGACAAAATTTGTACTCGGATGACTATTTTTTTAAAGTTGATTTATCTGATTAGTCTGATTTTAGTGTTGTAGAATAAATTTCCTTTTACGAATACGTACTTGTTTATATACGTACTTGGTTCTTAATCGCCTTTCGATTATTGTAAAATTAATCTTTTCTTTAAATTATACCAGTTCGTAATAAAAATAAATCTCAATCGCATGCTTGCACTTGATGACCTAAGTAGACTAAATTTTTACTCTGATGATTTTATTTTTTTAAAGTTGATTTATCTGATTAGTCTGATTTTAGTATTGTAGAATAAATTTCTTTTTACGAATACGTACTTGTTTCTATACGTACTTGGTTCTTAATCGCCTTTCGATTATTCTAAAATCAATCTTTTCTCTAAATTATATGAGTTTGTAATCAGACAATTGTTGCAGGGTGATTACTCTCAGACATTTCACGCCGTATTCGCTAAAGTGCATATATAGAGCATATAACGAGATTCATCTTAAAAAAGCCACCTGAAATAGTCTTCGCTCGTTTGTATCTGGTGTCTTATTTTTTGTGTTAGCTCAACAGGTCTGGTATAAATTATTGGTACGTAATAACATTGTCTCCTTGAAATAGGATAAATTACTGGGTATATTGTGAATAATCACCTACATCAATCAATGAATGGATGTCCACCATAAACTCTAAAATCTGTAAATGTTTATTTAACCCTTTCGTGGGCATTTATTTCTCGCTACACGTTTCCAAACTTTCAAGACAGAACTGCTAATTTTATTCAATCGATCTAATAAAAGATGACAGCGAAAAACCGAAGCGGGAATTAGTCTTCCCGTCATTCCAATAGCAAGACCAAATATTAGAATGGGTTTTGCGCTTCCCACAGGTGTGTTTTGTAAGATCGTGTAGGAGGGAAGTAATCTTCCCACGGGCACTGAAAGAGTTAAAAGATAAAACTAAGACTAGTTTGCAAATCGAGTTCTATACAGATTTTTAACCTGCAAGGATTGATTCGTTGATATCCATTAGTCCCCGTATCCAAATCAGCGTTTTACCTAGAAATCGTAAATCTGTTAAATTCTGTTAATTCTGAGGTAGTTTGTCTCCTTGAAATAGGATAATTTACTGGGTGTATTGTCAATAGTCACCTACATCAGTCAATGGATGAATGTCCACAATAAATTCTGTTAATGCTTACTTAAAAAATAAAGCTAAGACTAGTTTGCAAATCGAGTTCTATGCAGATTTTTAACCCGCTAGGATTGATTCGTTGATATCCAATACTCCCCATATCCAAATCAGAGTTTTACCTAGGAATCGTAAATCTGTTAATTCTGAGGTACTTTGTCTCCTTGAAAGAGGAAAACTTCCTATGTGTATTGTGAATAGTCACCTACATCAATTATGAATGAATGTCCACCATAAATTTTGTTAATGTTTACTTAAAAGAAAAGCTAAAATTAGTTTTCAAATCGAATGCTATACAGATATTTAACCCGCAAAGAATGATTCGTTGGTGTGACCATTACTCCCCGTCGCCAAATCAGAGTTTTACCTAGAAATCGTAAATCTGTTAAAATCTGTTAATTCTGAGGTACTTTGTCTCCTTAAAATAAGATAACTTCCTATGTGTATTGTGAATAGTCACCTTCATCAATTAATGAATGAATGTCCACCATAAACTCTGTTAATGTTTACTTAAAAGATAAAGCTAAGTTTAATTTGCAAATCGAATGCTATACAGATATTTAACTCACAAGGATTGTTTCGTTGATATCCATTACTCCCCGTATCCAAATCATCATTTTACCAATAAACCGTAAATCTGTTAAAATCTGTTAATTCTCACGTACCCTGTCTCCTTGAAATAGGATAATTTACTGGGTGTATTGTGAATAGTCACCTACATCAATCAATGAATGAATGTCCACCATAAACTCTATTAATGTTTACTTAAAAGATAAAGTTAAGACTAGTTGGCAAATCCAGATCTATACATAATTTTAACCGCAAGGATTGTTTCGTTGATATCCATTACACCCCGTATCCAAATCAGCGTTTTACCCAGAAATCGTAAATCTGTTAAAATCTGTTAATTTTGTGGTACTTTTTC
>CM063509.1:65075313-65105313 GCA_032207245.1 Pardosa pseudoannulata
CTGGATCATATTGAATTTACGCTAAGATTTTGCCACATTTACATTTGCTTTGGAATTACTGGATCAAATCGAATTTACGCTAAGATTTTTCCTACATTTAAATTTGCTTGGTAATTACTGGATCATATTGAATTTACGCTAAGATTTTTCCACATTTAAATTAACTTGGTAATTACTGGATCATATTGAATTTACGCTAAGATTTTGCCACATTTACATTTGCTTTGGAATTACTGGATCAAATCGAATTTACGCTAAGATTTTCCTACATTTAAATTTGCTTGGTAATTACTGGATCATATTGAATTTACGCTAAGATTTTTCCACATTTAAATTAACTTGGTAATTACTGGATCATATTGAATTTACGCTAAGATTTTGCCACATTTACATTTGCTTTGGAATTACTGGATCAAATCGAATTTACGCTAAGATTTTCCTACATTTAAATTTGCTTGGTAATTACTGGATCATATTGAATTTACGCTAAGATTTTTCCACATTTAAATTAACTTGGTAATTACTGGATCATATTGAATTTACGCTAAGATTTTGCCACATTTACATTTGCTTTGGAATTACTGGATCAAATCGAATTTACGCTAAGATTTTCCTACATTTAAATTTGCTTGGGAATTACTGGATCAAATCGAATTTACTCTAAGATTTTACAGCATTATAATTTGCTTGGTAATTACTGGATCGGATACAATTTTCACTAAGAGTTTTCCACTTTTAAATTTACTTGGTAATTACTGGATCAGATAGAATTTTCGCTAAGATTTTGCCACATTTAAATTTGCTTGGTAATTGCTGGATCATATTGAATCTAAGATCTAGTACTAACTAGATGAATTTAAACTAAAGCAATTTATGAATAACTAGAAAAATAAATCATGACATAGCCTTTTGTTTTTATTTTACAAATTTACATATCAGTATGACAACAAAATTAAAAATTCATTAATCGGTGAATTATGAACTAATGCCATATGGTAATAAATTAGTTCTAGCTTTTAAAGTCAGCTTGTTCAAATCTTCTTCTGCATTTATAGTCATGCTTATGCACACACACACACACACACACACACACACACACACACAAAAGCAAAAACAAAACAAAAAAAAAAAACTCCTTGGGGCAACAGTTCAATTTTGGGAGTCATGGCCAATCTCCGTTTACTAGACCAAGAGCCTTCGGATACGAAGCATATGTCATTAGGTGGTCAACCTTACGTGAAACCCCCGGTGTTTAGTTCCCAATGCTTGGTCCTCAATTTATCTACCCACTGAAAGATGAAAGACTGAGTCAGCCTTGCCCATCCCGGTGATCGTGTGAGAGTGCAGCGATGTTTTACATAAGGTTTGCTAAACTGACTTGCTTTCCACACTCGCACGTTGTGGGTTGCATGCCCAAGTATTTTTTCGCGAGTCCAGGAAGCGTGTGGTACGAAAACGATTGCACTTAAACTTCACCTAGTTTTGGAGAGATGTGATTGGTCTCCAGGAGGCGATTCAGGACCATCTTTAGCTTGGTTTGGTTTGGAATGCTACGGTCTACTTTTTGCAACACGAGGGCTAATGAGACCGAGACCTACATTTTAAAGTCGATTCCGGATGGCTACGAACATCCATGCCACAGTGGGATTCGAACCCACGAACTCCGGTACCGAAGGCCAGCACCCTAACCAATCGGCCGTCGTTCAGACCATCCTTAGAGTCCCGGTTTTTCTGGACAGAGCCGGGAAAGGACGCATTGTCCACAGGACGATTGAAAAACGAACGCATCAGCACAGGATAATGGAAAAAGTCTAGGGTTGTTGGAGTAGTTCAGAAGGAAGTAAAAGAGTGGACTTTGGCAAAACTTTTTCTTTCAGGTGTAGCACGTGGAGTGCTTCTTTTACTTTTTAATTTTTTTATATATTTTTTAGCATATTTCCTGGTCTTTTGTTCTATATTTGAATATTGTAATATAATTCAGTGGTATTTGACTATAATTAAAGACGATATAAATTAAATTTGGGTTATTAATGTCCTTGAAATAGCAACAGCAATGTACTTCACCACAACAGATCAAAACTCGGATCCAGTTCTGCTGTGAAGAAATGTTTTTATTCTTTTCATGGTTGAAAACGACCTGTGAACATATGCAGTAAAAACTAGTAATGTAAACAGATTTTAATAATTTTAAAAAATCTTGCAATGAATGCGTTAAAAATATTTCGGGGACTCTCCATAAATCCCCACCCCCGTATCTTTATAGATATATCCTTGTCCTGTCCCTTTCTTCAAAAGTATGTATAATTTAAATGATATTTATATTATATAATTGCTGCTAATTGTAATGAAAATAACGAAGAATGATGAATCTGAATTTCCCATCTCTATAATGTTATTTTATTTATCTAAATGTACTTCTCATTAAGTTTATTTTTATTTCGTTCTTGCTTTCCCTGGTCAGTCTATCCTCAAATCATTCACATTCCCCGCTGGAGGTGTGGGTTCAAATCACGCGTAAGGCTTAAATGTTATTTGTGTTGACCATTTATATTTGTCGAACAATGGCCAAATGCTTAGGTTGCTTATCTTGGGTACCGGAGTTCATAGGCTCGAATTCCACTGTGACGTGAATGTAACCCATAGGAATCGGCTTTAAGCAGTAGGTCCCGGTCTTATTAGACCTCATGTTACAAAAAAGTAGACCGTTCCAAACCCATATATAGGGATAGTATAGGGAGTTATGTTAATCACCTATATAGTAGTTCTATAATAAAATGCCGTACGATGGCCGAATAGGCAGGGCATTCATGTTTTTCGATATTGGAACCCATTGGTTCGAATCGAAGGTGGATCGTAGCACTCCATATATTTGAGGCACTCCAGAGTGCCGCGGTACTAGTTTAACACATGCGGGACACGTACTAGTACGTTTTCTGACGATTGATACTTGAGCGCGGGTTACGTACTAGTACGGGTTAGTGTAACAACATGGTTTGTTTCTGGGTACAAAAATAACGGTATATACAGGAAAACGAAGCCGAATGTTCTTGTCTACTACATAGATTCTGGAAAAATTTAGACAAATAAAAACTAGTTTTTACATCAGTCGATGCGGAACCGCAGAACGGGAAAAAATTAAAACTATATACTACTATTTCTATTTGATTTTTCATATTTACGATACTATTATAAATTTATCCACTAAAAAATATATTTTTGTTTACAAAAATCTTATGGTGGTTTGTATATTTCTATTTATATATTTGTTTATATATTTCAGTATAAAATACGAAAAGTTGGTTAAAAAAATTAAATCATTTCTGATCTATTGAGATTTAACTGAATAACTAAATTGACGCACAAAACGACCGCTCCCGGTACAATTCCGCTGAGAAATGTACCAGCACACAATGTGTTAAGAGCCGCGTATCTAATTAAACGTATAACAGCTCTTTTTTTCTTCGTTAGATATCGAAGTTCTTAGAACAGGGGTGCCCCACCCAAAACGGTTGGTGGGCCAAAATAATCGAGGAAGAGGTAATTAAAGATGTAGTTTATTTAACAGTTTCGTGTTTCCTCCCCAACTTAATGCAGTTCAGTAGAACTCTGACCTCACGGAAAGGTGATGTTGGATAAGTAGATAGAAAAAATTCCCTCTCTTAGCTTTAATTATGCAACATCTCTGCGGGGAGGAGGAATATGGAAATTGAAACAAGTGTGTAAGAGAAGGGACGGTGTGTTTTAGATGTCATTCGATCAAGATGCAATCTTACCGTTGTTTGAGGTACTTAAACGCTTAATAAACAAACAGGAGGAGTAATTATGATTTTATCCAATACGTAAACATGGTTAACAAACCATGGATTTTCCTAATGGATAAAATCGTTTCTATATATTTTGCAGTCCTTTAAAGAACTGTTTCAAACAAATTAAAGTAATTATTGATATTTGTTTTCAACAATAAATGGCAAATTTTACGTTCTTATATCTCAATTTTATGTAGTGCTAGAATTAATTTGACTGTACATGCTTGTTACACAATTTACCAAGGTATTGAGTTCGTTCTGAACAGTTTCTACTTTTCAATTCTGTCGTGATTGCATTCTGAAATTCTAACTGAAGTGTGCACCTCCTCCTGTACAGGCAGGTTGTTATGAGGATCCTTTGTCAGAATGAATTCTACTGTATATACTTGTTAAACAATTTATCTAGGTAGAATTCGTTTCGAACCATTTCTACATTTCAACTTGGTCGTGATTGCATTCTTAACGCCTAACTGCAGTGTGTACCTCCTCCTCAATAATCAGGCAGATATGAGACTCTTTAGCCAGAATAAATTCTACTGTACATGCTTATCATAAAATTTACCAAGGTATTGACTTCGTTTCAAACCGTTTCTAATTTTCAACTCAGTCGTGAATGCATTCTCAACTTCGAACTTCAGTGTGTACCTCCTCCTGATTAATGAGGTCGTTATTGGGACTTCTTAGTTAGAATAAATTCTACTGTACATACTTGTTATACAATTTACCAAGGTATTGAGTTCTTTCTGAACCGTTTCTAATTTTCAACAAGATCATGAATTCATTCGAAACTTCTAACTGCAATGTCTACCTCTTCCTGAATAGTCAGGCAGTTCTGAGGCTCCTTAGCTAGAATAAATTCTACAGTTCATGCTTGTTAGACAATTTACCAAGGTATTGAATTCGTTCTGAACCGTTTCTAATTTTCAACACGTTAGTGAATGCATTCGAAACTTCTAACTGCAGTGTGTACCTCTTCCTGAATAGTCAGGCAGTTATGAGGCTCCTTAACTAGAATAAATTCTACAGTACATGATTTTCAGACAATTTACTAAGGTATTGAATTCGTTTTGAACCATTTCTAATTTTCAACACGGTCATGAATGACTTCTCAACTTCCAACTGCAGTGTGTACCTCTTTCTGAATAGTCAGGCAGTTATGAGGCACTTGAGCTAGAATAAATTCTACGGTACATGCAGTGGCGTGCGGTACATATGTGCAGGGTGTGCACTGCACACCCTGGCAAAATTATGAGGGACAATAATTTTCTGCACCTATGTCTACCTATCTTTATATGGTATATAATAAATATTATTTATAATATATTCAAATATTATGTAGATTTGCTTGCTTGTATTTTCGCAGTGCGTGCGGTACTATAGGTGCTGCACCACGTAGCGCTTTCAAAAGCAAACGAACATAGGAAGTTCTGATGTGTACGCACTGCGCACTAAATTGAAAATCACGCTTTATATGTATGGGCTACTGGAGAAGCACAGCATACTATAGTACTAAGGCAAGTGCAGCTATTTTTCCTACACTTGGCATTCAGAATCATCCGAAGGTACGGTTTATTAAGCGTTGTATTAGAGAGGGAACTTACGTGCTGAAGCGCTTTTGGTTTTTTAACTGATTAACTGGCCATACGATTTTGCAGAGGTTAATGTTTAAATTTATATATTGTAAAATTTTGTTTTCATGGAAATATAAACGAAGTATTTCATTAATATATAGTGAAATGTTTTAGTGTGGTAAAGTAATTTCGGTAATGTATTATATTTATTGAAATAATTCGCTGAAAAACAATGTTGTTTTGTTAGACAAAAAAGAAACGAATTTTAACAGAACAGTACAAATTTTACCATTCATTGTGTCTTACAGACAGTATATAAGTTATATCTGTAGCACCATATCCCTGGTTTTGTTTTTAAAATTTGTCAAGATGTTTTTCGTAGAATATATGATTTTCAAATGTTAAAAACAATTAATAAATATAATTTAATCCATTGACCGAACAAGAAAGAGTTCGTTCTATTGTGCCAGCGTGCAGTGAAATCCTCTGCTTGTAAAATAGACGTTCGGTTTGTCGACACCAATGAGCATCCGGATGAGGCACCGCAACGGCGGGCGCCGTGTGGTGCTACGTTTGCTGAACAGATAAGTTTTTCGTGGAAGCCCGAAGCGTTGCTTTTTCGACGCCGATATGATATCATACAACAAAAGACATGATTTTTGCTTCAGTGCTAGTAGAATTCTCATAAGTTCAATTGTTTTTATAGTTATAACTCGACTACTCGTAGGTAAATATTTTATTTATAGTAATCTTTAAATTTATATTCATAATAAATAACCCGATTCAGAACGGAGAACTCAGATGTCTCAATAATTAAAGATTTATTGGAAAATCCATGTTCTCTGCACACCCTGCATGAAAACCTACCACACGCCACTGGGTACATGCTTGTTAAGGCATACCATGGAATTGAATTCGTTCTGAACCGTTTCTAATTTTCAACACGTTAGTGAATGCATTCGGAACTTCTAACTGCAGTGTAAGGCTCCTCCTGAATGTTCTAACGTTTTTCCTAATTTTCACAAGTTTTTGAACTTTTATATCAAAATATTTCAAAATATTTGTATACTTTTGATTCATTCTATAGAATCTATAGTTTTCAAATCGATGTAATTTGAGTAATACCCTAATACTAATAATATACGAAATTAAGCTAACTTTATGATTGAAATAAAAATTATAAATATTTTTTCAGTTTTTTTTATATGGATTGTTTTACATTAGTCAGTATAATAATTTAAGACGAAGTGCTGAGAGCAATTTTAATATTTTGTTCATCTTAATATGAAATCACTTAAACATCTTCACTGAAAGAATAGTGGCGCCATCTATTAAGTAAATCTGTTATCTAACTTATAAAATTTAATTTTTAAAATATAAATATAATAATATAGAAATATATCAATATTTTAATTTACACAATCTATTATCTATATCAAAATTAAAAATTTAAGAAAGTAATAAATTTTTCATTTTTTTTTCGCAACTTAAGTTAATATTAAAATTTCTTAATAATAAAAAAATAATAAAATTTCCAAGTATTAAAACAAAATGTTTCTTTTTTAATTCCGAAAACAAGTAACGTTTTATAAAATAGTGAAATTTTGAAGCCAGACCATAAATTTTGTAAATGCAAGTCTTTAGGAATTTGATATTTTTATAATAATCAATATAAAAAACCAACAATAAAAAATTTAAAATCTCTTTTCTTAAAATATATAACAAATGCATGCGTTATAAAACATATCATACTTATTGCAAAATTTATAAAACAAAGAAATATAGAGTGAGGCTTAATTTATCAGAACTGTACAATTGAATAATACATAAAAAGTCATTAAAAATAAACTAATGAAGAATATAATAAAATAGTATTTCATACAATCATTTGTGTGATTAAAATTTGTAAATATGAAGGTTTCAAAATCAGAAATAGAAAAATTTCTGATGTTAACAGCTTAAAAATAAAAATTTCTGCAAAGATTTTACAAGTTTTTAAGTCTACAAAAAATTTTGTACTTTTTAAGTACGAAATTTTATAAATTTGCAAAATTGAAATTTAGAAAATAAAAATCAGATATTATAATTTTGAAATTTAAGTTTATGAAAAAATATAAATCACGCTTCGTATCCTCCCTATGAATAAATGAGGTAGGTAATTCTAATGTCTTGCCTAATTTCTTAAAATTACGTCATTTAAACACGGGGAGAATTATAAAAAAAATCAATCTTTGAAATTATGATATTTTTTATATTCAATAGATGGCGCCAGCAGCGTGTGCATTTTCCTGTAAGAAAAATGTCTAGTGTTTTGTTGTCAGCGGTCAGTAATTATAGTTAGACGATAATTGTAGCAAAACATTTCTGTAAGTTAACACGACTGTAAATTCTTCAAACAATACAAAAAATCAGGAGCTATAAGCAGGATTTTGGATAATTTCGGAAAAGCCCAAATCACCTTAGTGTTGTATGTAAATAATGCAGATAACTTAATGATTTTTCAATAATGCCACAGACTGTAAAAGTTTTAACAAAGACTGTAAAATATTTTATATCTATCTATCACTGGTGCTGTATAGCAGATTCGTTTGTTTCAATTTGTTATAAAATTATTATACTTTTTATAGCACATATTGTTGATTGCGATATCTATATTCTTGTTTGAAAAAAAAGATGATCTATGATTACATGCATTTTATTTTGTTATGCAAAATCTGTAATAAAAATGTTATAGATATCACTGAATAGAAATAAACTTTCTAAGTTAAATATTTTAAAAGAGTAACAACAAAAAATATAAATAAAATAAATATAATGAAATATGTGGTAATAGATACAGACTATATGAAAAAATTATTCGGAAAAGAATATTATGGGAATTTAATTTATGTATAACTCTAAGAAGATGTCGATATTTTAACAGCAATTATGATACATATTTGTTTACCTTAAATTTTATAGCTATGTCATCCAAAGTATAGTTAGATGTCCGATATCCCCACTGAACTTATTTTAGATATACTCAGTATCAAGTTTTGTTAATATAAATCAACAAAACTATAATATAAGTATAAAAAATACAGTTTTTTAAAATTACCTAAGTGTTTTAAAAGTTTGCTTTAAACATATCTCCGAGAAATGATTTGCAAATACAACAATGTCGCAAAGAAAAAAATATTGCCAAAATTAATGTTTTTTAAAAACAATTGTAACATTAATTTTGTTTCTGAAGTAAATATAAGGAATTAACTACAAAAACCTGAGCAAAGCAATTTTTTACAAGACTAGGCATCATTTAATTCCTAGAATAATAACTGTTATAGTGCTGCCATCTATCTATAGTTTTGGTAACTAATATTTACAGTTATTTATTGTTGTAAGAATTTGATTTTATTAGAAGGACGGTTTAATTACTCGTTCAAATTAAGGATCATTTAAAGTCTAACTATCCTTGTGTGTTGTTTTTACTAAATTGGATTTATTTCTGACACATAATAGCCGTGGAAAATATTTTTAGTTGTTAAAGTTATTAAAAGTGTACGTTTATATATGCATTTACTTATTTAATTACACCAAAGAAAATTTGACGTGCAAGCTAAAATTTTCATGTTTAGAATATCAGTTCCTTAATCCATAAAAAATATTTCCGTATCTAAGCCTTGTGTGTGGTTAAAAAAATGTGTTAAAATGTAATTATTTAAAAGAAAATATGCTCAAATTCTTCATGAATAACATATAAAAAAAATTTTTTTTTCAGTGTATGTTAACGAAATCTATGAAAACTGAAGTAATTTTTAATATAATGAGAATTAAAAATTGAAACATTCTATGAAAAGTTTGATAGAAGTACGAGTAAAAACTGACATCCTCTTCATAAATTAATAAAGACCATAATGAAAATTATAAAAAAATAGTTCCGTGTATAAATTATGCTTAAAATATACATGAATGATGACGATACAAAAATATATACTTTTATAAAGATATTTTTTAAGAAATTTTTATTTTTCTTTATAGGTAATTATTTTTATTTTTTTAATTTATTTTCTTTGTTATTTTTTATTTATTTTCTTTATATATAATTATTTTTATTTTTTTAATTTATTTTCTTTGTTATTTTTTATTTATTTTCTTTATATATAATTATTTTTATAAAGATATTTTTTTTTCTTTAAATATAATTATTTTTATTTTTTATTCTTTATTTTCTTTATTATTTTTATTTTTCTTTACACATAATTATTTTTATAATGATAATTAAGATATTTTTTCTTTAAATATAAAGACAATTATAAAAATGTTTAAGATATTTTTTCTTTATATATAAAGACATTTATAAAGATATTTAAGATATTTTTTATTTTTCTTTATATATAATTATTTTTATTTTTCTTTATTTATTTTCTTTATTATTTTTTATTTTTATTTTATATAACTATTTTTACAAATATATTTTTAAGATATTTTTTATTTTTTCCCTATATATAAAGATATTTATAAAGATATTTTTTAAAGATATCTTTTTTACTTTTTTTATGTATAATTATTTTTATTTTTCTTTATTTATTTTCTTTATTATTTTTTATCTTTCATATAAGTATTTTTATAAATATATTTTTAAAGATAATTTTTATTTTTTCTTTATATATAAAGGTATTATTAAGATATTTTTTATTTTTCTTTATATATAATTATTTTTATTTTTCTATATTTATTTTCTTTATTATTTATTATTTTTATTTTATATAATTATTTTTACAAACATATTTTTAAGATATTTTTTATTTTTTCCCTATATATAAAGATATTTATAAAGATAATTTTTAAAGATATTTTTTTACTTTTTTTATATATAATTATTTTTATTTTTATTTATTTATTTTCTTTATTATTTTTTATCTTTCTTTTATATAAGTATTTTTATAAATATATACTTAAAGATAATTTTTATTTTTTATTTATATATAAAGGTATTATTAAGAAATTTTTTATTTTTCTTTATATATAATTATTTTTATTTTTCTTTATTTTCTTTATTATTTTTTATTTTTATTCTATATAATTATTTTTAGAAATATACTTTTAAGATTTTTTTATTTTTTCCCTATATATAAAGATATTTATAAAGATATTTTTTAAAGATATTTTTTTTACTCTTTTTATATATAATTTTTATTTTATTTATTTATTTTCTTTATTATTAAAAAATAATAAAGAATCTTTATAATATCTTTCTTTTATATAAGTATTTTTATAAATATATTTTTAAAGATAATTTTTATTTTTTCTTTATATATAAAGATATTATAAAGATATTTGTAAAGATATTTTTTCTTTTTCTTTATATATAACTATTTTTATTTTTCATTATTTATTTTCTTTATTATTTTTTTATTTTCCTTCAGATATAATTATTTTTATAAAGATAAGTTTTAAGATATTTTTTGTTTATATTTAAATATATTTATAAAGATATTTTTTGCAGCGTTATAATTTTCTTAAAGGGAAAATTCTATATCATATACTGTATGGGTATCATATACGTCGACATCGAAGCATAAACATTGGCAAACACTCAAGTTAAATTCAGGGTTTGTTTTAAGTATAATAAAAAATTGTAGTGCTCAGATGTAATGCCAGTTCTTCAAATATAAATAGAGTGCATTTTGAATCCTTAAAGAAATCATCTTTGTTCAAATTTATTAGGTATTTTTAAATTTTTAAATTAGATTCTGCAAAGATTACAGAATCTAAACTTTATATATACATTCATTTTTACGATATCATTATATTTGGTTAAAATTGAAACGTAACACCGAAATTTCCATTTCACTCTGACACAAATTGACCGTGATATATAAATTTAAATTTGGAGAAATTTTAAAAATTTTCTCTCCTTATTTGAGAGTTCGATTAAAAGATTAGTAATAGTATTTTGAGGTTAAAATCGGGTAACAATATCTCTTTTACTGAGAAAGAGGGGGATGAGTATAAAGGCTTATAAGCCTTGTTTACATATGCCAGTAAAATTACCTGCATTAACTGGGTAAAAGCTATTTTACTTGGCCAGAAAAACCCGTTTACATGAACAATAATTTCAACCTTTCTTTTTGTCTTCTTTTGTCACGAGTCACGTGGTCATAGAAGAGTTTAATCCCATTATTCCATGTATTGTGCTCTTGTAGTCCATTGATCACTGTTGCAGGTACCGTTGTATGCCGTTGATCCTTAGTGCAGGCATTGTTGTATACCGTTGATCACTGTTGCTTGCATTGTTGTATGCCGTTGATCACTGTTGCACGTAATTTTGTATGCTGTTGACACTATTGTACACATTACTGTATGTCGTTGATCCCTGTTGAATGCATTGTTGTATGCCATTATTGATCACTGTTGTAGGCATTGTTGTGTGCCGTTGATCACCGTTGAATGCAATGCTGTATGCCGTTGATCATAGTTGCATGTATTGTAGTATGCCGTTGACCACTTTTGTATGCGTTTAATCTTGCATTATTATCAATTTTGTAAACAAATTCTCTTACTTTTACCCGGTAAATTGTAAATAATTTTACTGGCAAGTGTAGTAGGGCTTACAAGCCCTTTTTCTCATTCTCCCTCTTTCGTCGCAAAAGAGACATTGTTACCCGGTTTCAGCCTCGAAATACTGTTACTAATCTTTTAATCGAATTCTCAAATAAGGAGAGAAACTTTTTCAAAATTCTTTAAATTTGTATTTATATATCACGGTCACAGAGAAATGAAAATTTCGTTGTTACGTTTCAATTTTAAATAAATATAATGATATGGTAAAAACGAACGTACAGAGTTTAGATTATCTTCGCAAAATTGAATTTGAAGATTTAAAAATACCTGAGGAAAATTCAAGGAAGATGATTTCTTTAAGGATTCAAAATATACCCTACTTATACATGATGGACTGGCATGATACAAGCGAAATACAATTTTTTGTTACACTTAAAACAAGCTCTGAATTCATCCTGAATGTATACTTTTCAAATTCTTACAATAAATAGCTAAATAATAGTAACTATTAGTTACCAAAAGTATTGATAGATGGCAGCACTAAAACAATTATTCTTGTAGGAGTTACATGATGTCTTATGAAAAATCGTTTTCTCAGATTTTTTTGTAGTTAATTCATAATATTTTCTTCAGAAGTAAACTTAATGTTACAATTGTTCTTAAAAACATTAGTTTTGTTAATATTTTTTTCTTTGCGACATCGTTGCATTTGCAAATCATTTATCAGCTCTGAATATATACTTTTATAACGATATTTTTTAAGAAATTTTTATTTTTCTTTAAACATAATTATTTTTAATTTTTTTTGTTTATTTTCTTTATTATATTTTATTTTTCTTTATATATAGTTATTTTCATAAAGATATTTTTTATTTTTTCTTTATATATAATTATTTTTATTTTTTATTCTTTATCTTCTTTATTATTTTTATTTTTATTTACACATAATTATTTTTATAATGATAAGTAAGATATTTTTATCTTTAAATATAAAGACAATTATAAAAATGTTTAAGATATTTTTTTTATATATAAAGACATATATAAAGATATTTAAGATATCTTTTATTTTTTCCCTATATATAAAGTTATTTATAAAGACATTTTTTAAATTTTGTGTATTTGCCAGTGAGTTTAATTGTTACAAATTGTGGCAGCATAATTTACAATGAGTATTTACATTTTACATTTCATTTTACTATTTTTTTTATGAGTCACGTGAAAAATTCGTTAACTTATGATGAAAATTTTAGAATGAGATAAGTAAGAAGGATAATGGAGGAATTCATTCGATCTGATAACCTGTCATTATTAGTTGCATTTCTAAAAATTTTTCCATTTTCATTTTGCCTCAGCGGAGCTGGTCATTTTAAAATCAAGCTCAAACAAATTAAAAGGATCATGGGAAAGGGGGTAAAACTCTTCTGTTGTCCTAGTAGAAAGGTGGAATTTTTTTGCACCCCTATATTTCCCCTAGCTAGGAAAAAGTATTGAATGGGGAACCCGATTTACGGATTTACCCTGCATTTGCTCTGCTTGTTGGTACATGTAAACGGGGTTATTGTACAGTAAAACATAGTATGTGTCGACAGTACACTCAGTTTATAGTTATGGAACATATCGCTATCTTTTCGCCCTAAAGTGGACATATTTGTAGCTTAATATCAACCTCGAATTACTGTAATTAATCTTTCTAACTAATTCCCTAAAGTAAAAGAAAATAAAGCTTTAAATTTTCACAAACTTTGACAATTTTTTAAAAGAAAAAGATTTTTTTTGTGTAACGGTTTTTAAACGAGTTTCAACTTTTAATAAATATAATGTTGGGGAGTGGAGGAACGTGTAAAAATTTAGATTTTATAAGAATTTAATTGAAAGTAGAGAAGGGGAGCGTGAGAGAGAGTGAGTGTGTGTGTGTGTGAGAGAGAGAAAACTAGAGAAAAAAGGTGAGTGTGTATGTGAGGGAGAGAGAGGAGTGAAGAAGAGGTATAGAGATAGAGAGAAAGTGAGTAAGTGAGTGAGTGAGCGAGCGAGTGAGGGAGAAAGAGGAGGGAAGAAGTGGCAGAGAAGGAAGGAGAGGGTGAGTGAAGGAGTCAGCGAGCGAGCGAGTGAGGGAGAAAGAGGAGGGAAGAAGTGATAGAGAAGGAGGGAGGGTGTGAATGAAGGAGTCAGTGAGCGAGTGAGGGAGAGAGAGAGCGGAGGGAAGGGGTGATAGAGATAGAGTGAGAGAGTGAGTGATTGAGTGAGTGAGTGAGTGAGGGAGTGAGGGAGTGAGGGAGTGAGTGAGGGAGTGAGTGAGTGAGCGAGTGAGTGAGTAAGTGAGCGAGTGAGAAGAGGGAAGAGGTGATAGAGATAGAGGGAGAGAGTGAGTGACTGAGTGAGTGAGTGAGTGAGTGAGTGAGCGAGTGAGGGAGTGAGTGACTACAGTATTAGAGGTTAGCAACGATGGTCAAATCAATGTTCAACTTGTATTTGTTTACAAAATTGATAATAATGGAAGATTAAATGCATACAGTAGTGATCAACGGTATACAACAATGTGTACAACAAAGATCAACGTCATACAACAATGCATGCAACAGTGATCAACGGCATACAACAATACAACAATGCGTACAACAATGCGTACAACAATAGGCACAACAGTGATCAACGTTTTTCAAATTTTCGCAGTAAATATATTATTGATCCACAATGAAGTTCTACCTACTTTTTTTCAATGTTTATTATTTTATTAGGTATTTATAGTATTTCAAATAAAAATTTTAAGCATCATTTTAGCTTCTTGAAAAATCAATCTCCTGGTGGGAAATTTCTAATACTTTTTTAAAATTTAAACCATTTTGTTACACACTAACCCGTACTAGTACGTGACCCGTGCACAAGTATCAATCGTCAGAAAACGTACTTGTACGCGTCCCACGCTCAAGTATCAATCGTCAGAAAATGTACTAGTACGTGTCCCTCATACAATGTGTTAAGTTTTTAACTTGTGTGTGTCTTATGTTTTGGCTTCCAGAATGCTAATATAAAATACCTAGTCCAAAATACTTTTAAAAATTAATATTTTAAATAATCCAAAATATATTTTAAACTTTAAATAAAGTATTTTTTGTAATATGAATTTTCTGTTCATCATCAAAAGCAATTTTGTTGGTATTTGGATCAGAAAAGTTGGACACTCCGAGGACAAGCGCGCGTTCTCGTGTAATTCCGGGAAGTGCATGTCCTCGCGGGTTAAGAGCTCTCATATATAAATGGTTGATACAAAAAATACAATTATTTAAAAATACAAGGTCACCAGGAAATAGACAAAAAATTCAAGCAGTTTTTTAAATAAGTTTATTCAAAAATATTTACATTGTAACGTGTATATAACTGGTTGCTAAATCTATGTTGTAACAATGACTTAAACTTGGTAAAAAATTTAATAATCATATTGAAAATTATGTCAAATAATTCTTGTTTCTAGACATGTAATCATATTATACTTTAGTTTATATAGTTAACTAGAATTTACATGAAATATATAAAAGTTAAACTCGTGTAGAAATCGTAAATAAAATATATCCAAGAAATTCAAAATTTCTCTTCTGTAGTATTTATACGCATAAGTATATATGCGTAAGTAAGTATATCCATATGTACATTTGAGTATACTCTTAATTGTATTTAGTCCATTCATAGAGTATCTATAATTATCTTTCAGTCTCAGATGAATAACAATGCATACTTTTGTCAAAGTTTACAGTTTAGATCATTCTGGCGGATTTTCAAATGATGCCTTGTTGTCCGTTATTATATTAAAGAATGTTTAATCACAATAAGTCCAATAGATTGTGATATATAAGTCCATGTCATTATAAGTCCAATAGATTGGCTCATCAAACAAAAATGGCTTTCATACCCATCCTCAATTGGCTGAAGGACTTGATTCTTGATTATCCACTATCACAGTACATTTACGTGAGTTTGAAACAGTACAATACATCATGGTAAATGAAAAAATGTTATTTATTCAATGCTAAATGGAACTAACGCCCGCGATAATCAAGGGCACTAGAAGAGTGATGAAATAACTTGTTGTGAAACTGTTCACTGTTATGAAAAAAGGCAGAACCAGCGTCGCGAACAAATATTTCAACAGAAAACTATTCCACGACATATAATGAGGTAGCAACATCGCTGCGATATAGTACTTCATTGTGGAGTCTTTCCAAGATATCCAAAGGGACAAGAGCAGAAGGTTCATCAAGTATTTTACCACGAAGTTTACTCTACTGTTGCTTTTGCATTTGCTTTTCTGGACGTCTCCAAGAAGTGGAGCTTTCATCCTCTCGTTTGCCTTCAAAATGGCATTTCTGGCTCCTTTCCATGTGTGAGGACCCTGGAGCCTGTACTGGTAAGGAAGGGATGGGCCAAAAGCACAAGCTTTGAACAGAACGGGATCGGTGATCAGCATCTTCCACAGGTTGGGTTTCGCCCCGAACTGAGAAGCGATTTCGTCCATGTATGGAATAAAGTCCACTCTTATCGACATTTTATCTCCAGGTCGGTATCTTTTGACGTTTTCTTCGTGCCGTTTGATGGCATCTTTCAACATGGTATCATTGTCCGGTAGTTTGATCTTGCCAGAAAACACCTGTGCCACCCAACGGCATTGTATCTCTCCCAGAGGAAACCCGGGGCCGAAAGGAAGAACAAAACCGATAAAGGCGAGTGTTTGGTGCTTAAGGTTCGTCGGCCACACGAGCTTGTACATGTTGATTCTTCCGTCGTTTTCGGTGGTAACTATATCGTCCTCTAAGAAAGGGAACTTCCACTGGTACCCTGTCGCCATTATAACGACATCGACCTCCGTAACCGAATTCTCCCCTTCGAACATTACGCCGTTCTCGGTGAAATACTTGATGTTCTTTTTCAGCACTACGCTTCCGGAGAGGAGCTTGGAAGGCAGGTGGTCGTTAACAGAAGGATCTTTGCAGAGCACGTGGTACTGAGGTCTTAAGTTGTACAGATCGTGGTTGAACTTTTGATTGAGGAAGAATATCTCGATGTACTTGCTGGCTATGCTGATAGGGAGGAATTCTTGAAAAAAAGTTATGTAGCGTCTAAGTAGAGCATAATCCATGGGCATTCCGTGAGGACCAACTCTTGGAAATATCCATGATCCACTCCTGGTACTCAAGTAAACCTACATGAATAGAAAAGAATCATAAATCAGTGTTTGATTATAAAAGTTAATAGACAAAAATGCTGTTCTAAACATTCACAATGCAAAAATGGTAAACATTCTCAAATGCTTTTTTTTTCTGCCAAGACAGGATATTCATTCAATAATTAACAGCATATTTTCTTTTTTGACGTAGATAGGCATTTCAAATTCCATTTCCAACAGCAAATACCACATTTAATGCTTTATTACTACTTTCAAGAAATTTATTAGTAAGAATCTCTGTTATGATATTCTTTAATCTACCATCTCTACTGAACATAAATCACAGTTTATTTAACAAATTTAAAAATAGAACATATAGGTTTTAGACAATTTATAAAAATACTTAACATCAAATTTAAATTCAAATCGGAATACTATATGGAAGGATATTTAAAAGTCTTTGAAACTTATTACACTTTAGAGCAGTAATTGTCAACCACTGGCACCCTGGATTTTCAAGCTACCGCCCCCTACGATGCTGAAATGTCTTCAACGCCCCTTTGTAAAAGTCCTGTAATTAAAAGTGTAAGGTAGGAGAAGTGCTTAATTATAAGAGGCAGCAAAATGTTTAAGTAATTTTCTTCAATAGACTTACAAATCAAGTTTTTGTTACTGAGACACGCTGTAGCGACGCTGACACTAATGACCGAATGGTTAAGGCGCTGACCTTCGATTCCGAAGTTCGTGGATTTAAAACCCACTGGGGCATAGATATTCTTAGCCGTTCGGAATCGGCTTTAAGTAGTAGGTCTACTTTTATGATTGTATTTTCAAAAATATCCTCTTAATTTTTCTCTATTTTTTTTTACCCCTTCCCTGTTTTGCCCGTAAGTCGTGCGGGCACAGCTTTCGGGCCTTTACTGATTTGCCCGTATGCCGTACGGGCAATCTGATTTCTATTTCGCTTGCACTGATTCGGCCGTATTTTTTATAATTTTAGTAGCAAATTATTCGTATAAATGGCGATAGTTTTCCAGCAAATGATAGTTTGCAGTTTATTGTATTTTCTACTCTGAAAGGTTCAAAAGCGCGGGTTTTTTTTTAGCATGTTTTGTATCAGAAGACGAATTGTTGTCTTTCAGTGTATAGCTTTCTGGTTATATTTTACTAACCACCTGATAATTTTATTGATGTAAGAGTCGAATAATATATTTTTACTTTTAGATGATGGATAATTCAGAGCGTATAGAGCTAATTTCTTGGGATTCGAACTGTGACTCGGAATCAGAAACTGAATTATCTGTAAATGATAGTAGAGAAAGTTTACAAGATGGCCTGGATAGTAGTGACTCTGATAGTAGTATAGATGGAATCAGTCAAGCAAGACAATTTTTGGAAATTAATTGTGATAATCCTTCGGTTCCGCGTTCTAGATTTGCTTTCACTGGAATTCCAAAAATTAACTCGGATATCGATGAGACTAGAGGCAAACTTCAGTTCTATGATGCTTTCATAGAAAGAAAAAAAGTTGTAATAAATGCTTAAAAATATTAGAAATGTTAATTTTAATAACATATCTTTACTTCAAAATGTAAAATAAACAATAAAATGCAATAAAAAATGTGACATTTTTTTGACCGATTTCTGGAAAAAAAAATGAAACTGTCAAAGGGTTAATTCGACTCAAGGCTGACGCTGCCCTTTACAAGATCTTATGCCTTAACTGAGTGACCTTATGCTATGACTGCAAATCGAAGCGGCCACCTAGCTGCTTCTGACCAAAGAAAGGCCTGTCATGATTCAACTTTGATACAACCCAACTTGCAGCTGTGATTCTGATACGAAAATTTCCGAATTTTCCGAAAATTTGTGTACAGATGGAATAGTAGTACAGATCGATTCAGTCAAGCAAGACAAATTTTTTAAATTAATTGTGATAATCCTTCGGATCCACCTCCTAGATTTGCTTTCACTGGAATTCCAAAAATTAACTTGGATATCGATGACACTAAACTTCAGTTCTATTATGCTTTCATAGAAAGAAAAAAAGAAGAAAAAATAGAAAGAAAATTATTAAAAATGTTAATTTTAATAACATATCTTTACTTAAAAATGTAAAATGAACAAAAAAATGCAATAAAAAATGTGACATTTTTTGACCGAATTCTTGAAAAAAAATGAAACTGTCAAAGGGTTAATTCGACTCAATACTCCTTTACAAGATTTATGCCTTAACTGAGTGACCTTATTGACTGCAAATCGAAATAGCTCTTTAATTGTCATGATTCAACTTTGATACAACCCAACTTGCAGCTTATTCTGATACGAAAATTTCCGAATTTTCCGAAAATTTGTGTACAGATATAGTAGTACAGATCGATTCAGTCAAAAGACAAATTTTTTAAATTAATTGTGATAATCCTTCGGATCCGCCTTAGATTTGCTTTACTGGAATTCCAAAAATTAACTTGGATATCGATAACTTCAGTTCTATTGCTTTATAGAAGAAAAATAGAAGAAAAAAATAGAAAGAAAAATATTAGAAATGTTAATTTTAATAACATATCTTTACTTAAAAATGTAAAATGAACAAAAAAATGCAATAAAAAATGTGACATTTTTTGACCGAATTCTTGAAAAAATTGAAATTTTACTTATTAATGGCCAAATTCATCTTCATTTTTATATACTTACTTCCTTTTAATCCTTCCAATTTTCGTCAATCTAACTTAATTATTAGCTTAGTTTGTTTTAGCATTGTTAAATCAGAAAGTTTTCCCAAATTCTTGTTTTTTAAATTTATATTTAAAATATCTCTGTTTTTGCAACCTGCTTATCTTATTTTGCTATAACACTTATTATTTCTTTTGTAATTTTTTCCCTATTTTTAAAAACTTTGAAAAAACATTCATTTGTGAATATTAATATTTAATTTTCCCGTAATTTTTTCCCTTTTTCTTTACCATTTACAAGGCTAAATTTAATTCAAGTTACTTTACATTTTCCTCTTGTTAATATATTTTATTCCTAATTATTAAATTCTTTTTTATCTAATGCTTAACATTTTGCACTACTTTCCTATGATTTCCCGTAAAAAAGTGTAATGTCTAATATTTTTTACAGCATTTTGCAGTTTTCTTATTTATTCATACTTTTCTTTTATTCTTTTCCTCTTGTTTTTTGTGTAATTTCTAACCTTTACTTATAAGCTTCTTAATTCACGTTCTAACATTTGGTTTAAATTTATAATCTCGATGTTCCCTTTTATCAGATTGGCACACTTTATGCACATATTATTTACAGTAACCTGGCAATTTTCTACCATCTCTGCTAAATAGGTGCTCATTGTCTGATATACTTTAGTTTAGTTTATAGTCCTATAAGATTTATTTCTTCACTATTTAGTTCTATTCAAAATAAAAAAAATCTTTGCTTTTTTTAATTTAATATAACCATTGAATAGTCTTTTTTTTTTTATTCCTATACAAAATGAAAGAAATGTTAACATTTATTTATTTTTTTAAGTAATGTAAATGTTTACATATTTATAAAAAATAACAAAAATACAAAAAAAATCTTCAAAAAGAATTCAAGTTCAGTTTTTATTTCAGTTAATTTTTTTACTCAGTCCAATTGCATAGTGCAGTTGGAAGATATTCAGTCTGTTTTTAGGGATAAAGTTTCCCTTTTGTCACTCATTGCCATTCAACAAAACTAACAAAAGTGACAGAAAATTCACAGTTTCTTAAATACACTGAATTCAGTTCATCGTTCAGTTTTTTAATTAGTCCAACTGCATAGTGCAGTTGGAATGTTTTTAGTCTGGTTTTAGAGATAAAGTTTCCTTTTTGTTACTTATCCCTATTCAACGAAACTAAGAAAACTGACGGGAAAATACACTCAATTCAGTTCATTGTTTACTTTTTTTTCCAACTGCACAGTGCAGTTGGATATTTTTAGTCTGGTTTTAGAGATAAAGTTTCCCTACAGTCTCTCATTTCCATTCAACGAAACTAGCAAAACTGATGGAAAATTCATAGTTTCTTTCATACATTCAGTTCAGTTAATCGTTCAGTTTTTATTCAGTTCAACTGCACGGTGTAGTTGGAATGTTTTAAACTGGTTTTAGAGATAAAGTTTCCCTTTTGTCACTCATTCTCATTCAACGAATCTAACAAAACTGATTGAAAATTCATAGTTTCTTACATACATTCAGTTCAGTTAATCGTTCAGTTTTTTTACTCAGTTCAACTGCACAGTGTAGTTGGAATGTTTTTAGTCTGTTTTTAGGGTTAAAGTTTCCCTTTTGTCACTCATTCCCATTCAACGAAACTAACAAAAGTGACAGAAAATTCACAGTTTCCTACATACACTGAATTCAGTTCATCGTTCAGTTTTTTAATTAGTCCAACTACATAGTGCAGTTGGATATTTTTAGTCTGGTTTTAGAGATAAAGTTTCCCTTCTGTCACTCATTCCCATTCAACGAAACTAGCAAAACTGATGGAAAATTCATAGTTTCTTACATACACTCAATTCAGTTCATTGTTTAGTTTTTTTACAACTGCACAGTGCAGTTGGATATTTTTAGTCTGGGTTTAAATATAAAGTTTCACTACTATCACTCATTTCCATTCACCGAACCTAACAAAACTGGTGGAAAAATCATAGTTTCTTACATACACTCAGTTCAGTTCATCATTCAGTGTTTTTACTCAGTTCAACTGCATAGTTGAAATATTTTTAGTCTGGGTTTAAGTATAAACCTTCCCTATTGTAACTCATTCCCATTCAACGAAACTAAGAAAACTGATGGAACATTCATTGTTTTTTACATACATTCAGTTCAGTTTATCATTCCGTTTTTTTATTCAGTTGAACTGCACAATGCAGTTGGAATTTTTTAACTTGTTTTAGAGATAAATTTTCCCTTCAACGCATTCAAAGAAACTAACAAAACTAAAGGAAAAATCATAGTTTCTTACATGCACTGAGTTCAGTTCCTGTTTCAGTTTTTTTTAATTAGTCTTACTGCATAGTGCAGTTGGAATGTTTTTAGTCTGGTTTTAGAGATAAAAATGCCCTTTTGTCATTTATTCTCATTCATCGAAACTAAGAAAACTGAAGGAAAAAAACACCGTTTCTTACATACACTCAATTCAGTTCTTTGTTTACTTTTTTTTTCCAACTGCACAGTTCAGTTGGATATTTTTAGTCTGGTTTTAGAAATAAAGTTTCCCTACAGTCCCTCATTCCCATTCAACGAAACTAACAAAACTGATGGAAAATTCATAGTTTCTTACATACACTCAGTTCAGTTCATCGTTCCGTTTTTTTTACTCAGTCCAACTGCATAAGGCAGTTGGAATGTTTTTAGCCTGGTTTTCAAAATAAGTTTCCTTTTGTCACTCATTCCCATTCAACAAAATCTAACAAAACTGTCGTAAAAATCATGGTTTATTACATACACTCAGTTCAGTTTATTTACTCAGTCCAACTGCATAAGGCAGTTGGAATGTTTTTAGTCTGGTTTTCAAGATAAGTTTCCTTTTGTCACTCATTCCCATTCAACAAATCTAACAAAACTGTCGTAAAAATCATGGTTTATTACATACACTCAGTTCAGTTCATCGTTCAGTTTATTTACTCAGTCCAACTGCATAAGACAGTTGGAATGTTTTTAGTCTGGATTTCAAGATAAGCTTCCTTTTGTCACTCATTTCTATTCAACAAATTTAACAAAACTGTTGTAAAAAATTATTGTTTATTACATACACTCAGTTCAGTTCATCTTTCAGTTTTTTATTCAGTCCAACACATAGTTGGAATGTTTTTAGTGGTAAGATTCCTTGTACTCATTTATTCAACATAGTGATGTTTTTACATACACTTCGTTATTTAATTCTGTACAGTATTTATTTTCTGATCAGATGAACGAATTCACTAGTGATCAGTGATAGAACGAGAAAACTAACCAAATAATACAAATTACACGCCTTAGTTCCCAAAGATGTTGCATTATTCGTCAATGGTGCGTGCCTAAAACGTTTCGAAATAATGTCAGTAACACAAAATGACCATAGTTGATAAGCACAAATGACATGTTTCAGCCTAAAGGTAAACAAAAGAAAACCCAATCTTTTGACTTCATCGTTTTTCAGAAAAGTATTATGATTTCTTTTCGGAAGCAAGTATGCTCGATTACTACGTGATTTCTCATAGAATAAAGAGCTTCATGTTTAGTTACGAATTTACGCGTCAACGTTAGAAGGAAATTGCAATCCTTGTTAAAATTTACATTTTGCAAATATCTCAACAGATTATAATAGTAGAAATAACAATTTTTATGTCCAAATGCCGATTTTTATGTCAAAATATTTTACTTGTAAGACAACCAAGAGAAAACGCCTGGAATTACTTTGTTCAACAACATAAATTGATTTAATTTTGAAAAATAAAAAGTATTTTATCTGATGAGAGTGAGTTCCCGATTTTTTTCTCCATCATTCTCAGATAGCAATTTTAGTTTGCAGCAAACTTGCAATAAGTTCAGCATGACAAGTTTGCTAGTTTGAAACAAGACTGCAGCAAGTCTAAGCATTTTCGCTTGCTTCAAGGTTGTCACAGTTTTGAATTAAAATAGCTTTGCAAAAGCGTGGTTGCTTTATATTCAATTTAACTTGCAGGAATTTTGCTGCAAGTTTGTCGCATCAAATTTGTTATGACAAGATATTATCCAGAAAAAATAAAACTTGCTGCAAGTATGTATACTATCTGGGTTTATTTTAAACATTTAGCGTAAAATAAAACTATTTTAGATCTATGACTTAATATTGCTATCTCTGAAGTATGGTGGAAGAAATCTTACGGTCTCTTCAACTGAGGCCTTATTAAAGGATTTTGTGACGTGGGGACCATCCGTTTTCAATGCACAACTTGACCTGGACCACTTAACCTGGTAAGAAAAGAAAGGCGACGAGTGGATCGGGACAGCCAGTTTTGGGTGCTTACACTTCCGGTAAAAAATTGCTTGATTCTCAGTTTATTGTAATGAACAGTAAATAGCCTGATTTAAGCATGAGAAAATTACTCATTGAAATATACTTCAATATAGTAATTTAGAAGCTTATATTTTTCTATCAAAGAATATTCAAGAAAAATTCTCTTTTACTCTTCAGTAAGTGAAATAATTGTTCAATATTGCTGTATACTTTTTAGAGGAATAGTAAAATTTAAACTTATGAATATTCTTTGATAGAAAACTGTAAGTTTCTAAATTATTATATTATTATAACATTTTTTTCAGAAAAATGTTTTTATCTTTAAAAATCAGGCTGTTTACTGCCCATTATAGACAGCTTGAGGTATAAAGTTTATAATAGCAAAAATTGATTTTAAAATAATAAAAAAAGATAAAAAAAATTGACAGTTAAAAATAAAAATCAATTTTAAAAATTGTCAAAAATGTAAAAAAAAAATATTAGAAATAAAATAAAATATTAAATTATAAAAATAATAATAAATATTAAAATTAATAAATTTATTACAATAAAATATTAGAAATACTAGTACTTCTCAAGCTCATTTCTTAGCAGAAACTAATTTTATAAACTCAAAACGACAAAAACTAACAAAAATAGAAGTAAAAAATTAAATAAAATTAGCTAAAATTGCTTATAATAGAAAAAATTGATTTGAAAATAATAAAAAAAGATAAAAAAAAATTGACAGTTAAAAATAAAAATCAATTTTAAAAATTAAACTGATTTTATAAACTTAAAACTACAAAAACTAACAAAAATAAAAGTAAAAAATTAAATAAAATTCAAATAAAAAAGGAGAAAATTGACTGAAAATATTGTCAAAAATGTAAATAAAATAATAAAATAACTGTCCAATTAATTGAGTAGTTTTAGTTAATATATTAGTGAATAGATGGCGCCAGTGAGCCAAGCAATTTTCTACCGGAAGTGTAAGCACCCAAAATTAGTTGTCCCGATCCACTCGTGAAAGTCACCACCAAGTCTGAAAAGATGACACTACTGGATAAAAGAAATTTGTCCCTGCCTCGTCTTTGATAGTTCCACTTTGATGATTAAAGGTGGAAGACGGGGGTTGAGAAGGGCGCTGACAAGCGACGATTTACGGACTAGCACTGGCCGTCACTTCCGTGACGGGGTGATCAAGCAGGGAGAGGTGACTGAGTGATGTTAGGCAGCTTGAAAATCTCGAGAGCGAAGAAAAAGTAAAACGTTGGTCAAAAAAAGATAAGATAAGGGATTGTGAGAGTTGTTATTCTGTGAAGAGATCTCATATCCTTTTTGCCGGCTTGCCCTAAGCTGAGTGTACATCAAGTACAAGTTGTTTTTTGGATATGTGACCTTTTTTGGGTTTTTTAGGTGGTTTTTTTAGGCTTACCAACAGTCCTTTTGATAGACTCACCAAGAGTTATCCCACACTCGATGCAAAATTTCCCTCTTCATGGGTCTTTCGTTTTTCAATATACAATTTGAAATTTTCTGTACATTAACTCCTTCCCTATTTTGCCCGTAAGCCGTGCGGGCACAGCTTTCGGTCCTTTACTGATTTGCCCGTACGGCGTACGGGCAATCTGATTTCTATTTCGCTTGCACTGTTTCGGCCGTATTTTTTCCAATTTTAGTAACAAATTATTCGTATAGATTCATAAAAATGTCCAGTAAATGATAGTTTGCAGTTTATTGTATTTTCTACTCTGATTGGTTCAAAAGCGCGGGTTTTTTCGCAAGTTTTGTATTGTTATCTTTCAGTGTGTATATATAGCTTTCTGTTTATATTTTACTAACCACCTGATAATTTTATTGATGTAAGAGTTGAATAATATATTTTTACTTTTAAATAATGGATAATTCAGAGCGTATGAAGCTAATTTCTTGTGATTCGAACTGTGACTTGGAATCAGAAACTGAATTATCTGTAAATGATAGTAACGAAAGTTTACTAGATGACCTGGATAGTAGTGCTCTGATAGTAGTACAGATGGAATCAGTAAAGCAAGATAACTTTTTAAAATTATTTGTGATAATCCTTCGGATCAGCCTCCTAGATTTACTTTCACTGGAATTCCAAAAATTAACAAAAATATCGATGAGACTAAAGGTAAACTTCAGTTCTATGATGTTTTCATAGAAAGAAAAAAGTTGTGTTAAATGCTTAAAAATATTAGAAATGTTAATTTTAATAACATATCTTTACTTAAAAATGTAAAATGAACAAAAAAAAATGCAATAAAAAAATGTGACATTTTTTTGACCGAATTCTGGAAAAAAATGAAACTGTTAAAGGGTTAAATAATTGTTTTTGTTACCAAAGCTGTAAGTATGATCACTGATCTACCGTGACACTTATGCTCTACCAAATACAGAGAAATCTCGAGACGCTACAATATGGTCAAAATTCCATTACAGTAGTGTTTCTATGAAATTTTAAAGTGAGGGCAAAAACTACATTGTTTCGCATATCAATTATTTATAAGGATTATATATCTCAACATTTTGATTGACAATAAATTTCAACTATAGATGCAGTCCAGGAATTTTTTAATCCTATGACGCAGGCAATTTATCATTTAGAAAATTTTGAAATTTCTACGATTTCGCTGCAAAACGATTTTACTTACAATTTCCAGAGGGGAGAATTGACATGATTTGATCGTTTCTCCAATAACCCATTCATATATTTTGTTAAGAAGTTTAGACACGTTAAATACATTAAGTAACGAAGACAAGAATGAAAGTAGAGTAAATATAGCTTTGTTATAAGGCTACAGTTTTGCTGTTATTATAGCCTGCTTGAATTTTGGATGGGGTCCTTTTTGGTTTGGTTTAGAGCGCTACGGTCTACTTTTTTGCCACACGAGGGCTAATGAGACCGGGACCTACTGCTTAAAGCCGATTCCGAACAGCTACGAACATCCATGCTACTGTGGGATTCGAACCCACGAACTCCGGTACCGAAGGTCAGCACCCTAACCATTCGACCATCGTTTGGCGTTGGATGGGGTCCTAACACTTAAATTTTCTTTACGACCATGTGTGTTTTTCGAGAGCAGAAAGCCTGTAAATGGTACGTCTTGTGAGAGTGCAGCTATGTTTGACATAAGGTTTGCGAAACTGATTTGCTCGCCGCACTCACACGTTGTGGCTTGAATGCCCAAGTTTTTTCGTGACTCCAGGAAGCGTGTGGTGTGGCCAGTGAAAATAATTGCGCTTAAACTTCATTAAGTTTTGGAGAATTTTGATTTAATATTATGAACTTAATATACTGGATTTTTACCACTGTGTCTATACTTAATTTTTCTCAATGTATCTATACTTAATTTTTGCCACTGTTTCTATACTTAGTTTTTGCCAATGTTTCCATACTTTATTTTTTTCCTTTTATTCATATGTCTGTCAAAAGAAATTTTTTGCTGTCGATGGGGAGGAGTGTGAGTGACATAAGGTTTACGAAACTGATTTGCTCGCCACACTCACACATTGTGGGTTGAATGTCCAAGTTTTTTTTCGTGACTCCAGGAAGCGTGTGGTGTGGCTAGTAAAAATAATTGCACTTAAACTTCACCAAGTTTTGGAGTATTGTGATTGGTCTCCAGGAGACGATTCAGGACCATCCTTTGAGTCTCGGTCCTTCTGGGCAGAGCCGTGAAAGGAAGCATGGGGCAAAGAACAATGGAACAACGAACACATCAGCACTAATAATGAAAAACGTATAGGGTTGCCTGAGTAGAAAGAAGGAAGGAAAAGAATGTAGCGTTCTCTTGGACATTGGCAATTTTTTTTTTTTTTTTTGAGGCGTAGCACGTGGAGTGCTTCTTTTACTTTTTAATTATTTATATTATATATTTTTTTGCATACTTCCTTGTCATTTGTTCTATATTTCAACATTGTAATATAGATCAGTGGTATTATACTATAATTAAAGATGATATAAAGCAACTTGGGGTTATAAATGACTTTGAAATAACAACAGCAATGTACACCAGAACACGTCTTCCCTTATCTAGCTCTCAAAAATTCAGCACAAAATCCCAATAGGTATTTTTATATAAATCCCTCATTGCTGCTTCCTAAATCTTGATTTATCTAAATTTTCAGGGACAGTATGGATGACACAAAACATGAGAGGCAAACTCCTATGACATGCACTGTTTAATCACGAATCATGCCATGCAAGAGCGATAGACTGTGAACTCGAACATACGTAGTTATTAAGATTTTTTTATAACGACGTGAGATAAGAAAGAAAGCAACGAGCTCGCAATTTGAGCATCAACCAAACTATGTGCGGGATAGAAGACTTTTACGAAATGCCTTCTCGTTGAAGTTGTTCCGTTTTACAAACTTCTGCTCGAAATGGCTAACCGTGTGAAAAAAAAATAAATTTCCGAAAGTAGAGTTTTAAGGGATGAGTGTAAAAATCTACCACGGTAATATAGAGTTACTTTAGGGCACAAAATTGTTCTATTAGATGATTATTAACTTTTATAGCTCGTTCTTTTGTGGTTCTGCTGCAACTGAGTGCCATTTTTTATGCGCAGTAGGGAATATCAATAAGGAAATCGGTGTAATTTCTCTAAATTTCCTAAGTTTTGTTTCTATTTAGATAAGCTTTATATTCAAAATTGAGATTCTTATGCAAGAGAAAAAACAATTATTAAATAATTTTGTTCTTTTAGCAAATTGAGGAAAAGTTTTCAGCGAGCAATTTTCATCATTGTGGATTAGTAAATAACAAATAGCGTATCTCAATATTTGATAAAAGCATCTGCTTTATCCCAAGGTTAAAAATCTTATTTTGTGTTTTTTTTTTCCCTGAGAAATGGGCATCAAGTAATGGATCAGTAAGCAATTATTCTTCAACAAAAATAATTTTTCAAAAGCTGTTAGGCTTTTTTGAATGAAAGACGTTTGTGAACAAGTATTTGTGAGTAATCTCCCTTTGTCTTCCCTTATACTTCTAGAAAAGAAAAGAAACTATTTTCGATAGTCCTATTTTTGTACTTCAGCGAACTCTTATAAGTAATATTTTCTGTTAGCTACATTAACTTTTATTTTATGAAATTAAATATGGCATTGGAAACTTCATAGTAACAGGAAGTAGCAGTTAACGTGCTACTTCCGGAGAATAAACCAGAAGTATCCGGTACCGAATAGTAACAGAACCGGATCAAGCCAGGTAATAACAGGAAATACCCGCTACTTCTGAGTAAAGGTAAATACTCAGTGCCGGATAGTAACAGGAAGTAGCAGATTACCTGATACCGGACTGCCGGAAGTAACCCAAATTATAATAGAAAACTACAGTTCGGCTATAACGTACGAATTCAAAATTTTGTTTCTCTAAGTCAAAACATACTTCAGTTATTGTTTTCTCATACAGACATATAACGGAATAATAACTCACTGGGGTGTAAAGAGAAAGCATTGATCAAAATCTCAAAGCTAAGTTTTTCGACGATTGTAATACTTTTTCTATACTACATATAAGAGAAAATAAAAACTTGATAGTAACAGGAAGTAGCAGTTAACGTACTACTTCCGGGGAGCCAGAAGTACCCTGTACCGAATAGTAACAGAACCGGATCAAGCCAAGTAATAACAGGAAATACCCGCTACTTCCGAGTAAAGGTAAGTACGCAGTACCGGATAGTAACAGGAAATAGCAGATTACCTGGTACCGGACTGCCGGAAGTAACTCAAATTATAATAGAAAACTACAATTTGGCTATACCGTACGAATTCAAAATTTTGTTTTTCTAAGTCCAAACATATTTAAGTTATTGTTTTCTCATAAAGACATATAACGGAATAATAACTCACAAGGGTGTAAAGAGTAAGCATTGATCAAAATCTCAAAGCTAAGTTTTTCGACGATTGTAATA
>CM063509.1:65120313-65150313 GCA_032207245.1 Pardosa pseudoannulata
CAGATCTCCTCGTATTTCACTAATAACGTATATTTATGAAGACAGTAGTAAAAGTTTCTTACATAAAAAATTTTATTTGAGTCATTTTGCAGAGGAAAATGAAAAAAATAAATAAAAGGCATAATATTGGTTAAGTGTAGCTAGTTAATTAGAAATACTAAGATAATTTAGAAACATTTACCATTACATATGAAGCATTCCCATTTTTTACCCTGATATTTTAGAAATATCCTTATAGAGATTTTGGCAAATGTTATAAATAACTTATCAGATCTCTTAGTATTCCCTAATAACGTATATTTATGAAAACAGCAGTAAAAATTTCTTAGATAAAAAGTTTTATTTGTGTCATTTTTCAGAGGAAATTGAAAAAAAAATAAATAAAAGCTATAATATTGGTTAAGTGTAGCTAGTTAATTAGAAACACTAAGATAATTTAGAAACATTTACCATTACATATGAAGCATTCACATTTTTACCCTGATAATTTAGAAATATCCCTCCTTGATAGAGATTTTAGAAAATGTTATAAATATTTTTATCTGAACTCCCCATATTCTTTAACAAAGTATATTTATGAAGACAGTAGTACACTTTCTTACATATATCATTTTATTTCAGTCATTTTCCGGAGGAAAATTTTAAAAAAATAAATAAAAGCTATCATATTGGTTAAATGTAGCTAGTTAATTAGAAATACTAAGATAATTTAGAAACATTTACCGTTACATATGAAGCATTCACATTTTTTACCTTGATATCTTAGATATATCCGTATAGAAATTTTATAAAATGTTATAAATATTTTATCAGATCTCCTCGTATTTCACTAATAACGTATATTTATGAAGACAGCAGTAACATTTTCTTACATAAAAAGTTTTATTTGAGTCATTTTGCGGAGGAAAATATAAAAATATATAAATAAAATCTATAATATTGATTACGTGTAGATAGTTAATTAGAACTACTAAGATAATTTAGAAATATTTACCATTACATATGAAGCATTCCCATTTTTAACCCTGATATTTTAGAAATATCCTTATAGAGATTTTAGTAAATGTTATAAGTATTTTTATCTGACATCCCCGTATTCACTAATAACGTATATTTATAAAGACAGCAGTAAAAGTTTCTTACATAAAAACTTTTATTTGAGTCATCTTGCAGAGGAAAATGAAAAAAAATAAAAGCTATAATATTGGTTACGTGCAGTTAGTTAATTACAAATACTAAGACAATTTAGAAATATTTACCATTACATATAAAGCATTCACATTTTTTATCCTCATATTTTAGAAATATCCTTATAGAGATTTTAGAAAATATTATAAATATTTTGATCTGAGCTCCCCGTACTCAGTAACAACGTATATTTCTGAAGACAGTTGTAAACTTTCTTACATATGTCATTTTATTTGCGTCAATTTGTAGAAGATTATGAAAAAAATAAAAAAAGGCTGTCATATTGGTTAAGTGGGATTAGTTAATTAAAAATACTGAAATAATTTAGAAATATTTACCATTACATATGAAGCATTCCCATTTTTTACCCTGATATTTTAGAAATATCCTTATAGAGATTTTAGCAAATGTTATAAATATTTTTATCTGTGCTCCCCATATTTTCTATCAACTTATATTTATGAAGACAGTAGTAAACTTTCGCACATATATAATTTGAGTCATTTTGAGGATTAAAATAAAAATAAAATAAAAGCGATCATATTGGTTACATGTGACTAGTTAATTAGAAATACTAAGTTAATTTAGAAACATTTACCATTACATATGAAGCATTTCCATGTTTTATCCTGATATTTTAGAATTATCCATATAGAGATATTTGAAAATGTTATAAATATTTTAGCAGAGCTCCCTGCATTTCCTAATAACAAATATATTTGAAGACAGTGGTAAAATTTCTTATATACATCATTTTATTTCAGTCATTTTGCAGAGGAAAACTAAGAAAAAATAACATAAAAACGATCATATTGTTTAAGTGTGGCTAGATAATTAGGAATACTAAGATAATTTAGAAATATTTAACAGTACATATAAATAGAAACATTGTATTTATATGTAATGTTAAAACATTACATTTTTGTATGATTATTGATTATTGATATGTATTGTACAAACATTGTATTACATATTACAAATATATTTTACCCTGATATTTTTGAAATATCCTTATAGAGATTTTAGCTAATGTTATAAATATTTTTATCTGAGCTCCCCATATTCCCTAACAACGTAAAATTATGTAGACAGTATTAAATGTTCTTACATATATCATTTTATTTGAGTCATTTTGCGGAGGAAAATGAAAAAAAATAAAAGCTGCCATATTGGTTACGTGTAGCTAGTAATTAGAAATACTAAAATAATTTAGAAATATCTACCATTACATATGAAGTATTCACATTTTCTTACCCTGATATTTTAGCTATATCCTTAAAGAAATTTTATAAAATGTTATAAATATTTTATCAGATTTCCTCGTATTTCACTAATGACGTATATTTATGAAGACAGCAGTAAATGTTTCTTACATAAAAAATTTATTTGAGTTATTTTGAAGAGGAAAATGAAAAAAAGTAAATAAAAGCTATAATATTGGTTACGTGTAGCTAGTTAATTAGAAATACTAAGATAATTTTAAAATATTTACCATTACATAATAAAGCATTCACATAAGAAAATGAAAAAAATAAAATAAAAACTGCCATATTGGTAACAAGTGGCTAATTAATTTAAGATACTAAGGGAATTTAGAAATGCTTATTGGGTTTTTAAAGGTAACAAACTCTCCCAATTATGTGACATTTCCACAGAAAAAAATTCCGTATCGGTTTCGGCTTGAGATACTTTCAGGTCAAATGAAATGCCTCATAAACAGTGAAGCTTAAGTGGATAGAGGTTATACAAAAGCGTCTCGTTTATATTGGGGTTAACAACTCTTTGTAGATTGGGTAATTTAACATTGAAGTAAGTACATAACTTCCAAATATCTCATTTTGATAACATATTATACTTAAAGATTCTGAAAATATATTTTTTCTTTTATTAATTGTATTTGACCAAAAAAAAATATTGAAATCATTCAGCAATATCTAAAATATTTTTCGTAAAGAGCAACTTTAAAATCTGTTACAGTATAGGGGATGTGAGATTAAGTGGAAAATTTTTCTTATGGAACCGCAAACTATTTTTATCTTTATAAAAATATGCTATTAAGATATCCGTCTACGTTAAAAACGTCATTTTTTGATAAAAAAAATCATAATTTTTTTATTTCTCTATCGTAAAATTTCAACTTTTAGGCTTCTAAATCTGTCTTCGTTTTGTCTCTACGGCATTTTAAAGAAAAGTTACAGCTGTTTAAACATCAGTGACAACTGTCAAAACAAAACAGAAGTAGCGACTTCGGAACCAGATGTTGTGAATTGAAAGCATTTTAAAGAGCATTTTTTGGACAAAACTTTTTAAATTTAAATGAAGATTAGTTTAAACATTTTTATAGTATTTTTAATAATTAGCAACTTGGCAATTAGAAAGTTTGGAAGCAAGAAATCGAGGTGAATTTTAAACATGTATTTTAATTTTTTAATAGTTAAAGTTGCTTTCATGAACTTAAAATGTGTTTTTCTCAGAACGGTATTTTTAATAAATTGTTGAAACTTGAAATGTGATTTCTCAAAAAGTTCTTAAAATATTTTGTTGAAAATTATTATGAATGCTTTTGATAGTATTTACTAGTAAATGACCTAAAAGCTTTAAATTTGGATAATTTTTAAAGATGTTACAATCATAGTTAGATATAAAGGTAATGAAAATTCGTTAAAAATTCAATGTGTATGATTTTGAATGACCAAAATTTTTTACCAAATATAAAATAAGCATAGATTTCAGGTGATTCACTAGTTCAGTGTATAAGAAATGTGTTGCATCAAAAAATATTGAACTAATTTAATTTATTAAAAAAATAGACCTTTTGAAAAAACCCGATTTTTTTTACTAAATTTTCTTCATTTATAAGAAATTTTATAAAAACATCTCCAGGAATAAATTTAAGTGCAATTTTCTATGATAATGTAAAAAAATAAATCTAAAAATGTAAAAAACATGAACTAGTTTCTACGTTTAAAGAAAAAAGTTCTTCGAACATAGACGGATACCTTAACACATTGTGTGCGGGTACATTTCGCAGCGGAATTGTACCGGGAGCAGGCGTTTTGCGGGTAAATTTAGTTATTCTGTTAAATCTCAGTAGATCAAAATATATTTAATTTTTTAACCAACTTTTCGTATCTTATATTGAAATATATAAACAGATATATAAATAGAAATATATAAATAACAACTATAGGATTTTTGTAAACAAAAAATATATTTTTAGTGGATAAATTTATAATAATATCGTAAACATGAAAAATCAAATAGAAATAGTAGTATATAGTTTTAATTTTTTCGAATTATGCTATATATAACAATTTTTACAATATATAACAGTGATAAGAGCAATCATAAAATTAATATTGTATAAACTAGTTTTTATTTGTCTATATCTTTCCAGAATCTATGTCGTAGACAAAAACATTCGGCTTCGTTTTCCTATATATACTGTTATTTTTGTACCCACAAACAAACCAGGTTTTTACAATAACCCGTTTAGCGTTTAAGTTTTATATCTTTGAAAATTAAGAAGTTTGTTCGTGTGTGTGTTTGCTTTTTATTTATAACTATCGGGGGCATTCAAACAGCCCCATCTTTGATAATTGTATCAGTGATCTAGCAGGCCCGCTGTTTGGAATTCAACTGTACCTAGCATTGCTTTCTGAGTATCGCTGTTTAACCTCGTCAAACTTCGGTAGATTTTCTCCAACCCACATTTTTTAACCAATTATATTAAGCTTTGTATATAGGCATCCATATAGAAAATTTAATGAGTTAGGGTAATGAAAAGTATGTGATATATGAATAATCATCAATTAAATAATTGTAAAGCCTTCTTAACATATTGTGTGGGGGTACATTTCACAGCGGAATTGTACCGGGAGCGGACGTTTTGCGCGTAAATTTAGTTATCCAGTTAAATCTCAATAGATCGAAAATTATTTAATTTTTTAACCAACTTATCGTATTTTATATTGAAATATATAAACAAATATATAAATAGAAATATATAAATAACAACCATAAGATTTTTGTAAACAAAAAAAATTTATTTTTAGTGGATACATTTATAATAGTGCCGTAAATATGAAAAATCAAATAGAAATAGTAGTTTACAGTTTTAATTTTTTCCCGCTCTGTAGTTCCGCATCGACTGATGTAAAAACTAGTTTTTATTTGTCTAAATATTTCCAGAATCTATATAGTAGAAAAGAACATTCGGCTTCGTTTTCCTGTATATTCCATTATTTTTGTACCCACAAACAAACCATGCTCTTACACTAACCCGTAGTAGTACGTGACCCACGGTCAAGTATCCATCGTCAGAAAACGTAGTAGTACGTGTCCCGCGTTCAAGTATCAATCGTCAAAAAATGGACTAGTACATGTCCCGCATACAATGTGTTAAGGCCGGCGTTCAAACACTAGGGGTCACAAAGTCTGGCGTCCAAATGATAGTAACCTAACAGCTGTGTCTAAATGTCTTATCTTGTGCGGGAGGCATACATGAATTATTATTGAAAATTGTGACAAAAGAAGAATCAATTACCTGCTTTGCAATGTTACTCGTCTCTACGGCGGCGTCCAGGGCCGAGCAACCGATGCCAACGACGCAGACCCTTTGTCCTTCGAAAATGTCCACTTTCTTCAGGCTGTGTGTATGGATGATCTTCCCTTTGAACTTCTCCTTGCCTGGAAAGTCGTACATCTTGGGGAAAGTAATGTGACCCGTGCACACTAGGACGCCGTCGAACACATCGGTTGTCTGTTCGTCGTTCTCTGTATTCCTTACCGTCACCTCCCACTTTCCGGTCTGGTCGTGGTCATGGGACCTTCGCACGCTGACCACTTCCCGATTGAAGACCATGTGCCTGAAGCAATCGAAGGCTTCCCCAACATCCCTGAAGTACTTGTAGAGATCAGAATGCCGCATGTAGTTGGGGTATTCCTTCTTCGGTGGGCAGTTGCTAAAGGATCCCATTTTGCTGTGGTTGATGATGGTTGTTGGCATGATGGATGGAACTCCTTCAGGTGCATCTTCGCGATAGTACCAGGTACCGCCGGGCGTGGCAGTCCTCTCGTAGCACACCGGCTCCATGTTTTCTTCTTTTAAGGCTCGGATGGAGGACAGACCACTGAACCCGCCGCCAATTACGGCTACTCTCTTCTTCGAAGACATTTTGAGTCTAGGAAAGAAAAATGTGTGTTAGATTAGCTGATAATGAAAAATTCTCGAAAAAAGTGTACTTTTCAAAGTGTAGTTTGTCGATGAGGAAAACAGCAAGTAGTTATAAGCCACTGCAGTTTAGAATACACTTTAGTTTAGTTTTAAACAATATATATCTATATACATCATTTACAGTCTAATCAAGCGATCTTCTACGCATCACGCTTGCTTACTTTTTTGTGGCGTTCGCTTCACTACCTGATCATCGTCCTTGGTCACTTTTTACACTCTGCGCCACTCTGTGGTACAGATTGGTTTGGTTTGGAGAGCTACGGTCTACTATTTTGCACACGAGGGCTAATGAGACCGGGACCTACATCTTAAAGCCGATTCCTAACGGCTACGAACAACCATGCCGCAGTGGGATTCGAACCCACGAACTCTGGTACCGACGATCAGCGCCCTAACCAATCGGCCAGCGTTCGGCCTGTGGTTCAGAAGGCTGCATGTTAGAATCCTATGTTGTCATGGGTGTTTGTAGCCATTAGGAATCGGCTTTAATTAGTAGGTTCCAGTTTCATTAGCCCTAATGTAGCAACATAGCACACCGCTCCAAACCAAACCAAAATGTCTGCCCAATGGTAATCCTTCTGGTTTTATTTCTTTTTATCTAATCTAGAACCTTTTGAAATTGTGAAAATTTCAAAAAGTTATAACTCCTTTGTTTGAAGTAATAGTTTTACAATAGTTTTTGGATTTATTTCACCTTTAATTGGATCTTACGCATATGCGTATACTATTATTAATTTATCAATATTTATTTTCTGTTCATTTTATCTGCATCAAAGCATATATATAAATTTGTGTATGTATGCATATATATATATATAAGTAAATATAAATATATATTATATATATATATATAAAATATATATATATATATATATATATATATTATATATATATTATATATATACACATATATATATGTAATGAGAGACTTCTCGCTTTTTGCAATCATGGCCATAAAATGATACCGTTTCAGCTAAAGACCTTTATTAAGATGATGTTGAAGGACGGGTTCCCACTTCATCATAGGGACAGGACAAACTGAAAGGTCAGCTAGCATGAAGTTCTATGTACAAGACACGTAACACCTGGGTCAACATCTGTGGGAAAATATCTAGAAAAAATCTGTCTCCGCTAGCGTGTATCTCCTTTTTATTTGGAAATTTCCTAAATTGTCCGCTACGGCCATGTATTTTATAATTGGCCAGGCCCCTTCTCTGAGAGCGTAACCTGTAGCCCCAGTGGTCAATTTAGGTTAGGGGTTAAAAAGGGGAATGGAAAATGACGCGGGAATTTTTACCCTGATTCAAGTTTTGAAAACCAGTGAGAATTTCCTTACACACACACACACACACACACACACATACATATATATATATATATATATATATACATATATATATATATATATACACATACATACATACATACACACACACACACACACACACATATTATATATATATATATATATATATATATATATATATATATATAATCTATTTTTTATAAAACTCCTTGGCAAGGAGAAAACTCACAGCTAGCAATAATAAAAATGCAGTCAGGCCGACATTGAAGAGAACGCAGAAGTCTAATTTAAACTTTATTCCACAGCGGCAACATCGCACATCTAATCATCTGGACAACATACAACCAAAAGCCACAGAGTTCACTCTGATCAGACAGAGGTGCACCCAAGAGCGATGACAAAAAGAATATATCCCACAGTAAAAAACAACTCAATAAACGAATTAACCCCTTCCGGTATGATTTAATAATGAAAAACTGTGCATGAAATAACCATTTAATTTTTATTTAAAAAACTTGTTTCATTTTACAATTCTTACATATTCTTAATTAAAATCCACTTTTTACATAGTGTTAAAAAACATCAGAAACAGTAAAATTAAGAAAATATCAAAGCAAAACATTAATAAGGTATACAGATAATAGTCTTCAAGCTAGTGGTACTTTTCAAAACAAAGTGCAAAGGAATTCTTAATTGTTTACACCGCCAAGTAGTTTCACTTTTAATTTGGTTATTGTAACACACATGGCATTTCTTAGTAGGTTTTCTTTTATTCTGACTCATTAATTTGGCAATGACTTGTACCAAGTAAACAATATGCAATAGTGACTTGTGATTTTCACAAGTGATAAAAGTGTTGCCAAATTCAGTACACTAGAAATTTTAAACTAAATTAATTATCATATTTAACAGTAACTTTAATCGCATGACGAGTGTAGCTCGTCATTGTGCGGTATGGAATGAAAAACAAATGACGAGCTAGACTCGTCATTTTACCGGAAGGGTTTAAATGCAATATCAGCAAAACGCGAAACCATGTTCCGCCAATAGCTGTGAAACTGCTGTATAGACAGAAAGTTTACAGTTTTATGACAGAAAAGAATGTTAAGTGGGAAATACTTCGTTGATTAAACCATTTAGATGCTGGGAAAGAGATTTCAATGAATTAGAATGGTAGAGAGGATGTTTTTGAAGAAATATTAGAGTTAATTAATTTTGATATATTACATACTTATGTGTGTATGTATACATATTTAAAAAAACTAATCTGAGGAACAGTCCAGCTTGGGTGCCATAGCATACTATGCCAATCTCCATTTTCGCCACAAAGTAACGTAGGGTTGCGAAGCTCCATGTCCCAGTTAGGTGGTTAACCTTACGCGGATCCCCGAGTGTTTAGTTCCCACGCATGGTCCTCAATTTGTCTACCCGCTGAGCAGATGATTGGCTGAGCCAACCTTTCTCGCCCAAGAATCGAACCTACTGTGTCGTAGGAGAGCAAATATTTGAAAGTAGTTTTAAGAGATTTATTCAAACTAAAAAAGCACTCCTATTATGCAATAAAATAAAACTGGGTAGCTACTTTACGTTTGAACTTTATTTACAATATTAAAAATTAATTTCAATTTGAAAATACCGAAAAATATAACTGTTTAATCAGTTAACAAAATAATGCCGATATATGTTCAAAGTCCACTTTTAAGTAACATTAAATCAAAATATGGATAAATAGTTTGAAATTAAATCGAAAAGAACGTTTAAAAAACAAGAAAGTTTTTAAATAAATTTTAATAATTTTTTTTAATTAATTTTAATTATTTTTTTAATTAGAATTTATAAAGTTCAAAATCCTTTGTTATTAATTTATAAAATGCCAGTAACGTATACCATCGCCGTAAACCAGTGATTCTCAACCTGTGGGGCGCGCCCCCCTAGGGGGGCGCGAGCACACTAATGGGGGGGGCGCGAGCATATCCAAGAGAAAATGTTATTTAAAAAAATTGATTAAGTGACTGAAAGGAAAGAACACACACACACATACAAAACAAAATACATTTCGACATATTTAATAATTAACTTATTAAATTAAAACAACTTACTAAATTAAAAACAAATTTAATAATTATTAGTGACTTCCTTGGGCCTGTCTTTCAGAGCAAAGTTTTTCGAAGGAGGGTTTAATATTAGAAATAGACACTCTCAGTTCTTTTTCTATATTTAGCTGAGATCTATATTTTGTCTTCAAAGAAGCCACCGCAGAAAATCCAGTTTCACAAAGGTAAGATGTTGAAAATGGTAGTAGAATGCGAAATGCCCTTGTTTTTAGTGCAGAAAACTCATCATCCACTCCTGCCCAAAATTCAAAGAGTGATTTATTACTAAATTGTCTTTTGGTTTCGCCGCTTGCCGTGAAGTCTATGAAGGTTTCTTCCTCTTCAATTGAGAGTCCTTCGGGAGTATTTTGAAATGGATCCCTCACCCACTTGTAACTTGATATCAGTTTGTCGTCAGCAAGAAAGTACTTTTTAAAATTCTTTGCTAGCATTGCTAAATGATTTTCAATGGTTGCAAAAACAACTTTTACATGTTGTTCTTCAGCCTTGTAAGTTTTAATACAATCATTCAAATTTGCAAACATTGTTAAGTTTTCTTGCTTTAAATTTCTGCTCCACAATTCCAATTTCCTACAAAAAGCATTAACTTTATCACTCGTATCCAATATATGTGTATTTGCTCCTTGCAGATGAAGATTCAAGTTATTTAATTTCTCGAATATGTCGACCATGTAGCTCAATTTCATCACAAATAAACTATCGCGAAAATTCTCAGCTTCCGGTCTGTTTTCCTCTTCTAGGAAAACGGCGATTTCTTCTTTTAATTCATAAACACGTTGCAAAAATTTCCCTCGTGATAACCATCTTGCCTCGCAATAAAATAGTAACGCTGAATGTACTGCACCCATGTCTTTACAAAGTGCGGAAAAGATTCTTGATTTCAGGGGTCTCATTTTTATATAATTTACTACGGTTACAACCGTAGTTAACACAATATTCAAACCAGGACTCATTTCTTTGGAAGCCAAAGCTTCTCTGTGGATCATGCAATGTGTCCAGACGCACTGTGGCGATTTTTGTTTCACAAGTGCTTGAATACTTTGGAATCTTCCGGACATAGAACGAGCACCATCGGTGCATATTCCGACGCAATTTTTCCATTCTATGTTTGCCTCGTTCATAAAATCATTTAAGATAGCAAATAATGCGAGTGCTGTTGCTTTGAGTTCTATTGGTTTGCAGAAAAGTAATTCTTCTACTACTGACAAATCATCACAAAATCTAACATAGGCAATGAAATGAGCATCTTTATTACTATCTGTTGCCTCATCGAGTTGTATTGAAAACAATTTGTCACGCAACTTCGACAAAAGCTGACACTCTACATCTTCAGCTATATCAGCAATTCGACGGGCAACAGTATCATTTGAAACAGGTATAGACTGCAATTGTTTTGCAAAATTATCTCCAAACATAATTTCTACAATCTCAATTGCGGCTGGCAAAATAAGCTCTTCACCAATGGTGTGAGGCTTTTTACATCTGGCTATTTTATATGAAAGTTTGTAAGAGGCAATTAAAGCTTTTTCATTCACAGACAAAGTTTTTTTAAACAATGATTTTTGCTTTTCATATGATTTTAATTTTAATTCGAAGAATTCTCTGGGTTTGTTTACGTACTCACTATGAAGCGTTTCCAAATGTCGTTTAAGTTTATTAGGTTTCATGCTGTCTGCCGCCAACATTTTTGAGCAAATGATACACAGGGGCCTTTCTTCTTCATTTACTTCAGTACTAGTGAACCCAAAATTTAAGTATTCTTGAGAATATTTTCTTGATTTTATTTTCGGAACCACGCTCGTCTGTGTACTTGTTGATGCTTGTCTATCGTCTAATGCTCGCTTACGCCCGCTTAAAAATTTATCCATGATTCTGCATAAGTCTGCTGCCGTGAATATTTAATACCGTGAATTGCAATTACACGAAAATATATATAACATACACATTAAGAATAGATTCAATAGCGATAAGAAGGATCGACTCGAATGAGATTGTCTGGAATTGAAATTGGCGTCATAGAACTTTCTCCTTCTCCCTATGAGAAAACATTTGTTCACATCTGCGCACGCTCCTAACTTAACTTTTAAGCTGACCAGACAAATTCCAGACAAATCGAAACTTCTCGCGAAACCGTGAGAATGCCCGACATGGCGGGACGCAAGAGCAATAAAAAGGCATAGGATTATTGTTTTTTCAATGCTGAGTATCAGTGTTGCAAAATGTCAATAAATTTCCGTATTCTTGGTAATTTGCAAAGTTTAAAATTAAGGTTGTAGTGCAGGTTTAGCGCCATAATGCTCAAAATACATTATTATTGTATACATTTTATTGTACGCGGTGGGGAGGGGGGCGCGATGAAAATTATGATTGAAAATTGGGCCGTGAATACTAAAAGGTTGAGAAACACTGTAAACCATTACTGTTACATTTAATAAACTGTTATAGAACTAATGTCATAACATAACTGATTAATTAACATAACATAATGACATAACTAACTAATCTTTTAATAAAATGTGCCTAACGTCATTTTTAGGAAAGTAAAAAACAAAATGTATATTTTTAATTATTATTCTATACTATACTAATTATTATTAATTATTACTAATTAATTTATTAATTTAATTGTACTTTGGAGCATAGAAAAATAAAGTTCAACAATCGTAAGGAGCATTTAAAAAACTAAGAAAGATTTTTAAATAAACTTTTAAGAATTATAATCCAATTTTTTATCTCTTTAATGTTATTAATTTAATTGTCATTTGAAGTAAAATTCAGCAGTCCTTTGTTAATAATTTATAAAATGCCTTGTAACGTCCACCAATATAAATTAATGTCATTTTTAAAAACTTATAATAAATAATGTATAACAAACTATAACATGACATAACATAGCTAAATAATCTCACTTTTAATAAAAGTGACTAACGTCACTTTTTAGGGATAGCTAAAAAACAGGATGTAGAATTTTTACTAATTATTATTAACTAATTATTATTTACTAATTATTATTAATTATTACTAATTAGTTTATTAATTTTCTTGTGCTTTGGAGTATAGATAAAGTTCAACAATCCTTTGGTAATAATTTTTGTAAATTCCCTTGTACCTTGTACCAATTCCGTAAACCATTAGTGTCACTTTTAATAAACTGTTATAACGAACTAATGTCATAACATAACTAACATAACATGGCATAATACCATTACTAACTAATTTCACTTTAAAAAAATGGCTAACGTCACTTTTTAGGGATAGCTAAAAAATAGGATGTATAATTTTTACTAATTACTATTTACTAATTATTATTAATAATGTATTAATTTAATGTAGTTTAATAGATAAATAAAGTTCAAAATTCGCAAGGAGCATTTTAAAAAAAGGATAGTTTTTAAATAAATTTTTAAGAATATATATCTAATTTTTATCGTTTTTTAATGTGATTAATTTAATAGTCATGAGTAAGTTCAAAAATTCTTTGTTAATAATTTATAAAATGCCTTGTAACGTCTATCATCCCCGTAACCCATTAATGTCATTTTTAATAAACCTTTATAACTAACTAATGTCATGACACAACTAACATAACATGATATAATAACATAAATAACTAATCTCACTTTTAATAAAAGTGCCTAACGTTACTTTTTAGGGATAATTGAAAAACAGGATGTAGAATTTATACAAATTATATACCATCTACAATCCCCGTAACCCATTAATGTCACTTTTAATAAACTTTTATAACTAACTAATGTCATAACATAACTAACATAACTAACTAATCTCACTTTTAATAAAAGTGACTAACGTTACTTTTTAGGGATAGCTAAAAAAATTTAGAATTTTACTAATTATTATTACAATATTATAATTATTACTAATTAATTTATTAATTTAATTGTACTTTGGAGTAAAGATAAATAAAGTTCAACAAGTAGGAGCATTAAAAAACTAAGAAAGTTTTTTAATAATTTTATATAATATTTGTAACGTCTACCAACCCCGTAACCCATTAATGTCATTTTTAATAAACCTTTATAACTAACTAATGTCATGACACAACTAACATAACATGAAATAACATAACTAAATAATCTCACTTTTAATAAAAGTGACTAACGTCACTTTTTAAGGAGAGCTAAAAAACAGGATGTAGAATTTTTACTAATTATTATTAACTAATTATTATTAATTATTACTAATTAGTTTATTAATTTAATTGTACTTTGGAGTATAGATAGAGTTCAACAACCCTTTGTTAATAATTTTTGTAAATTCCCTTGTACCGTGTACCAATTCCGTAAACCATTAGTGTCACTTTTAATAAACTGTTATAACGAACTAATGTCATAACATAACTAACTAACATAACATGACATAATAACATACCTAACTAATCTCAATATTAATAAAAGTGCCTAACGTCACTTTTTAGGGATAGCCAGAAACGGTATGTAGAATTTTTACTAATTATTATTAACTAATTACTATTTACTAATTATTATTAATTATTTCTAATTAATTTATTAATTTAATTGTACTTTGGAGTATAGATAAATAAAGTTCAACAATCATAAGGAGCATTTTAAAAACTGAAAAAGTTTTTTAAACAAACTTTTAAGAATTATAATTTAATTATTTAATCGTTTTTAATGTGATTAATTTAATTGACATTTGGAGTAAAGTTCAACAATTCTTTGTTAATAATTTATAAAATGCCTTGTAACGTCTACCATCCAGAATCATAATGTCACTTTTAATAAACTGTTATAACGAACTAATGTCATAACATAACTAACATAACTAACTAATCTCACTTTTAATAAAAGTGCCCAACGTCACTTTTTAGGGATAGTCAAAAACAGGATGTAGAATTTTTACTAAGTATTATTAAGTAATTACTATTTACTAATTATTATTAATTATTACTAATTAATTTAATAATTTAATTGTACTTTGGAGTAGAGATAAATAAAGTTCAACAATCGTAACGAGCATTTCAAAAACTAAGAAAGTTTTTTTAATAAATTTTTAAGAACTATAATCTAATTTTTTGATCGTTTTTATGTGATTAATTTAATTATCATTTGGAGTAGAGTTCAACAATCCTTTGTTAATAATTTATAAAATGGCTTGTACCGTCTACCAACCCCATAACCCATTAGTGTCACTTTTAATAAACTGTTATAACGAACTAATGTCATAACATAACTAACATAACATGACGTAATAACATAACTAACTAATCTCCCTTTTAATAAAAGTGCCTAACGTCAGTTTTTAGCGATAGCTAAAAAGCAGGATGTAGAATTTTTACTAATTATTATTGACTAATTATTATTTACTAATTATTATTAATTATTACTAGTTAATTTATTAAATTAATTGTACTTTGAAGTATAGATAAATAAATTTCAACAACCCTTTGTTAATAATTTATAAAATGCCTTGTACCGTCTACCAACCCCGTAATTCCTGAATATCATTTTTAATAAACTTTTATAAATAAGTAATGTCATAACATAACTAACTAACATAACATGACATAATAACATAACTAATCTCACTTTTAATAAAAGTGCCTAACGTCACTTTTCAGGGATAGCTAAAAGACAGGGTGTAGAATTTTTACTAATTATTATTTAATAATTATCAATAATTATTACTAATTTATTTATTAATTTAATTATACTTTGGAGTATATATAAATAAATTTCAACTTCCCTTTGTTAATAATTTATAAAATGCTTTATAACGTCTATCATCCACGTAAACCATTAATGTGACTTTAAATATTCTTTTATAACTAACTAATGTCATCACATAACATAATAAACATTATATAACATAATAACATTACTAACTAATCTCATTAAAGAAATGCCTAACTTCAATTTTTATGAATAGCTAAAAACATTTAAATTAAAAAGTAGGAAAAAAACAGGTAAATTTTATTTAAACGATTTTTCTTTACAGTGAAGTTAGACAACAAATAACGTCTAATAATCATAATCTAACATTATAATCTAAAATATTATTAAAAATATTTTATCTGTACCTGTCTTGGAGAAATGAATCGTGCGACTGCAAAAATGGACTTTTCGACCGCCTCCAACTCTGCAAGTACACTGGCTCTGCCAGTGAGCTCTAAATATATATATTAACGAATAAGAAGGAAAATGCAGACGGAAATAACATTTATGATGTTAAAGCAATAGAAAAGAAGTAATTATAATTCGCTGTGATTAGGATCAATAATAGACAGGAAAATTATTCAAATGAACAACAGTTCAAAACTACTATAAACAAATTAATGAACAGGAAAATGAAATCATGTATTTAAATACCAAATAAACGATTTTATGTAGTTAGAAATCTACACATGTGAGCTATGCACTATGAAGAAATTATGATCCAGAATTAAGAAATACAAAGTGTATAGAAAATTAAAATATGATGTGGGCACCACATGACTTCATTGTACGCACAATATATCATATATCTACACATGACAGCAATGCAATATGAAGAAATTACGTTGCAGAATAAAGAAATACGCAGATTATAGAAAACTAAAATCTGATGGGGACACCACATGACTTCCTTGTATGCCTATTACATAATAAATCTACACATGACAGCTATGCAGTTATGTTGCAGATTAAAGATGAAGGATAAGGCAAAATAATAATATACACATGACAGAAATGCAATATGAAGAAATTATGTTGCAGAATGAAGAAACACGCAGAGTATAGAAAATTGAAATCCGATGTGGACACCACATGACTTCCTTGTACGCATAATACATTATAAATCTACACATGACAGCTATGCAGTTTTCTTGCCGAATAATTTGAAGAAATTATGTTTAAGAATAAAGAAATACGCAGAGTATAGAAAAATAAAATCTGATGTAGACACCACATGACTTCTTTGTACGCACATTATATCATAAATCTACACATGACAGCAATGCAATATGAAGAAATTACGTTGCAGAATAAAGAAATAAGCAGAGTATAGAAAATTAAAATCTGATGTGGACACCACAGGATTTTCTTGTACGCACATTATATCATAAATCTACATATGATAGCAAGGGAATATGAAGAAATTGTGTTGTAGAGTAAAGAAATACGCAAAATACAGACAATTAAAATATGATGTGGACACATGACTTCCTTGTACGCTTATTATATTATAAATCTACACATGACAGCAATCCACGATGAAGAAATTATGTTGCAGAATAAAGAAATAAGCAGAGTATAGAAAATTAAAATCTGATGTGGACACCACAGGATTTTCTTGTACGCACATTATATCATAAATCTACACATGACAGAAATGCAATATGAAGAAATTACGTTGCAGAATAAAGAAATACACAGAGTATGGAAAATTAAAATCTGATGGGGACACCACATGACTTCCTTGTACGCCTATTACATAATAAATCTACCCATCACAGCTATGCACTATGAAGAAATTATGTTGCAGAATAAAGAAATACGCAAAATACAGAAAATTAAAATATGATGTGGACACCACATGACTTCCTTGTACGCATAATACATTATAAATCTACACATGACAGCTATGCAGTTTTCTTGCCGAATAATTTGAAGAAATTATGTTTAAGAATAAAGAAATACGCAGAGTATAGAAAAATAAAATCTGATGTAGACACCACATGACTTCTTTGTACGCACAATATATCATAAATCTACACATGACAGCAATGCAATATGAAGAAATTACGTTGCAGAATAAAGAAATACACAGAGAAAAAAAATATTAAAATCATATGGGACACCACATGACTTCCTTTATTCTATTAAAAATAAATCTACAAGGCAGCTATGCACTATGAAGAAAATTTTCCAAAAAAAGAAATACGCAAAGTACAGAAAATTAAAATATGATGTGGACACATGACTTCCTTGTAAGCATGATGCTTTATGTTGTTGCGTTCTTGTACAAAGTAGATGAAGTTTTGTAATAACGATAAATTTCAGCAAAACTTTCAACGGAAATACCTATTTTGACCATATTTTACTGAATTTTGACTAATTTCAGTGTTACGTCTGTATGTACGTATAAGAATGTAAAAAGTAACTAGAAAAGCCCTCGGGAATTCGTTTATATTTTAATTTTAAAAATTTTTAATAAATTTATTGCAAAATCCAAACTTATTCTCTTAGAGAGATATTTGTAAATGTCTTTAAAATAAATCATTTAATTATATTTTTTTATAGTTATAGACTTTGAAGTACAGGTATGTATACAAAAACAAAACATCAGATCAATTTGAAACTAAAAGGTTTAAAAAATATTTGAAATATAATTATTAATGTTAAAATTATACCCGCATTGAATACCTTGTTACAGTTTGCATTAACAGAAACTATTTGTTTTACCAAGTTTGCTCATTGTTTTATAATTATCAACACTTTTTATGAATTCCAAATCATTAATAGGACTCTAATTTAAAATATATGAATCAAATGAAGAAAGTAGAAAACCAGTTACCCACTAAATATAAATTGTAATAAATTAAAATTTAGTTAAAATTTGTAGAATCCATTTTTTATATTAAATCAAAGCTAATTATTTTTATCATTTTGTTAACCTCAGTTATATTAACATGAGCAATATATTTTATATGAAATCTTAAAAATGCTAATTTTCTTTGCAAAATTTCCTCTTTCTTTATAGTTTTTAATTTATTTTAATTTAAATGTTAGGTACCTGAAAAAATTTCGTTTTACACAATAAAACAGATATTTTGCTTCAATTTAACATAAAAGTTTAGTTTTTCCGATACATATTTTAAAAGTTTTCTTGCGGTTATATTAACAGGAGCTATATATTTTATTGTAAAGCTTGAAAAATGCTAATTTCTTTTGCAAAATTTTCCTTTCTTGACAGTTTAATTTATTTTAATTTGAATATTAAAAGTTAGATATCATTTAAAATTTCATTTTGCAGAATAAAATACGTATTTTCTTCAAATTGACATAAAAGTCTAGTTTCTACGATACATATTTTAAAAGTTTTCTTGCTGTTATATTGACAAAAATTATAAAATTATACATTTCATTTTAAAACTTGATAAATGCTAATTTTCTTTGCAAAATTTTCCTTTCTTGACAGTTTTAATGTAGTTTAATTTAAATGTTAGATACCTCTAAAATTTCATTTTACAGAATAAAACAGGTATTTTACTTCAAATTGTCATAGAAGCTTAGTTTCTACGATACATATTTTAAAAGTTTTTTTGGAGTTACATTAACAGGGAGCTATATATTTTATTTTAAAGCTTGATAAATGTTAATTTTCTTTGCAAAGTTTCTCTTTCTTCACAGTTTTTTAATTTATTTTAATTTAAATGTTAGGTACCTGCAAAATTTCGTTTTACACAATAACACAGATATTTTACTTCAATTTGACATAAAAGCTTAGTTTTTACGATACATATCTTAAAAGTTTTCTTGCGGTTATATTAACAAGAGCTATATATATTTTATTTTAAAGCTTCAAAAATCCTAATTTTCTTTGAAAATTTTTTCTTTTTTGACATTTTTAATGTAATTTAAATGTTTAGATACATCTAAAATTTCATTTTACAGAATAAAATACGTATTTTCTTCAAAATTGACATAAAAAGTTTAGTTTCTACGATACGTATTTCAAAAGTTTTCTTGCAGTTATATTGATAAAAATTAAAACATTTCATTTTAAAACTTCATAAATGCTAATTTTCTTTGCAAAAATTTTCCTTTCTTGACACTTTTTTGTACTTTAATTTAAATGTTAGATACCTCTAAAATTTCATTTTACAGAATAAAGCAGGTATTTTGCTTCAAATTGTCATTAAAGTTTAGTTTTCTACGATAGATATTTTAAAAGTTTTCTTACAGTTATATTAACAAAAATTATGCATTTCATTTTAAAACTTGATACATGCTAATTTTCTTTGCAAAATTTTCCTTTCTTGAAACTTTTTTGTACTTTAATTTAAATGTTAGTTACCTCTAAAATTTCATTTTACAGAATAAAATAGATATTTTACTTCAAATTGTCATAAAAGTTTAGTTTCTACGATACATATTTTAAAAGTTTTCTTGCAGTTTTATTAACAAAAATTATATATTTTTTAATGCTTGTTGAAATGCTAAGTTTCTTTGCAAAAGTTTTTCTTTCTTGACAGTTTAAATTTATTTTAACTTAAATGTTAGATACCTCTAAAATTTCATTTTACATAACAAAACAGGTATTTCACTTCAAAATTGACATGAAAATGTTTTTTCCATGATACATATTTCAAAAGTTTTCCAGCAGGTAAGTGAATTTTGTTCTTTTTATTGGCAGCATATTTTTTATTTTATATAAAAAATATATACTACTTAAAATGACAAAATGAAATTTTTTAAATCTATAGCGAATATTAAGAATCAAAATCGTCTCCATGACTCGAACTAGGGCCAAATACATAGGGTGTTGCTCATCGGTACATGATTTCGGTGTTTCTAATCCCACTGATGACATGAATGTTCGTAGCCGTTCGGAATCGGCTTTAAACAGTAGATCCCGGTTTTATTAGCAACCACGTAACAAAACAGTACACCGTAACGCTAGAAACCAAACTAAATTAAAGCATTTTCTTTAATTTAAAATTTAGTTGGTAAATGGATTTCTAAATTAGAAACTAATTTTTATAAAAAAAAGCAACCAACTATCTAAATAAGTCTAGTTTTGTTCCTTTTTAATAGTAGAATCTGATATGTTTCTTAAAGACAACTTTTCTAAAGTAAACTATAAAACTATTCAAATCAAATATATTTAAAGTAGTACATTTACTAACGGTGGCAATACATATTTCGTAATTATTGTAATACTAATTTTATATTTCATAATTATTGTTTTTTATTTTTATATTTCATTGTTATTGTAATAGTAATTTTATATTTCTTATTGTTTCTAATTTTATATTTCATAATTATTGTCTGTAATTTTATATTTAATTGTTACTGTAATACTAATTTTATATTTCATAATTATTGTCTCTAATTTTATATTTCATTGTTATTGTAATACTAATTTTATACTTCATAATTATTGTAATACTGAAGAAAAAATCACTGACAATTCAACAATATTTATGGACTAATGTTACAATAATCTGTAAATTTGCATTGCTAACAAACAATGCAAGTCCTTAAAAAGTAATATAAAAAGTGCCTTTTTCCTATACACAATATATCAAAAAATATACTTATAAACTAGTTTATGTTTGCGCAGTAGCGTAGAGACAAAACCAATTTTAAAAAGAATCAATAATTACAATAACTTTATTAATTGAATGTTTATTTATTTACATTTTATTTACCAATTATAAATAACAAATTATAAGAGGATGGCTGTTAGCTATTTGGGGAATTATATATTTATTAATCCTTTTGCATTATTATTAATTTTTTCAAAACATTTTAATATTGATTTATTTTCATATTTATTTTACATGCATTTTACAAAAATTAAATACGAAAGTACTTACTTGAGATACGTTTCCAAGATATTATCACTGAATTAGCATAGTAGCATCCCAAAAAGTAATTCCGTTAAATGTAAAACTCGCGTTAGGTATGAAGAGAGAAGATGCGTTATCGTTCTTCACCCTTTGTATCCATTTTAGCATACACACGCTCTGCGTGAAGATACGGGGCAATTCTCTTCCTCTTTGTACAGTGGAAATATCCTTGCGACCCACCAGTTACGTCACGGAAGGTCAGTGAGGAAGGAACGGACAATAAGAAAGCTGGCTTTGAACTGTCAAGTTCAAGTTTTCTTCTAAAACTGTTAGCATGTTTTGCAGGGGATAAATGCGGACCGGCTCCCGACGCCAGGTGAATAGCTGATGCTTCGCGGCACAATCAGTTCAACACTCCTTCGCATCTTGTTTATAATAGATGTGTCAAAAAGAATTTGATGCCAAAGAAAACACGTACTGCTTTAGGAATTTAATTCATAGTTAGTTACGCTAAATACCGTATTTACTTGCGTATAACGTGAAGTTTTTTTAATGAAAACTTTAGGTAAACTCTCAAAACACGTGTTATAATAGAACTAATTTTTACTCCTCCAGGTAATTACTTCATGTGTGAATACAGATGGTTTTCAAAGAAGAAAATAGAAGGATATATTTTACTCTATAGGTATATTCCTTACTTGTACTAGATACGTTTTGCTTTACTGTAAATAGGTTCTGTTTTAAAAAATTTAACCCCTCATTTGCACTCTATATACAGCATTTTTCTGTGTATAACGTGCACGTTTTTTCAAAAATATTAGCTAGATGCTCAAAACATGTGTTATGCGAGGACTAGTTTTTACTTTTGTGGGTATTTTAATCCAGATGGTATTCGAAGGAGAAAATAGAAAGAGAATATCTCCTTTTATAAGAGTATTCCTCACTTGTAAAAAGTGTGTCAAAAAGAATTTGATGCCAAAGAAAACACGTACTGCTTTAGAAATTTAATTCATACTTAGTTACGCTTAATACCGTATTTACTTGTGTATAACGTGCAGGTTTTTTTAATGATAATTTTAGGTAGACTCTCAAGACACGTATGATAATAGAACTAATTTTTACTCCGTCAGGTAATTACTCCATATATGTGCAATCACCAAAATTTAGCCCATAGTGAATACAGAAGGTATTCAAATAAGAAAATAGAAAGGTATATCTTACTCTATAGAAATATTCCTTTCTTGTAATAGATACTTTCTGTTTTACTACAAATACGTTCTGCTTAACAAAGTTAGCCCTTCGTTAGTTATGCTAAATACAGCATTTTTTCGGTGCATAACGTGCACAATTTAAAAAAACTTAGCTAGATTTTCAAAACTTGCGGTATACGTGGACTAAATTTTACTTTTGCTTGTATTTACACCATATAGGTATGAATCCAGATGGTGTTCCAATAAGAAGTTGAAAGGAGGATATCTCACTTTATAGGAGTATTCCTCGCTTGTAGTAGATGTGTCAAAAAGAATTTGATACCAAATTATTCTGCTTAGTCCCTGAATCAAAATTACGTGGATCCAACGGGGGTAATGTTTCCCGCTTCCGTAGCATTATTTAAGCTACACGTGCTCCTCTGTTGGTACTAAATGGGTAACTGCTTCGCAGGCTTGAATTGGCATAAAGGTATATATGCATGCATTTCCAGCTTCATTGGAAAAAAATTATACTTAGCTAGCTAAATGCAAGGTTTTTAACAGTATTAAATGCAAAGGTAGTACAGCTTTAAACGTTCTAATAAAAACATTTCACTGGGGTATGTTTTAGAGGATTAAGAAATGTCCATATACTTTAAAATTGCTAAAAACAAAAAATAGGATTTTTGGAGGATTAAAGGGAATGTCTCGATAATGATGTAATGAATTTTTAAAATATTTAATTTAAAAATAATCAGTTGGAGAATAATGCTGTAAATTACTGAAAATAGTTACTGAAAACGTTCTCACGGTCTACTGGTATCTCAAGATCAACCATTAAACAACCACTGCTGCACTGAATATAACCTGAAGAGTGACCAGTTACACAGTAGAAGGTCAGAAAGAACTAGAAAATAAGACATCTGGGTATGAAAAATCAAGTTCAACTCTTCTAAAACCGTTAACATGTTTTTGCTGGGAATAACCGGCTCCAGCCGCCAAGCGAATAGCTGATGCGTCTCGACAGAATTAGTTCAACAATCTTTTGCCTCTCCCTCGTAAAAGATGTGTCAGGTTAAATTTGATGGCTCGTCAAATTAAAATGTACAGCTTCAGGAATTTGGTCCAGCATTTCTTCTTTGGTGTCCGGTCCATTTAGAAGTCATTTGACATCTCACTGAAAGATGTTTGTCATTGACTCGATAGGTTGGACTTCTAAGAGGGAGTCCTAGTAATTTAACCGAGACCAAGAAGCCGACCCCAGACTTGATCTGCCACCTCCAGGGGTATCGTTTAGGAACTTGGAGGATATTACTACCATGAACCTATTTTACGTGCACCAGACGCTATTAATGAATACGACTGGTTCATAGTATAAACGGTATAAATACCGTAGTATAAACTACTCTGAATACCGTATTGTAGTATGTGTATAACTTGGAAATTTTGTTTTAAAAAATGTTACAAAATCTCAAAATACGTGTTACACATGAAATGGTATTTATACCATTGATTAATCATGCCATATACGTATAAATCAATGCATCCCATGTAATAAAGCGTTTATAAATTATTAGCTCATGTACTCGGCATTGTGTGAAGATAGTATTTGATATTTTATTTAGTTTAAAAATTGACTATTTTCATTGTAAGCAAATGGCGCTGAATCACCTGAAAGTCTAATAAAACTGAATTTTTATTTACGTATAAAAGAAACATTATTTTTAACGTAAAGCTTGAGTGTATACAATGTTTTACATTTTTGCAAGATACGTATTTATGGGTATATATCGGTTTATATGCATCAGTTATAATACTCCAATTATCTAATTTGAAATTCAAAAGAAAATATTCGTTATTTTTCATATAAGGTTTCAGTTAGGAAAAACGCTGTCCTCGCTTGACAGATGTTCGGTATATTTGTGAAGTAAAGTAATTATTTATTCTTTTTCCTTTTGTTACGTAATTGACCGCAATCTTTGTAATATGTCTGCGAAGGTCATATCTGACGAATGCTTATTCTATCATTGTAGTAATACGGAGGATAAAATGAGAGAGAGAGACTCTTTACGTCCTACAAATGACTGAATAATTCGTCCACAACCTAAAAATAGTTAAATGAGAAATGTCCATAATAATCCTACTTTTTATCAATAATGAATCAAGGGGTCTTTTTTTATTAAGGAGTCATTCGTAGTTTTATAGCTAGCTACAGAAATGAACATAAACGTAAGAGCCAAAACATTATGACCAACTGTCGATAACGAGTTGGCCCACGTTTGGCGCTCAACACAGTTGCAACCCGCTTTGGCATGGATGCCACGAGTTCTTGGTAGATGGCCGGAGAGAGATTGTACCAGATATATAAGCAACGGTTACGCAAATGCGAAATATTGCGAATTGGTGGTCTTTGAACTCTGAGCTGCCGTCCCAAGACATCCCAAACGGGTTCTGTCGGATTCAGATGTGAGTTAGGCGGCCAGGACATTAACTGAAATTCAGCATCATGTTCTTGGAACCACTCCAACACAATTTTAGCCTTGTGACAAGAGGCGTTGTCCGGTTGGAACATTCCATTTGCAGCTGGAAAAACAGAGGCCATTTAAGAGTGAAATTAATCTGCAATGATGTTCAGGTACCCTGTAGCATTCATGATCTGCTCTACCACAACCGCGGGTCTCAGAGACGCCCAAGAGAACGTCCCTCAAAGCATAATACCGCCACCATCGGCCTGTGTGTGACCTACTGTACACTGAGGGAGCAACTGTTCTCCTGGAAAACGACGTATTTTGACACGTCCATCGGCCATGAATGAGAAATCGTGATTCATCTAACCAGGCATCTCTCTCCCACTGATCCATGGACCAGTCGCGATGTTCCCGGACCCATCGTAGGCGCAGTTGGCGATGACGCTTTGTCAGCAAAAGAACACGAGTGGGACGTTTGCTGCGTAGCCCCATATCTAACAGTGTCTGCTGAACAGTGTGCTCCGATTCTATTCTACTTGGAACAGCATTGTATTGGGTTGTCAGCTGAGCCACTGTCTCGCGTCTGTTTTGTTTCACCATGCGAGACAGTCTCCGACGACCCTTTTTCTTTGATAGCTTGTGGACGTCTAACACCATGTCGTCTACTGCTGGTTTCCCCGTCATTCATCCACTTTGCATAAGTACTAGCAACTGTCACATATGTATTTAAATTTTAACATAGTGAAAATGAGTCAGTAAATTTACTTTATATTAAAACTTTTCGCCGACCATTAAGCTTTGCGCATGCATTCCCAAATTAGTTTTTACACTACATCGAATTTGGCTGACCTTGGCAAACTTATTTCAAGTAGTAGGCCAGTTAAATTTATTATTTTTAGGTGTTTAGAGTGCCACTTGCTATATCCTTTTTAAAACTTCTTTCTCAACCCTTAAAAGCTACGTAAAAATGTTTATTTTTTACAATTATTAATTTTCCTCCTGTTAAAATGTGAAATTCACTGCTCTAATATATAGGTTTTATGTGGCATTTATTTAAAAATTCAGTTTTTACATAGTATAAAATTGGCATGGTAAGGTATGATAAGGTATGATAAAGTATTCAATTTTTGTATGGAATGGTATAATATTAAATATGGTATGGTATGGTATTCAACTTTTGTATGGTGTGGTATGATATGGTATAATATTCAATTATTGTATGGTATTTGGAAACCACATGGCATTATGGTTTATAAGATAAAAGTTACCTTGTCACTTTTATCTTGTCACTTTTTAAGATTGTTGTGCTTAGAAAATCATGGTTTAATCAATAAAGGGGACGCTATCTGTGCTCTCATTCTCCAAAAACTATTCTCTCATATTTCAGAACATCAGGTGTATTGCATACTATCGACATATTTAAATATCTGAAACCAAAACCCAAGCTATGCCATAATTTACAATTTTATTTGGGTTTTTCTTTATAACTCATCTGATTTTTATATTTCGCCAAAAAAACGTGCTTGTCCTCTACGAGGACACCTATGGTGGAGGAGGACGCTAATCAACTACAGTCACTACATGTCATAACAGCACTCATGGTCGTACTCTTTCTGAAACCGCCTTTAATTGTAGCTAGTTTTGAAGATATTTTTTTTTAAATCTTATTTTCAGTAAATCAATAATTGAATACAAATTTAATAAGTAAATGAAAATAGTTTAATAATTTGCACTCGAGGGCTCCGGAGAGGAGCCATTTAAAATTTGTCTTCAAACTCGAGGGCTTCGCTACGAAGACAATGCAAAATAATTAATTTTTACGACTTTTTTTCTTATGTTAAAAACTGAAAGTTATCTGCATTGTCTCCGTAGCGAAGCCCTCGATTTTGAAGACAAATTTTACTCCGCTCCGGAGCCCTTGAGTGCAAAGGGTTAATAATTTAATATGTCCAAACTATCAAGAATAATACTTCACTTCTATTGGAGATTATTTATACTTTTTAATTTAATTTTACTTGACTTCAAAAAAATAGAGAGAATGGGTCAGTCCTTTTACTTTACATTAAAGCCTTTCACTGACTCTGGTATTCATGTACCTCCAAAAATTAATTTTTTACACTCCTTCGACTTCCTATAGGAGGGGTGGAGAACCTTTATCAATTAGTAAGCTAGTTAACTCTTAAAAGGTCACCAAAATAAATTCATGGGAATTTAATGTAATTTGTTTATAAATGTTATTTATAAGACTTTTAAATGTTAAATATATAAATTTTCTTTACATTCCTTAGAAGGGTTTGCCTTAGAGAATACCAAATTAGGGTTTGAGAAGTGGTTTAGTTGAATAACCCCTACCCTTGTACAGCTTGAACATTATGCCTTTTTAAAAGTTGAACTATACTGGAAGAACAATAAATTATAATCCTTAAACTGGTATAATAAATAAACAGCTTAACAACTTAAAAGTGTTGTTTGTATAGATACTTTTATTTGAGGTCATAAGTAAGATAAATTGAATCTGACTTCTCAAGTACAGAAAGTTTAAATACATATATTTCAATAGAAAAAGAAATAAATAAGTTAAACGTAGAACTATCATCTGTTATATATTTAAAATATCAAAAATATAATATGTATAAAATGTATAATATGTATATATAAAATGTATAATATGTATATATATATATATACATATATATATATATATATACACATATATATACATATATATATATATATATACATATATATATATATATATACATATATATACACATATATATATATATATATATATATATATATATATATATATATATATATATATATACATATATATATATATATATATATATATATATATATATATATATATATATATATATATATATATATATATATATATATATATATATATATATATATATATATATATATATATATATATATATATATATATATATATATATATATATATATATATATATATATATATATATATATATATATAATCGAAAACTCATCCATGTCTCCAAAAAGTTTTTTTTTAATTGCAAAAGCTCTTGATTCTACATCATTGGCTTCCATATATCACAGATGTATGAGATTGGAGCCGTAAATTATAAAAAGATAAATTTAAAAATCTCCACACTCTCTTGCTTCAAAACTTTCTAATTACCAAGTTGCTAATTATTAAAAATACTAGAAAAATGCTTAAGCTGATCTTCATGAAAATTTAAAAAGTTTCGTTCAAAAAATGCTCTTTAAAGAGCATTTTTTGAACGAAACTTTTAATTAAACTTTTAAGGCTTTAAATTCACAACTCCCGGTTCCGAAATTCGCTACTTCCGTTTTGTTTTGCCAGCTGTCACTGATGTTTAAATAGCTGTAACTTTTCTTTAAAATGCCGTAGTGCAAAGCAAAAACAGATTTAGAAGCCTAAAAGTTGAAATTTTACAACAAAGAAATAAAAAAATTATGATTTTGGCAAAAAATGACGTTTTTAGCTTAGACGGATACCTTAAATAAAGGCTCAGCCCTAAGCGGTCGTATAGTTCCCTGGGGTACATAGAAACTAGTTTCAGAGTCACTTTTTCAAGCAAAAATATCTACTTTTATGACTTAACCCTCTGACTGCCTAATTTGTAAACTGAAATCTCTTCAAAAATTGCTTATTTTTTTGTTGCCTATTTTAAATTATATATATATATATATATTATATATATATATATATATATATATATATATATATATATATATATATATATATATATATATATATATATATATATATATATATATATATATATATATATATATATATATATATATATATATATATATATATTATATAAAGGTTAATTTGTAAACTGAAATCTCTTCAAAAATTGCTTATTTTTTTGTTGCATATTTTAAGTTATATATATATATATATATATATATATATATTGTAAAATTGAAATACGCATTTGTGTCTAAAAAATATTTTTTATATTGATTTTTATCATGAGAAACTAAACTGTCAGAAAAACTTATTTCAGATGTTATGACTTACAAAATTTGTTTTTTAATAAATTTCAATTGAATTACAGTTAATTGATATTTATAACATACTATCTATAATTTTATTATTTAATATAACTATAGTTCTCTTCTATAATTCTATTTATTACATAATTAAACGTCTAATACTGTATATAATTTTATTCACTGGTTAAACAGTGAAAAGACGGGATGTGGTTTTTATTAAAGGTAGAAAAAGACATGCCCGTGGAAATCGCGGGATGAGCAGTCAAAGGGTTAATCAGGACTTCACCCCCAAATACAATATACCCACAAACAGCGTTTTCCTTTCATCTTCCCCACAGCTCTGACCCACATCAACACGGGATTCTATTTTGTTTATATATTCAATCGCAAACCAGGAAGGTCAACAATCCACGCAGACTTAAACCGAAGATGACCCGTTCTGATCTCGCTGCGTCCAAGGGAGGACAAAATCCGAACTTGAAATAGAGAATGAATTGTTCATGATACAGAAGATGAGATTTATAGAGAGGAAACAACGGGTTGCTTTTCTTTATTTTTCTTTTTTGGTGGACGTATTTTTATCTTCTTCTCTCCAAAAGGATAATTGTAAAAAACTGGTTCCGTGAGTAACGTTTTTTATAAAAGCACGGAACTTTAAAAATGGCCTTTTGTTATCGTGTAATGGATTTCTAATTGTGCCATTTCGGTTCTTTTGAATTATTTCGTTTCCTGTAATTAAACCAAAGGACAAGGGAGAAAAAAACTAGTGGCATTTAGGTCACATGACTTCTTCTTTTTTTCTTGTACCTTGAAACGGGAGTAGAATTTCTTTTTTTTAAACACAATATGTTTTTGTAGAGCTAAATACTTAACACTATAAAATATTTGGAAAAGTTTAAAGTACCTGTATCAAAAGAGGTTACGCTCATTATT
>CM063509.1:65155313-65175313 GCA_032207245.1 Pardosa pseudoannulata
TATTAATATATTACTACTTTTTGTACACCTATACTAATTTAGCACTTAAATATTAATAAAAGTTTGTTTTTACCAATCATAATTATGAAAATAAATTGCCATTAATTTACTTTAAATCAAAAATTCAATGACCCTGTGGCGTTATCTATGAAGGTATATAAAACAAAACAGATCTTTTAAGCTAGAAAAATATAAACAAATTAAATATATTTTACTGGATTAACGATTTTGGGAAATTATGCTGTTATATAAATAAAAGACGTTTTTGTAATTGGTAATGCAGATATTTTTTGTTATCTTTAGAGCAGGGATTTCCTAACTTATACCCATGAACACCTCTTTTTTATCAAACACCTAATCAAGAACCTAGGGAGATAACTTTACACAACTGGATTATACTAAAATTAAAAATTTAACTTCCATACATTTGGTGATTTATAATATATTTATAAAGTATAAAAAAGTTTTAATATTTCCACGGTTATATTTATAAAAATAATAAATTTTTGTAAACAAGATATGTACAAAATTAAAGTACGGTTGAATGCGTTTTACATCACAAAGAAAATAATTAAATATTTGATTTGACGAATATTGTTCTATATAACAGTATTTTAACTAGATTCAGGTATAATATTATGTGATGTACATGGCTATCTCATCTCGAACTTCAAATAACAGTTTATATCAATTATGATAATGAAAATAAAATACGATTATTTTACTTTATATTAAACATTTACTGATCCTCTTGTTTTATACATGAAGGTATATAAAATAAAACAGCTCTATTCAATTAGAAAATTTGGAACAAATCAAGTATATTTTACTGGATTGACGATTTTGGGAGATCATGCCCTTATATAAATAAAAAAAACTTTTTTTAATTGGTAATGCAGAGATTTGGAGTTAAGTTTAGATCAGCTTAGAGCAGATTTCCTAACTATTTAAGAACCTAACGAAATAAATCTGCACAAGTGTTTATAGTACAATTAAAAATTAACTACTATACCTTTGTTGATTCATAACATATTTATAAAGTATAAATTAGACGTTTTGATATTCCAAAGTTATATTGATTGAAATTAAAAGTTTTATTAAAAAGAATTTATGCAAAATTATAGTACTGTTGAATGCATTTTACATCATACATAAAATAATTAAATATTTGATTTAACTTATACTCTTCTGTATAACCATATTTTAAGCAGATTCATTTGTTGTAATATTATTTTATGTACATACCTATCTCATCTCGGACATCAAAGGAATAGCAGTTTATATCTATTATGACAATGAAAATAAAATGCGATTATTTTACATTATATTAAACATTTACACACCCTCTGGCGTTATCCATGAAGGTATATAAAATAAAACAGCTCTATTCAATTAGAAAATTTGGAACAAATCAAGTATATTTTACTGGATTGACGATTTTGGGAGATCATGCCCTTATATAAATAAAAAAAACTTTTTTTAATTGGTAATGCAGAGATTTTTGTGTTATGTTTAGAGCAGATATTTCCTAACATATTATACCCATGAACCTTTCTTTTTCATCAAACACCTAATTAATAACCTAGCTAAATAAATCTGCACAAGTGTTTATAGTACAATTAAAAATTAACTACTATACCTTTGTTGATTCATAACATATTTATAAAGTATAAATTAGACGTTTTGATATTTCCAAGGTTACATTTATTAAAATTAAAACTTTTGGAAAGACGATAAATAGAAAAATAAAGTACTGTTAAATGTATTTTATATCACACATAAAATAATTATATATTTGATTTGACGTATACTCTGTTATATACCCCATTTTAACTAGTTTCAGTTATTAATATATTACTACTTTTTGTACACCTATACTAATTTAGCACTTAAATATTAATAAAAGTTTGTTTTTACCAATCATAATTATGAAAATAAATTGCCATTAATTTACTTTAAATCAAAAATTCAATGACCCTGTGGCGTTATCTATGAAGGTATATAAAACAAAACAGATCTTTTAAGCTAGAAAAATATAAACAAATTAAATATATTTTACTGGATTAACGATTTTGGGAAATTATGCTGTTATATAAATAAAAGACGTTTTTGTAATTGGTAATGCAGATATTTTTTGTTATCTTTAGAGCAGGGATTTCCTAACTTATACCCATGAACACCTCTTTTTTATCAAACACCTAATCAAGAACCTAGGGAGATAACTTTACACAACTGGATTATACTAAAATTAAAAATTTAACTTCCATACATTTGGTGATTTATAATATATTTATAAAGTATAAAAAAGTTTTAATATTTCCACGGTTATATTTATAAAAATAATAAATTTTTGTAAACAAGATATGTACAAAATTAAAGAATGGTTTTACATCATACATAAAATAATTAAATATTTGATTTAACTTATACTCTTCTGTATAACCATATTTTAAGCAGATTCATTTGTTGTAATATTATTTTATGTACATACCTATCTCATCTCGGAATTAAAATGAATAACAGTTTATATGTATTGTGATCAAAAATAAAATGCGATTATTTTACTTTATATCAAACATTGACGGACTCTCTGTTATCCATGAATGTGTATAAAATAAAAATTGAAATTCAATTAGAAATATTGGAACGAATCGAATATATTTTACTGGATTGACGATTTTGGAAAATCATGTTGTTATATATAATAAAAGAATTATATTTAATTTTTAATGCAGATATTTCTGTGTTAAGTTTAGAGCGGAGATTTCCTAACTTATTATACTCTCTTTTTTATCAAACACCTAATCAAGAACCTTTGGAAATAACTCCACACAACTGTTTATAGTACAATTAAAAATTTAACTTCCATACCTATGGGGATTCACAACTTGTTTATAATGTATAAATAAGACATTTTGATATTTCCAAGGTTACATTTATTAAAATTAAAACTTTTGGAAAGACGATAAATAGAAAAATAAAGTACTGTTAAATGTATTTTATATCACACATAAAATAATTATATATTTGATTTGACGTATACTCTGTTATATACCCCATTTTAACTAGTTTCAGTTATTAATATATTACTACTTTTTGTACACCTATACTAATTTAGCACTTAAATATTAATAGCACTTTATTTTAGTATATAGTAAAATTAGAAATTCAACTTTCATACATTGAATGGTGATTCCTGACTTATATATAAAGTATAAATAAGAAGTTTGATACTTTTTAAAGTTATATTTATTATTATTGAAATTTCTATTAACAAATATAAGTACAAAATTAATGTACTGTTGCTTGCATTTTATATCCCACATTAATTAAATGTTATATTAAATGTTCGATTTCACACATACTATTTTATAGAATCACATTTTAGACAAGTTATTAATTTATTTAGATAATTTAGTTTATCTACATATCTATATTAATCCAAAACTTAAAAATCAATAACATTCTATTTATTATAACTTAATTTACCTATCAGATTACACTAAATAAATGCAATTATATTACTTTATATTAAAAATTTGTGAACTCTCTGCGTTATCCATGCATCCGCAGATTGATTTTAATTTGCTACAAACCCGTCACGCCTTCTATTGAACCCCAAGATCCCATAACATCCAGTTAACACTAGTTTGTAAAAATTAAACCACTATTGTATTTCTATATTACTGTCCCAATATATACATTCTGATGTGTAAAATATATTATTATAACACGTATTCATTTTGATGGAATATGAAAAATAGCTCCGAGTTGACTGAGGTTTTTTATATATTTGTACGACAGCAATTGAACTACAATTAGTCAAGGTAAAACTAGTACACTTGCTTTTCCTATTTAATTTGAAATTTAAAAGTACGAATAAAAGATGTTAAGAAAAATTAACGATAAGTAATAAAGATTACAAAAAAAATACAGGAAAAGGGGTAATGTAGAAAGGTAGACGAGTATATATAATATATATATATATATATATATATATATATATATATATATATATACATAAAACATAATACTAATAATTTAGGGGTTTTAAGGCAGAAACGCAGCATACTCTCTAATGCAGGTGCAGAATCCCTAATAACTATATATAAAAGCGCTTGAAGCGTAAGAATTGAAAGAGAACATCTTGAGGTAAGGTCGCTAATGAATCCAAACTGAGCAAGGCTCTCTTGTTAGTCTTTGCTCTCCAAATGACTGACGCAATGTTTAATGGTCAAATGTAAACCTGCGTAATGGTCACGAGTAAATATATTGTCAAGCAATCATCTGCTCATTGACTTGTCATCGGCTTGCCATATGTGTATATATATATATATATATATATATATATATATATATATATATATATATATATATATATATATATATATATATATTCATTTTCAAATGAGTTTTAGATTATGTTATTGCAATTTACTAGAAAACCTCCTGCACTAGCTTAGACTTCATTTCATTTTGATTAAGTAATTTTAATCATTAGGTAAACAATAACAAATCAAATGTTCTGATATTTTTAAAGTAAGCTATAATGTAATACTACCAAATAATTATGTAAAATATATGACAATCTAAATGGAATCTTGCACTAATTGGAAGTCTAGATCATGGTTTCTATTACAAACCGTTAAGTTCGGGTGTTGTACTATCAAACTTATTCGAGTATTATACGGATAGTAATATATATATATATATATATATATATATATATATATATATATATATATATATATATATATATATATAATACATATACATATATATATAATATATATACATATATATATATATATATATGTGTGTGTATCTGTGTATATGATTATGTATATGCATATATATATACACACACACATATTTATATACATTCTTTTTCCAAGTGAGGTCTTTTAAATTCGTAACAGGTGATTTTGACGCTTTTTCTATTAATCTTTCATTTTTTTAAATGAAATCCTAAATTAAGTTTGTCAGAAAACCTCCTGCACTAACATGGACTGCATTTCATTTTGATTAAATAATTCTAATTATTCGCTAAACAGTAACAAGTCAAATGTTCGTAGAATTTTATAGTAGGCTATAATGCAGCGCTACTAAATATCACTGTAAAATACATAACAATCAGACTTGATTCCTACCCTAATTGGAAGTCTAGATCATGTTTGTTATTACAAACTATCAAATTTCGGGTGCTGTATTATCAACCTCATTCGAATGTTATAAAGATAATATATATATATATATATATATATATATATATATATATATATATATATATATATGCATATATATATAAATGTGTATATGTTGATGTACATGTATATATATGTATATATATACATATATATATATATATATATATATATATATATATATATATATATATACATATATATATATGTGTATATGTTTATGTACATGTATATATAAGTATGTATATATAAATACATACATATATATGTATATATATATGCATATATATATATATATATATATATATATATATATATATATATATATATATATATATATATATATATATATATTCTTTTTCCACGTGGAGTCTTTTAAATTTGTAACAGGTGATTTTGAAGTTTTTTCTATTACAGTTTCGTTATTTTTCTAAATTAATTTCTTGGATTAAGTTGGTGCAATTTATTAAAAACCTCTTCTTCTAACATGGGCTGTATTTCATTTTCATTAAAGGAATCTTATAATCAGCTAAATAGTAACAGGTCAATTGCTATTATAATTTTTTACAGGCTGTAATGCGGCACTATCCCATATCACTGTACAATAAATAACAATTAAAATATACTCTTACCTTATTTGGAGGTCCAGATCCCGTTTTTTTTTATCACAAACTGTTAAATTCCCGGTGTGTTACTATCAGCCTTATTCGAATGTTACACAGATAGTATAAAACGGTACATCTGACGATGACAGAAGTTTCCTATTGGAAAAAAGAGCCTGAATCGCTGAATTCAGGATCGTTCCAGGTGAAAGAATTTTCTCTAATTTCAGCTTTAACGTCACCAAATCCGTTTCACTTCTCTGGGTGCTCCACCACGCATGGGTGGAGAATGTCAACCATGATTTCCCCTGTATCGCATTACGTAAGGTTTATCCCACTCTAAATCTCATCGGATACTTAACTGGACTGCACCACTTAAAAAATAATTAGGTGCTCATCTGGAGAGAGAACTTGGGTTCTTATAAGATAACGTGACCTTATGTGTTAGCGTGCGTGTTGATAGTTTCATGCTTGTGAAGATGAAATCTTGCGTGCTATTTGTAATAGGTCCAATGGTGTAGATCTTATATGATATTGGGAGATTTTACAAAAATTCAGACTGGACAATTTTTGAACATGGAAGAGAACTTTTAACTTTATTATTGATATTTGACTTTAGTCCCATGTGAACTGAAGGGCCAAAGAATTCTGTTCATTTAAGAATTTACACTTTCCTTCAAATTTATTTTTTAAAAAAACTCGGTGTTCTGTACACTAACTTTGATCATATAAAGTACAAGTTAAAATAGGACTTTACACTGAACTTTATAGGTTAGTTTTTCATATGGAGAACCAACCGCATATTGATAAAGAAACAAAAAATCACTCGGTATCATAAATAGCTAAAATAATCAAGCATTAATTTTAGCATTAAAGTTATCCTACTGTTGGCAAAGTTTATATATATTTTGAAAACGAAGATTATACATTAATGAAAATTATACACTATAGAGGTAGACGCGTTAGATCTTGTATTATGTTGGGAGGTTTCAAAACGGCAAATTCCAATTGTATATTCTATGATATAAAGAGAAGCATAATATAACCTCAAATAACTTTAAATTTAAATTGAACTAGAATTATTAACCTGACATTGGTCTCATATACACTGAAGAGCCATAGAATTATGGCCATTTTAGAATTTACACTTTCATTAAAATTTGTTAAAAGAATACTCGATGATTTTGTTACTAACTTTTATCATATAAAAGGCATATTAAAATCACATTTTATACAAAACTTTGGGTAGCTTGTTCATTTAAAGAAACAGCCACTTGTAGATAAAGATATAAATATTGTCCGGTATCATAAAAAGCTAAAAGTGATTAAACAGTGATTTTGGCATAGCAATTATCCGACTATTAGGAAAGTTTGCATATATTTTGGGAACGAAGAGTATACATTAATGAAAATCTAAAGATGTGGTAGAACTTGAATTATGATGGGAGGTTTCAAAAGGGCAAATTCAAATTGTATATTCTGTGATTATTGTTATTAGAGTTTAGACTTTCATTCAAATTTATAAAAAAAAATATTCGGTGATTAGTTACCTAATTTTGATCATATAAAGGACATATTAAAATCCCACTTTACATGAAACTTTCAGGAGCTTGTGTATTTAGCGATCCAACCACATATTAATAAAGAAGTAAAAACCACCCGGTATCATAAATAGCTAAAAATGGTCAAAAGGTAATTTTGATATAGCAATTATCCGACTATTGACAAAGTTTGCAGATTTTTTGGAAACGAAGATTTTATATCAATGAAAATTTAAAGACGTGGTAGATCATATGTTAAGTTGAGAGGTTTCACAATAGAAAATTCCTATTGTACATGAATGAAATGAGAAAATGAGTATAAAAGAGAAATTTTTACTTTTAAATTTCAATTTAACAGAGTATTATTCTGACATCAATCACATAATATTGTGATTGGCCGGTATTATTCTTAACCTGTCCTAAATGTTATAAACACATTGTAATTTAAATACTTTTTACATGTAGCATATTTTACATTTATTATGAACTGAAGCGATATTTTTGACGACGTATTCTGATGGTTTTAAAATTTTAAATTATCAATATTATATTATATAAGTCATTTATATATTTCATTTTCACTGGTCAAAGAGGTTTCGCATACCTTCTATTAATAGTGAAAAGTGTTTGATATATTTTTATTCACTTTCTCAAAATCTACATATAGATACGTAAAATATATTAATATAACATTTTTTCATCTTGATCTAATATGCAACATAATTCCGATTTAAATTGAAACATAATTTAAATATTTTCATGACAGCAATACAACTACAGTCATTCAAGGTAAAACTCACATGTAATGCTTTTTCTATTCAATTTTTAATTTGAAAATTAAAAGCATGAATAAAACAAGTTAGGAGATGTAGATGTTACCCAATAAAGCACTAAAGTTAAACTATTGTTTTTAAGTTTTCTTTGCAAAATACATACGTTGAGATGTAAAATATATTACTATAAAATGTTAATGTTGTTCATCTTAATCGAATATGAAAAATAATTCCGTGTTGATTGTCAAGTAGTTGTTAACTATTTGTACGACAACAACATAACTATTGTTAGTCAAGGTAAAACTCGTACACTGGCTTTTTCTATTCAATTTGAATATTAAAATCAAGAATAAAAAAAGTTAGGAGACATAGATGGTGCCTAATAAAGCACTAAAATTAAACTATTATGTTTTTAAGTTTTCTAAAATTTAGAATTTGTTTAATGTACGAGTTTTACTTTGACCCTGTTTTTTTTCATAATAAACTAAATAACAGATATATTGTTAAATATTGTGTAAAACATAAAGTTCTTTCCGTAAAATATTAATTAATGATTTTGTTATTTAACACTAGATTGCCCAAGGCAGTCATTTTGACTGTTTTTTAATTTCAATTAGAAAAACAATTATGAAATATAATGACACAATTTCTTAGAATTTGGTGACTTTTTCTATAACATATAAATAGGTTTATGAATAATTGTAGTTACTTCCGCCCTCCTTTATTTCCGTATATATATATATATATATATATATATATATATATATATATATATATATATATATATATATATATATATGTGTGTGTGTGTGTGTGTGTGTGTGTGTGTTATACCTATATTGCCCAGAAGCAGTCATTTTGACTGCTTGGGAAATTTTAAATAATCAAAAGATTTTTATTTATTGAATTGAGTAAATTTCTTATATTACCTGTCCGGCTTTGTATTGAAATAACATTTTTTTTCGATTACGGTAACATACCGATGCATGATAAATTGTCGATTTGGGCGTATACTTGATAAGTGTCAGTTGCTCAATAAGCTAAAGTAGTACTAGTTATTCGAATCTTTATAAAATGTTGTTCTAACAAGTTGTTTATTTTATTTCTTTTGCGCGCTAACTTTATGAAAAAATGTCGAACAGAAATGAGTTATTGGAAAAGCTAACGAACATAAGTGAAGAGTGCTCCGATATAGAATCAAATGCAACAAATTCTGAAATTTCTTTAAAACGAATATAGAGTTGCAAGACAGAAAAATTTATCAGAACATGAAGACCCACAAAGATCAACTGCAACATCATCAAATGCAACCCATTCTCACAAACGCAAATTTTGTCAAGTACGACTTTGCCACAACAACAAAACAAATAATATATCTAAAAAATGTGAAAAGTATGTTTGAGGAAGATGTACACATAAAAAGATTTCCACTTTCATTTGCATAAAATGTACAAATAATAATGCATATATTATTTTTTTAAAGTAAATTTTTTTATTGTTAATATTTACTAATAACTTGTTGTTTAATTGTAAATAATATAAGAAATATTAAAAATTAATTTTAAACAAATTTCTTTACATATTTGTTATTTTTTCACAATGCAGTCATTTTGACTGTTTTTGGACAATATAGGTATACAAGAAATCTCGGGCAATCTAGTGTTAAGTAAAAAATGTGTTAAATTTTTTTAAATTTTTAAATCACAAATTAAACAGGAAATGATAAAAGAACGAACGCAAAAGGTTATCTATGACAGTTTACAAAATATTTTACTCTTGAATATTAAATAATACACTAGCCTATAGCCCGTCATATGACGGAACCACAAAAAATTTTTAATTTTCCAGAATTGTAAAGTATCTATGAGGCAAGTAAAAAAAATTGTTTGTTTCTTGGATGAGAATTATCTTGTCTCCCGATACTATGAATGCAAGTTAGAATCACGTTAAATTCATTTAGAAAGACAATTCAAAGTTTTCTTAGCTACGTCGAAATTATCGTTAAGTTTTTCCCAACTTTTTTTTTCCACAGGAATTACTGGAGGTAAAGGAATGAAACTATCATTTCCACTACACCCTGGAGGTAGATAGAATTTGTTGTTAATACCGGTGATAAAATTTTCATTGCATCAAAAAGTAATCGATTATTAAATTTAAAATTATCACATAAGTACCTAATCTATTATTTAAGCCAAATATAAAAGAAAGGTATTTCTGCAATACCTAAGTTCAGTGATAAAACGTATGAAAATAATGTAGACGATATTTAAATTTAAACTAAGAAATGATTATATGAGATGGTTAATAGAATGACATCATAATGATAGACAATTTTTTATTTGTACCTATTTATTATGGGATATATTGATAAAATTAATCGCCTGCTCTTAACTGGAGAAATAGGGATTGAAATAATGGCATTAAACGCTCGAAAAGGGGGAAGAGGTGGGTTTCGAACGTTTAAAAGACGGCAGTATTTTTCACTGTATTATGAAGCATATTTATGCCAATTTATTTTAGAATCGGATCGATAGTTTTGGTTTGGTTTGGTTCGGAGAGATACTGTCTACTGTTTTGCACACGAGGACTAATGAGACCTTGGTTTGGTTTGGTTTGGAGTGCCTAAATGAGACCAGGACCTACTGCTTAAAGCCGATTCCGAACGTCTACGAACATCCATGCCATACTGGGATTCGAACCCACGAACTCCGGTACCGACGATCAGTGCCCTAAAGAATCCGCCAGGGTTCGGCCGATAGTTTAAGAGACGATAAACTTCAGTCGTTTTAAATTTTGCTAACCCTAACTGATCAAAAATTAAATATGGATGCCTCTATCCATTCCAGGTTCAATCGTTTCATAAATTCGAGGACAGATGGACAGATAACTTAGGCTATTATTATATACGGAATGAGATGTTTAAAGTATGGATAAGTATAAAAATTATGATTTGTGTTCCGGACCCCCCTCAAATATTCATGAATGAGGAAGATGTCAGTTTTCCCCCACTCAGTTCCGCTAGTGCCATTAGCTGTTTTTCCGGTAGGCATCTAAAAGTGGCCTAACAACACCATTCTGTTTGAGGATGACACTCTTAGTTGGTATTCATATCCAGTCTTGACCGATAAAAGCTCATGACTCCCGTAGGTTTATAATGAAGTCACCAGCTAAATGTTTATACTACTTATTTTAGTGTACATTTTGACTACGTTAGTTTTAAATGGCTCGTACGCTGTCAGCTAAACTATGTAGTTTTCCTATCATTCATCAAAACTGAGCGATAAATTGTGTAAATTAGTTTTAAGAAGGTAAAGCATATTTTTAGTCTCGAAAAGCAGTGGGCATCTTAATAAAAATTCTCAATTCAAGCTAGCAGTCAGTAGAAGAGTTCCTCCTCCCCTTCTCCCCTATGTAATAATAGCCTAAGTTATCTGTCCGTCTGTCCTCGAATTTATGAAGCGGTTATACCTGGAATGAATGGAGGCATCCATATTGGATTCTTGGGGAGTTAGATTTGGTTTGGAGTGCCACGGTCTACTTTTTGCAATACGAGGGATAATGAGACCGGGCCTGCAGCTTAAAGCCGATTCCGAAAGGCTACGAACATGAATGTCACTGTGGGATTAGAATCTACGAACCATCGCTCGGCTCTTGGAGAGTTAGGGTTAGCAACGTTTGAAATCCGCCTTTTACCCCCCTTTATAGCATTTCACTCCCTATTTTCCCGGATAAGGTTTGGTTTATTTTGGTTTCGTTTGGAGCGCTACGATCTACTATTTTGCCCACGAGGGCTAATGAGACCTAGACCTACTGCTTAAAACCGATTCCGAACGGCTACGAACATCCATGCCATAGTGGGATTCGAACCCACGAACTCCGGTACTGACGATCAACGCCCTAACCAATCGGCCAGCGTTCGGCTCCCGGATAAGGGCATGCGAATAAATTTATCAATTTGTCCCATAATAAATAGGAAAAAATAATTTTCTAATATTATGACGTCATTCCTTTAACCATCTCATTGAATCATTTCTTATTTTAAATGATTTAAATATCATCTGCATTGTTTTCATACGTTTTATCACTGAACTTAACTATTACGTAAATAATTTTCTTTTATATTTGACTTAAATTATAAATTAGGTACATATGTCATAATTTTAAATTGAATCATAGATTATTTTTGTTGCAATGAAAGTTTTATCCCAGGTATTAACAACAGATTCTATCTACCTCCAGGGTGTAGCAGAAATGATAGTTTCATTCCTTTACCTCCAATTATTACTGTGGAAAATATAATTGGGAAGAACTTAACAATAATTTAGACTTAGTTAAGAAAATTTTGAATTATGTTTCTAAATTAATACAACGTGATTCTAAGCTGCATTTACAGTATCGGGAGACTTTAGAGGAGAATAAAGAAAAACAAATTTTTGAGTTTGCACCAGATAATTCTCTGTTTAAAAAAACATTTTTTTATCAGCTTATTAAGGTACTTTACAATTCTGAAAAATTAAAAATTTTACTGATCCCATCATATGACGGGCTATATGCCAGTAGACTAACATTGAACTAAAGGATTTATGTTAGACAGATTCCTAACCGTCTTTCATCGGCTCTCACACAATCAGTTAAATTGTGGCTTTATGTAACTTGACGACTATGACGACTTGACGACTATGTACTGTGTAAACTGTGCAGTTTACGTCAGTATTTCTTCAGTTTTCTAGCCTGTGAAAATAGATCCACAGTTTACTCTTTTTACTTACAACTTTCAACATGGCTAATTCATCAAAGATAGAAATTGCGTTTGCTTTTATTTAAACTTACCAGTCATATTCTGAGCTTTGGGATACACAAAACCTTTTTTAGGAAACAATACAAAAATGTTAGAAATCAATAAATTCGGGAGCTTTTTGTGAGTATGTTTATGTACCAAAACTTTGTACTTAAAGATCTCATGCATTTGGTCGGGTTTTGGAACTAATGATTTGATTTTGTCACCTACTCCCTTTCAACAAAACGGACAAAACTGAGGAAAAAGTTTGCTTCCTACATATTTTCAATTCTGTTCATTGCTCAGATTTTTACTAAGTCCAATGGTGAAATTATTAGACTGCGCGATTTGACTGATATTGTGTGGGACACTTTAGAAGAAATTTTTTTTTTTAAGTTAGAAGTTTAAAAATTCTAGAGCTCTTAGTGAGCATGTTTATATACCTTAACTTAAAATTTAAATCAAGTTTTTATTTTCTTTTGAAACTAATGTTTGGTTTTTTTCCTCATGCACATTCAACGAAACTGAAAAGATTGGGAGAAAAACTGAAGGAAAACTTTCGTCCTCCACACATTTGCAGTATAGTTCATCGTTTAGTTTCTTACTTAGTCCAGTAGTGCATATAGACTGAGCAGTTTAACTGGTATATGTGATAAAGTTTAGTGGTTTGGAAAATTTAGGAGCGTCTAGTGAGTATATTTATGTAACAATTATTTGGTGATTAAGAACTTATATTTTTGATCGGGTTTTGGAACTAATGTACTGCTTCTGTCATCTATTCATATTCAACGAAACTGACAAGATGAGGAAAAAAACCGAAAGAAAAATTTCGTTTTTCAGTCATAGTTCAGTTAATCATTCTGTTTTTTTACCCAGTCCAACGTTGCAGTTTAACTCATGATATAAAATCAGGATTATTAGCACGTTGAAGTATTCAGATATAAGTCGTCTTGACATTGTATCTTCGCTGTGATTTGGCCGAACAAGAGCGGAATGGTTTGAATTGTTCATCGATACCGGAGTTCTCGGGTTTGAATCCCGTTCCTGACATGTATATTATTTAATACTTTCTTTAGTATGCTTCATGCAATACTGCAATTTTTTAAACTTTAAAGTATATTCAAATAAAATGCATTTTACATTAATGATACTTTGTACTAAAAATTTAAACTTTGAGGCATATTTAAACAAAACTTACAATTCAAATAAAGTTCGTTTAGGAGATACAAGGTTTGAGTCTCAAAACCACAAACATCTGGCAGTGCTTCAGTCGCCTTTGCTGACTGAGCTATCAAGGCTTAAATTCCTTCCAACGAAAAAAATCTTAATGTAACAGATCTATTATATTTTATTTATATAATATATCTTAAAATAAAAGATTCTTCTCTTTTTGAAATAACGTTTTTATGCGCTTTTTAATAATACTTTAGCCTAAAGAAATAGTTTTGATATTTCAAGTAATATTTAAAAAAATACTTGCACTAAATGAAATAATATTAAATTGACTTACCTGCAAGATAAAAATAGAAACGAAATTTCGGTATCAAATTGGAGCTAAATATTTTATTTAGTAAAACTAAAGTTAAACCTTTAGTTTTAACTTTAGTTTTAACTTACTAAACAAAATATTTAGCTTCAATGTACGTTATGTACTAATTATAATATAATGTACCTTATATTTTGTAAATAAAAAAAATAAATATTGCTTAGATAATTGAAGAAATGGAGGACACATAAAGAATATGTTAGAATTTGAAGTCATACACATAAAACAAATATATCAAATGAAATAAAAATGAAATTAACTTATCCGTAAGATAAAATAGAAAGGAAATTTCGTTATCAAATTGAAGCTAAATATATTGTTTAAAAAACACTAAAAGTTTAAATGTACCTTATATTTTGTAAATAAAAAAATTAAATACAGCTTAGAAAATTCAAGAAATTTAGGAAACATAAAAAATATGTTAGAGTGTGTAGTCATACACATTAAAGAAGTGTATCAATTGAAATAAAAATAAAATTAATTTACTCGTAAGAGAACAATAGAAGTGAAATTTCGTTATTAAATTGAAGCTAAATATCTTGTCTAATAAAATTAAAAGTTTAAATGTACCTTATATTTTTTAAATAAAAAAATTAAATATTGTTTAGAAAATTCATGAAATTGAGGACACATAAAGAATATGTAAGAGTTTGAAGTCCTTACATATAAAACAAATGTATCAATTGAAATAAAAATGAAATTACTTTACCCGCAAGATAACAATAGAAACGAAATTTCGTTATCAAATTGAAGCTAAATATCTTGTCTAATAAAACTAAAAGTTTAAATGTACCAAATATTTTGTAAATAAATTAAATATTGTTTAGAAAATTCAAGAAATTGAGAAAACATAAAATATATGTTACAGTTTGAAGTCATACATATAAAACAAATGTATTAAATGAAATAAAAATGAAATTAACTTATTCGTAAAATATCAACAGAAAGGAAATTCCGTTATCACGTTGAAGCTAAATATCTTGTTTCATAAAACTAAAAGTTTAAATAACTTATATTTGTAAATAAAAAAAATTAAATATTGCTTAGAAAATTCATGGAATTGAAGAAAGATAGAGTATGTAAGAGTTTGAAGCCATACGCATAAAAAAATATCAATGAAATAAAAATAAAATTAATTTACTCGTAAGAGAACAATAGAAGGGAAATTTCATTATTAAATTGAAGCTGAATATTTTGTCTAATAAAAATAAAAGTTTAAATGTTCCTTATATTTTGTAAATAAAAAAATTAATATTGTTTAGAAAATTCATAAAATTGAGGACACATAAAGAATATGTAAGAGTTTGAAGTCCTTACATATAAAACAAATGTATCAATTGAAATAAAAATGAAATTACTTTACCCGCAAGATAACAATAGAAACGAAATTTCGTTATCAAATTGAAGCTAAATATCTTGTCTAATAAAATTAAAAGTTTGAATGTGCCTTATATATTGTAAATAAAAAATAAAAAATTTAAATGAATTTGAAGAAATTGAGGAAATCTTTAGAGAGCGGGAACAGTTTGAAATCATACAAAAAATCAAATTTACTAAGTGAAGAAAAAATGAAATTGACTTACCCGCAAGATAACAATAGAAACGAAATTTCGTTATCAAACTGAAGGTAAATATCTTGTTTAGTAAAACTAAAATTATAACTGTACTTTATATTTTGTAAATAAAAAGATTAAAAATTGCCTAGAAAATTGAAGAAATTAAGGAACATAAAAAGTCTGGAGCTGTGTGAAGTCTCCTGAAAAGTATAAAACTGAAAAAAAAAGAATATTTAAAAGGAGGAAGTACGAAGACACTGGTTTCGATGAAAGTCTAATGAATTCATATACTTAATTTGATATTTTGGAGATTAAAAAAGACAAATTTCATCGATTACCTCCGTTTTGAAGGTCATCATTAAAAGTAATGATGGATGATTTCGTGTAAGTAATACATATTTATTTGAGATAAGACAGGGATAATCTCTTTTAAGAATGATGATCATTTTCTTCATACACTAAGCTTTGAAGTCATTTTGAATTAAAATCGCACAATTATGTTGAGGAACTTTTCCTATCCAGATGAATTTTCCCACAAATGCATATTATATACGAGGAAATGAAGGCTTAAATACAAATCAGATATGGACAATAAATGACTTTATAATACCCCTATTAAATTATGAAATTCCTTTGTACTCTTTGATTATATAATACATTATTAGAATTCTCATTTGCACATTAATTCAATGAGAAATATCATATTTAAGCATTCGATAATTCGATTTTTTTATTTTTATATTTATAAAACATATGGATGATTCTGTATGGTTTAAAATAAATTCCATAGCAATACTCGGAATTAGACTGTATAACCTTTCTATTTAACCACTTGAATGTGGAATTTATTTGAGAAAAACATGCCCATTTGCACATTAATTCAATGAGACATATCACATTTAAGCATTCGATAATTCGATTTTTTTTATTTTTACATTTATAAAACATATGGAGGTTTCTGTATGGTTTTAAATAAATTCCATAGCAATACTCGGAATTAGACTGTATATTCTTTCTATTTAACCACTTGCCTGTGGAATTTATTTGAGAAAAACATGCTCATGGGCACATTAATTCAATGAGACATATCACATTTAAGCATTCGATAATTCGATTTTTTTTATTTTTACATTTATAAAACATATGGAGGTTTCTGTATGGTTTAAAATAAATTCCATAGCAATACTCGGAATTAGACTGTATAATCTTTCTATTTAACCACTTGCCTGTGGAATTTATTTGAGAAAAACATGCTCATGGGCACATTAATTCAATGAGACATATCACATTTAAGCATTCGATAATTCGATTTTTTTTATTTTTACATTTATAAAACATATGGAGGTTTCTGTATGGTTTAAAATAAATTCCATAGCAATACTCGGAATTAGACTGTATAATCTTTCTATTTAACCACTTGCCTGTGGAATTTATTTGAGAAAAACATGCTCATGGGCACATTAATTCAATGAGACATATCACATTTAAGCATTCGATAATTCGATTTTTTTTATTTTTACATTTATAAAACATATGGAGGTTTCTGTATGGTTTAAAATAAATTCCATAGCAATACTCGGAATTAGACTGTATAATCTTTCTATTTAACCACTTGCCTGTGGAATTTATTTGAGAAAAACAATGCATCATGGGCACATTAATTCAATGAGACATATCACATTTAAGCATTCGATAATTCGATTTTTTTTATTTTTACATTTATAAAACATATGGAGGTTTCGGTATGGTTTAAAATAAATTCCATAGCAATACTCGGAATTAGACTGTATATTCTTTCTATTTAACCACTTGCCTGTGGAATTTATTTGAGAAAAACATGCTCATGGGCACATTATTTCAATGAGACATATCACATTTAAGCATTCGATAATTCGATTTTTTTTATTTTTACATTTATAAAACATATGGAGGTTTCTGTATGGTTTAAAATAAATTCCATAGCAATACTCGGAATTAGACTGTATAATCTTTCTATTTAACCACTTGCCTGTGGAATTTATTTGAGAAAAACATGCTCATGGGCACATTAATTCAATGAGACATATCACATTTAAGCATTCGATAATTCGATTTTTTTTATTTTTACATTTATAAAACATATGGATGTTTCTGTAATGTGGTTTTAAAAATAAATTCCATAGCAATACTCGGAATTAGACTGTATAAATTCTTTCTATTTAACCACTTGCCCTGTGGAATTTATTTGAGAAAAACATGCTCATGGGCACATTAATTTCAATGAGAACATATCACATTTAAGCATTCGTATAAATATCGATTTTTTTTATTTTTACATTAAAAATAAAAACATAATGGAGGTTTCTGTATGGTATTTAAAATAAATTCCATAGCAATACTCGGAATTAGACTGTATAATCTATTCTAATTAACCACTTGCCTGTGGAATTTATTTGAGGAGAAAAACATGCTAATCATGGGCACATTAATTAATGAGACATATCACATTTAAGCATTCGATAATTCGATTTTTTTTATTTTTTACATATTATAAAACATTATGGAGGTTTCTGTATGGTTTAAAATAAATTCCATAGAAACACTCGGAATTAGACTGTATAATCTTTCTTTTTAACCACTTGCCTGTGGAATTTATTTGAGAAAAACATGCTCATCATGGGCACAATAATTTCAATGAGACATATCACATTAAGCATTTCGATAATTCGATTTTTTTTATTTTTTACATTTATAAAACATATGGAGGTTTTCGGTATGGTTTAAAAAATAAATTCCATAGCAATACACTCGGACAATAAGACTGTATATTCTTTCTATTTAAACCACTTGCCTGTGTGAATTTATTTGAGAAAAACATGCTCATGGGCACATTATTTCAATGAGACATATCACATTTAAGCATTCGATAATTCGATTTTTTTTATTTTTACATTTATAAAACACGATCCTATGAATGCAGTTTAGAATCACGTTGAATTCATTGAATCAAACCGTGTGGTTATGTATAATAAACAAACACACAAAAGAACAAACTTCTTAATTTTCAAAGATATATAGATATTTATTTGTCCGTAAAATATACTCCTAGACTTATATGAAAAGAATTTATTGTTAATACCGGGGATAAAATTTTCATTGTAACAAAAAATAATCAACGATTCAATTTAAAATTATCCCATATGTACCTAATCTATTATTGAAGCCAAATATAAAAGAAAATTATTTAAGTAATATCTAAGTTCAGTGATAAAATATAATAATATAGTGTAGACGATATTTAAATAATTTAAAATATGAAAGGACTCGATGAGATGTTTAACCCATATTGTACCACACCAACTAATAATTTCTATAAATTAGTAAAACTTTATCCATATCTTTAATATGGTGTAACTAAGCATATATAACCAAAATTTTGAAAAAATATTTTTAATTTTTTATGTAATTGGCTATCTTATAAATAGAACAACGGTTCATTACACTACTAAAACTTAACAAATATCACTTAAATTGCATTAGGATAGATAAATATTAAAAATAAAAAAGAACAAAATAAAAAAAGTCAACATTACATTTTAAGCATACTTTGTTACTTTCTATTTTCAATTCTTGCATTTAGTTACAGTAAGATTATTTATTCTATAAAAAATTAGTAAAGAATAGACATATATTTACCCTTGTTGTCCAGGTGTGTGAACATGTTTGAACTGGTTTTCATTGAAAGATAAGAAAATGTCTCTATCAAAGCAATATCGAATTCATAGAAAAATAATCAGGATTGGACCGTCGTCTTAATTTTAGGGTACCTTTTTTATACTTAAAATAGTATGTAAAATATATTTTTCAACAAAAACTTTCTGATACATTATTAGCTCTGTTTTTAAACTAAAAGTAACCTTCAATGTTTTAAAAAAATAATAATAAATATAAAATTAAGATTAAAAAATGCAATTTTTAAGATTGAAAATAAATTTTACAATACAATTTATTTATGTATAGTA
>CM063509.1:65177813-65180313 GCA_032207245.1 Pardosa pseudoannulata
GGGAAATAAGGTGAAATTTGTCCATGGAAATAAATTGTTACAAAATAAAAAAAATAAGTAAAAGATAAACCGCTTAAAGGTATTATTTTTTAAACCAAACAATTTAAGAGCAAGCTTAAGGCGGGTTTTAAAAAATTATTTACATCTTTCTTTGCCGCCTATTAATTTGTATTTATTTGAGCTTACCGATTTATGTTTTTATTTTGCTACAGTTGTTACAATGTTATTGGGAACAGTTTTATACCTATATTTTGACTGCATTTTTAAACTAATTTGTTGGTAAGTACGTTTACTACAGCCTTAGAATATGTTACAATAAAGATTGGCATATAGAAAAATTGAGATTTACCAATTCGGTGTCAGCCATACTCGAAGGCGAGGTTTCGAGATGAACACTCATGGTAACGTTTTCATCATCTCCTCATCCTTCATTTCCTACTCGGTATGCTTTTATTTCGCTACAATTGTTACACTGTTATTGGGAACAGTATCATATTTGTACTGTGACTGCATTTTAAAACTAATTTGTTGGTAAGTACGTTTATTGCAGCCTTAGAATATGTTACAATAAATATTTTCATATAGAAATTGTGATTTACCAATTCGGTGTCAATCATACATGAAGGTGAGTTTGGGAGATGAACATTCATAGTAGCATTTTTATCATCTCTTCATCCTTCATTTTCTACTCGGTATGCTTTCATTTCGCTACAATTGTTACAAGGTTCGTATCTGTACTATTATTACATTTTTAAACTAATTTGTTGGTAAGTACGTTTACTGCACTCTTAGGATATGCTACAATAAAGATTGGCATATAGTAATTGTGATTTATAAATTGGGTGTCAGTCAAATACGAAGGGTAAGTATGTTTACTGCAGCCTTAGAATATGTTAAAAGAAAGATTGGCACATAGAAATTGTGGTTTACCAATTCGGGATCAGTCATACACGAAGGTGAGGTTGGGAGGTGAACACTCATGCGAGCCTTTTTATCATCTCCTCATCCTTCATTTCCTACTCGGTATGCTTTTATTTAGCTACAATTGTTAGAATGTTATTATGGGCAGTTTCGTATCTGTATTGTGACTGCATTTTTAAACTAATTTGTTGGTAAGTACGTTTACAGCAGACTTAGAATATGTTACAATAAACATCGGCATATAGAAATTGTGATTTACCAATTCAGTTTCTGTCACACACGAAGGTGAGGTTGGGAGATGAACACTCGTGGTAGCGTTTTTATCATCTCTTCATCCTTCCTTTTCTACTTGGTATGCTTTTATTTCGCTATAATTGTTACAATGTTAATGGGGGCAGATTCGTATCTGTATCTGTATTTTAAACTAATTTATTGGTAAGTGAGTTTCCTGCAGCCTTAGAATATGCTAAAATAAAGATCGGCATTATAAATTGCATTCAAGGAGTGTATGCATATTCACGTATTGGAGTTCTATTGTATATTCCTGTATATTCACAAATTTCCTGTATATTCACGGATTGGAGTTCTGTTGTATATTTCTGTATATTCACGGATCGGAGTACTACTGTACATTTCTGTATATTCACTCACTGGAGTTCTACGGTATATGTCTATGCATTCACGGAGTGTCTGCATATTCACGAATTGGAGTTCTATAGTATATTCCTGTATATTCACAGATTTCATGCATATTCACGGACTGGAGTTCTGTTGTGTATTCATGTATATCCACGGATTGGAGTACTACTGTACATTTCTGTATATTCACGCATTGGAGTTCTACGGTATATGTCAATACATTAACTGACTTTCTGCATATTCCCAAACTGTAGTTCTATTGTATATTCCTGTATATTCATGGATTGGAATTCTGTTATGTATTCCTGTATATCCACGGATTGAAGTACTACTGTACATTCCTCTATATTTACGCATTGGAGTTATACGATATATGTCTATGCATTCACAGAATGTCTGCATAGTCATGAATTGGAGTTCTATTGTATATTCCTTTATATTCACAATTTTCCTGTATATTCACGGGTTGGAGTTCTGTTATGTATTTCTGTATATCCACTGATCGAAGTACTACTGTACTTTTCTGTATATTCGCGCACTGGTGTTCTACGGTATATGTCTATGCATTCACGGCGTGTCTGCATATTTACGAATTGGAGTTCTATTGTATATTCACTTCCTGTATACTCATGGATTGGAGTTTTGTTGTGTATTCCTGTATATCCACGAATCGGAGTAATGTACATTCCTGTATATTCACGCATTGGAGTTATACGGTATATGTCTATGCATTCACGGAGTTTCAGCATATTCACGAACTAATGTTCTATTGCATATTCTTGTATATTCACACAGAATTCGTGCATATTTATAGTTTGAAGCTCTACTGTATATTCCTGTATACTCACAGATTGGGATCTACTGTATATTCCTGTATATGCTCGGATTTCCTCCATGCTCACAGATTGGACTTCTACTACATATTCTTCCTATTTACAAC
>CM063509.1:65185313-65215313 GCA_032207245.1 Pardosa pseudoannulata
CCGTGGCTTATTCTGCATATCCAGAATGAAGACTGAGCGAAAGAAAGTTAGTTCTGCTTAATCTAAATTAACGTATTAAAAAATGTATAAAAAACATATTAAAAATAACAAATTATAAATTGAATTTAAAAGTATTTTCAAAAGCTCACAAGCCATGACATATTGTATACCCAGAACGAAGACTGAGAAAAAAAATGCTAGCTCTGCTTAATCTAAAATAACATATTAAATATAACAAATCATAAAAGGCTTTTTCCTTTGATTTTCATACTATAAGTAATTGAGAGGGATGAAGTTAAAAAAGAATATGTATTATTAAAAGATTTTAAAACATTCACATCATTTTCATAAGTTTAATATTTATTCATCAAAATTTTTATAAAATCACAGTTTTTTATAATCACATCCATTCGTTTAATTTCAAAACTGTAATTCAAAGTTAAAACCCAAAGAGGGACCTCTCGAAAAGTGGTCAAAATTCAAAGTTTTGAACCACTTTTCGAGATCGTGCCATCGTGCACAAATCCCACTTACCCGAAATTAGAAAAAGGCATCATTTGATTGACGGTAATTTTCAATTTAAAAGTGTTGCTTTCAGCTTACTGAAAATGAAACTTATATCTAATTTAATTGTGAAATTCATTTAAGAAAGAGAATAGAAAGGAAGGCTGGAAAATATCATGATTCAAATAAACAAATTGGAATTTTTAAAACTTAAATGTTTTTAACTCAAATCAGATTTTTTAAATTTCCAAGTTCAAATTTACACGTAGCATGCACTATACCAGTCTTTAAATTTAAACATTAATACATGAAGTATGAACTATCAAGTATGGAAATACAAATTTAAATATAAAACATTAAAATATCTAAATTAAATAAAACAGAATTTAACAGAAACGCAATCATTAATACAGAAAGGTTGACGTATGAAGTATGGAAATACGAATTTAAAAATAAAACATTAAAATATTTAAATTAATTACAGCAGAATTTAACAGAAACACAACCATTAATACATTAAGTATGAACTATCAAGAATGGAAATACAAATTTAAAAAAAATAATATATCTAAATTAATTAAAACAGAATTTAACAGAAACACAATCATTAATACATGAAGTAGGAAATATCAAGTATGGAAATACAAATTTAAAAATAAGACATTAAAATATCTAAATTAATTAAAAATGATTTAACAGAAACACAATCATTAATACATGAAGTATGGACTGTTAAGTATCAAGTATGGAAATACAAATTTTAAAAAATCAAACTATCTAAATTAATTAAAACATAATTTGACATAAACACAATCATTAATACATGAAGTATGAACTTTAAAGTATGGAAATACAAATTTAAAAATAAAACATTAAAATATCTAAATTAATTAAAACAGAATTTAACAGAAACACAATCATTAATACATGAAGTATGAACTATCAAGTATGGAAATACGAATTTGAAAATAAAACATTAAAATATGTAAATTAATTAAAACAGAATTTAACAGAAACACAATTATTAATGAATGAAGTATGAACTATCAAGTATGGAAATACAAATTAAAAATAAAACTTTAAAATATCTAAATTAATTAAAACAGAATTTAACAGAAACACAATCATTAATACATGAAGTATGAACTATCAAGTATGGAAATACGAATTTAAAAAAAACTTTATAATACCTAAACTAATTAAAACAGAATTTAACAGAAACACAATACATTTTGTTAATGTGTTTCTACTGTGATTTCTTACAAATGTTTAAGAAGCGCAATAAATATTTTGAGTAATCTATTAAAAATATTTTGAAAAATAAAATAATTAAAACAATTCGGAGATAATAGCATATAACAAACCAATTTTTTTAAATTCGTAAAAAATAAAACGAGAATTAGCCTAAATGCAATAATTTCTGTTCTAAATATTTTAAGTATGTGACATATATTTTTAGAATATCTTTAAAAGATTAAAACTGATCTTGCATTAAATTTGTCTTGCAAATTATATGGTAATATAAACCCTTAAGTAAACCAAAATTAGAAAAATTTAAACCTAACTACATAGAAATATGGTTATTAACATTTATAACTAAGGTCACTGAATTCAAAATTACATGGGTTGCTTGATTTGTTGTATTATCTTGATATGTATCACTCCATTTAGAAAAAAAAAATATTTAAATCAAGAATACTTTTTCCAATAGACTTTGTGAATTTTTAAGTCTGTTTACTGTTAATTTTTTCTTTGTTGAAAAATTAAGCGTTGCTGAAAAAGAAGAATCATTTGACTGATTTGATTAAAATAATAATAATAATAATAATAGTAAAATTAACAAGTTTCTTCACTGAAAACACTGTATCACTTATTTTTCAGAATTTAAAACTTCATACACAAAAAAACCTAGTTTACTAGTTTTACTGCTTTTCCACTACTTATCCTGATTTCAACTCTTGTGTACTGAATGTACTTAATAAAGAATAGCGATCTTATGGCACGCGTGTCAGTGGGTGGCACATGACACATATAAAATTATTTTCATTCACTGAACAACATTTAATAAAAACTTATATCGAAGATTAGAAGCCATCAAAATTGGATTGAAAGTGGTACGCGACAAGTATTTCAGTGGTACATGACATATATTCAAATATTTTTATTCACTTATTCATTGAGCAACATTTAATATGGCATGTCTCCAAGACTAGAAGCCATCAAAAGTAGATTGAAAGTGGTAGGCGACAAGTATTTCAGTGGCACATGACACGCATTGAAATATTTTAGTCACTTATTCATTGAGCAACGTTTAATACAGCCCATATTCAAGACTGGAAGCCATCAAAAGAAAAGTGAAAGTGGTACGTGACAAGTATTTCAGTGACACGTGACACACACTGAAATATTTTTAATCACTTACATTCATTGAGCAACACTTACTACACATCTCCAAGACTAGAAGCCATCAAAAGAGGATTGAAAGTGGTAATTGACAAGTATTTTAGTGGCACAGGACACACATTGAAATATTTTAGTCACTTACATTTATTGAGCAACATTTAATACAGTATATATCCAAGATTAGAAGCCATCCAAACATTAAACATACATAGGGTCAAATGACATAATTTATATAAAAAATGCGATAAATAATTAAAAATTCTTGTTCTGTGTCTTTGCAATACATAAAAAATTGACAATATACATTTTGTTTAATAAAAAGTTGATTTAGTTCCTTCCAATTTTCATATTTCATACATTTATACAGAAAAAATAAGTCGGTCAAGATGTAGAAGTATATTAATTTTGATTTAGTAAAACTCAAAGTGTTACTCGACAAGTATTTCAGTGGCACATGACACACATTGAAATATTTTTAGTCACTTACATTCATTGAGTAACATTTAATACAGCATATCTACAAGACTAGAAGCTATCAAAGGTAGATTCAAAAACGAAATACCAGACTATTATGACATTTAATAAAGGTTTTCTTGGGAGAGCGCGTGAGTGGGATGAACTATAAGAGGGAAATCAAACTAAATTTTAAATTATGGCATAGTTCGGTTTTGATGTATTTAATTTGTATTTGTATTTAAATATGAAGTTGGTATGCAAAAAAACTAAAGTTTATAAAATATGGAATTTTTTTAGTCAATTTTTTATTTTATTTATTTATTTTTTTAGAATGAAAGCATTGATAAACACTATTATCTCCTTTATTCGGTATGTAAAATTTGTTCGTGGTCACAATGTCCTCCAAGACCACTGGAGGTGTCAGGAGAAGCCTGGTGAACTTCTGCTTGATTTTTGCTTCTAAGTTACAAGTACCCACATGAGATAAGGCATTCTTTCACCCTAGCCTTGCTCAACAAAACAAAAAGTGCTCTTCTTCATCTTAATTCCTGTTGCCTATTGCCTATGGCTCAAGTGCTTTGATCGTCCAAGTGATATTTGCAATAACAACTACATATTAGAGCGGTGATTCTCACATTGCAACAAGAGGACAACGGTATGTTAAAAACTAAATATTTTTTGTTGTAACGGGTACAATTGCTTCCCTCTCATTTTATGATAGGTGGGGCTACGAGAGACTGCTAATTTTTCCCATGGTGTCACTCTCTTTCTCTGTGTGTGTTTATCTAGGATATTGCTTTTGTGCTGTGTCTTGTGATATGTTTCTTTGTACTGTGTTGTGGAACGTAACCAATGAATAAAAGATGTTTCCTGAAACTAAACTTATTATTTTACAGTGGCCTTTCGCATAAATAAGAGTCTCGCCCCTCTACAGTGTAGATTATAGGGTTTAACCCCGATTATATACATTGTAACGTATCCGGTCCCTGTTTCAGGAGACACAAGGAAGAATCCGATGTACCTGGATTAATATATTTATTTACACTTCTATATACATCATTTCACAACTATAAAAAAAAACAATCTGATCACAGGAAGTGATTAGTACACGTAGGCCTGAGTAGAGACGGGTACCTAAACTAAATTCCGACTCTGCCGAAATATGGATGCTTAGACGGAAGACACAATTCGTAGCTTTCTCACTAATTCACTGAAACACACGTAAAAGGTCTAGCACAGTTAGCTCTGAAGAACAGCAACAATCCTGAAGAGGATTATATTAGAATATGAAAATCCCACGCACAGGGTATCACTTCAATCTCACAAGAGATTTATCCCAAGACAGGATTTCGCTAATGAAAACTCTCCGATGGAGAAACTGGTCGAGGCGACCTCCGAGATAGCCGATGCGGGCTACTCCTTCAAGAAAAGATCCCAAGGTGGGATTATAGCAAAAATAACTCTCCGGTAGAGAGACAGGTCAAGGCGACCTCCGAGTTAGCTGGTTGCTAGCTAACTAACTTCTTTACCAAAAAAAATATCGTCTTCGTCTCTTTTTAGGGGAGGGGCCTCCAAGAGACGGGCCTCGCCCACAATTTTATTATTGGGTCACCTAGCGATGATCTCATCTTCGACCAACTGCATTGGTCCGGGTTAAACCATTATCGGCCACAAAGCTAAGGTTGCTTTAGCGGCAACATCTGAGAAGCGGCAAACCCTTTGTCGTTCCGCGATCATCTTTTTAGCTGTCAGAGAAGGTACCGTGCAGTCTGGCATTTTGTTTTTTTACTACAGTGCACGGCCATGTAAACTTCATGGTGCCGTAGAAAACAATTTTTTTGTATACACACAAGTCCACCTTTCAAAGCAAAGTTCTTTGACGATACACCGCTATATCACGCAGTTACAACATAAAGATGTTTAAAGTTTGATTTTTAATTTAGTATATTTTTAAAAGATGTATAACAAGTAGCACACTGCACCCCTGATAATAATAACCGTGATTTAACAGGCACACTAACCGAAAAATGTTCGCGAATCTTACTAAACGTTAAACCATAAGCCGAAAATTCCCATCGACCTCTCCTTCCTTATTTCAATACAACGGTAAATTCGCTCAACTAGATCGTTTTTCTCCCATTCTCCGCAAGCGAGATTCACTCAAGTGCAACCAATTCCATTCATCCTTAACCTATGACTATGTGCATCCATTCAAGCTATGGAATTCATTCACTTCAGGTACTACAGAATCAGCGGGATCAACTAGTTGTTTAACATGGTAAAGCTGCACAGCGTTTAAAATGTTTACAGGTAAGGTTAATTAACTGTTAGAAGTCATGAAGGTCCTAACAACCATATCGAGTGTCGGATCGGTGCATGACTGAGAAGGTACATATCATGCATGACGTAGCTACTACGATATGCTTACTCGTGTGTAGCTAACACGTAACGTAATCCGACCATACTTAACCGGTAATCTTTTAAAAAGGTTGTTCGTGAAAGTTAAAGTGATGTAAAAAAAATACGCATTGTGATGCGGGAAGCTTTGAATAACTGTGTTTGTGTACCCGTTATATAGCAATGTTCTCACTACAGCGCGTAAACGCTAGGAAGTCACGTATTTTCTTCTTTTCTAGCATTAAAAATTATTACTGTGCGAAAGTCGTGCATTTTATAAATGAGCTTCGTTATGCACGAAATTTTCGCATTTCGAAAAATTCACGCACTGTATATATTTGGTCTTCTATTTTTGCTAAATCTTTCCATTTTAAGCAAAATTCTCCCATTTCATACTTTCTACTCTTATTCTTTGTTTCTCTTTCGACTGCTATTCATCATATTTCAATGGAAAAACACAAATGAAATTAATCCGCCGATGAGAATTTAATAGGATAATCAGGAACATATGATCATGCAATACTCGAGTAAGAAAATAAGAAAAGAAGATAAGATTTGTAGATGAGCAGGTTTTTATCAGTATTTAATTTGCTATTTAGATCAATTAAGGGGTAGCGTAAACGTTTAGCAGCTCAAAATTTATTTCTAATATTGTTTTTGTGAGAAATAAATTTCGAGAGAGAACAATAAGAGAGTGGCTCTAAAAGTGATGTCAAGTCAATGATTAAAGAAAGAGTCTCGAAGAACTCTTACCTCTAAAGACTTTATTAAAATGCCAATTTAACCAAGCTTTTATTTCTCTCTTGTACACATTTACTTAATCAAGATGCACTATTTATCTATCTTTTAGTTTTTAAATACTCGCGTAAGAAAGTTGGGAAAGCAGATAAGATTTGTAGATGAGCAGCTTTTTATCAGTATTTAATTCACTAGTTAGAGAAATTAAGGGGTAGAGTAAACATTCAGCAGCTCGAAATTTATTTCGAATATTGTTTTACAATATTAGAAAAAATAAATTTCGAGAGACAGCAATAGGAGAGTGGTTCTAAAAGTGATGTCAAATCCATGATTGAAGAAAGCCTGATTTTCTAAAAATGCCGATTTAGCCACGCTTTCATTCCCCTCTTGTACACATTTACTTAATCAAGCTGTTCTATTTATCTATTTCTTTTAGTTTTTGAATACTCGTGTAAGAAAGTTGGGAAAGTAGATAAGATTTGTAAATCAGCAGTTTTTTATCAGCATTTAATTTACCATTTAGAGCAGTTAAGGGGTAGCTTAAACGTTTAGTGGCTCGAAATTTATTTCTAATATTGTTTCTGGGAGAAATAAATTTCGAAAGACAGCAGTAGGAATGGTTCTAAAAGTCAAGTCTTATCAATCCATGAGAAGAAAGAGCCTGACTTTATAAAAATGCCAATTTAACGGCTTTCATTCCCTTTGTACACATTTACTTAATCAAGATGTACTATTTATCTGTTTCTTTTAGTTTGTTTAGCATTTAGCTTTTTTTCAGTATTTAATTTACTATTGATCAATTAACATTAAACGTTTCGCTCTCGAAATTTATTTCTAATATTGTTTCTGGGAGAAATAAATTTCGAAAGACAGCAGTAGGAGAATGGGTGGAAAAGTGATGTCAAGTCCGCGAGTGAAGAAAAAGCCTGATTTTATAAAAATGCCAATTTAACCACGCTTTCATTCCCCTCTTGTACACATTTACTTAATCAAGATGTGCTATTTATCTATTTCTTTTAGTTTTTGAATACTCGCGTAAGAAAGTTGGTAAAGCAGATAAGGTTTGTAGATCAGCAATTTTTTTATCAGTATTTGATTTACCATGTAGATCAATTAAGGGGTAGCATAAACGTTTAGCAGCTAAAAATGTATTTCTAATATTGTTTATGTGTGAAATAAATTTCGAGAAACAACAGTAGGAGAGTAGCTCTAAAAGTGATGTCAAGTCCATGATTGAAGAAAGAGCCTGACTTTTTAAAAATTTAACCACGCTTTCATTCCCCTCTTGTACACATTTACTTAATCAAGATGCACTATTTATCTATTTCTTTTAGTTTTTGAATACTCGCGTAAGAAAGTTGGGAAAGCAGATAAGGTTTGTAGATCAGCAATTTTTTAGCAGTATTTAAATTACTATTTAGATGTATTAAGGGGTAGCGTAAACGCTTCGCTGCTCGAAATTTACTTTTAATATTGTTTCTGGGAGAGATAAATTTCGAGATACAGCAATAGGAGAGTGGCTCTAAAAGTGATGCCAAGTCCAAGATTGAAGAAAGAACCTGACTTTATAAAAATGCCAATTTAACCACGCTTTCATTCCCCTTTTTTGCACATTTACTTAATCAAGATGTGCTATTTATCTATTTCTTTTAGTTTTTGAATAGTCGCGTAGGAAAGTTGGGAAAGCAAATAATATTTGTAGATCCGCAGTTTTTTATCAGTATTTAATTTACTATTTAGATCAATTAAGGGGCAGCTTAAACATTTAGCTGCTCGAAATTTACTTTTAATATTGTTTCTGGGAGAAATAAATTTCGAGAGACAGCAATAGGAGAGTGGGTGGAAGAGTGATATGAAGTCCGTGATTGAAGAAAGATCCTGACTTTATAAAAATGCCAATTTAACCAGTTTCATTGCCCTCTTGTACACTTTACTTAATCAAGATGTACTATTTATCTATTTCTTTTAGTTTGGGGGAAGCCTCGCTATAAGTTTTAGCCTTGCTTTTTTAAAAATATTTTTAACGGTACTCCTTTATTAGTATTTGTTTTGGGGGTTAATTCCAATAATATTGTTTCATTTTGCCATCAATGGTATCCATTGTTGCTGTTTCACATGCCACTTGGAATTAATCAAGCACGATTGAGTCTGCAGGCTCTTGTATTAAAGCCAAGGGGTGAGCCTTTCGTTTTAATGAGCACCATTAAGGCGAAAGAACGACTTCGCTCTAATGGGTCCTCGTAATATTGAAGCGGGGTCCAAGCAGAAGACCCATAGACTTGTCCTGCCACCCCCAGAAGTATTAATTGAGGACATTGTGACCACGAACTTATTTTACGTGCCCCAATCACCTTTAACGGACACGGATGATCTTAGGCCGCCTCGGGTTCCGAACCCACAACCTCTCAATTACGAGATCATTGCCTTTGCCGACTGAGCTACCGCAGCTCGTTATTCATTGTTGCCACTATACTGCACTAATACTTTGAAGTGCAGTTTAACTACAGTCTTCCTTACTATTGACATCATTTAAAGACACACATCTTCGATCCCCAGTTTCTTATACCGGTGCTCTTTGAAATTATATACTAAATTGCATAATTCGATTTCAGGAAACAACTCCATCTAGTATAAACAGAAAGAAACTAATCAAGGCATTCTTAAAACAATATTACAAATAAACTATTTTTATTTCTATTTTCTTTTTATATTTATTTGTTGTCAAATTATTCAATTTTAAAGTTAATCCTGACTTTTATATCACCTAGTATGTTTAAAACTCTTACAATTTTATGTTAAATATAACCAAATTTGTAAATTTTAATTAGTCATTTTTTCGAAAAGAGCATGAGAAAGAATTCTCTGCACATTTCGTTTACACTTTAACTACTTCGAATGGAAAAATGTGCCCTTAAAATACAATTTGATCATCTTTAAAATTTGCATGTTAATTCCTTTCACATAACTCTGTGATTCATTAAAAGACTCATTATTGTAAAATTGCTTATATTGAGATTTTCTTTAGTAAGCATTAAACATGATGATAAATGGACTCTTTCTGAAATTCTGGACTTCTTTTCTTAGTATTTGAAGAATTCTCAACCAACTTTAAATAATAACTAAGATATGAATACATAAATAATCAGCAAGAAGGGAAAGTGTACTTCTTGAAGTAGTATAACCTCTACATAGGCATAATCACCTTCATTGCCCAAGAAATCGACTACTGTTCCGAATTTCTCTGCCTGATTTAATAAGTATGTTAAGTTTGATAATCTGTTAAGAGATTTAATCCAGTAACAAGCAAAATCAAACAAACGTATAGCCAAGGTCACATCTAGTTTACTAACTTTGTTACTCTCATGAGTTACATTGTTTCAAGCACGAACGATAATCCTGACTAATCTCAGTTTAATTCGAATTCGAACAAACTGAAGTTCAGTTAGTATACACAGTTCAATTGGCATGTAATAGCTTGGCGACTAGTTGGCGACTAACTTTGAGCTGGCATTAACAAAAAGAGGAGCTTTTAATCATAGTAGATCTTCTATCTGTTTATAAACTGAAAGTTACTTTTGTCACTGCTCTTGGAAATTCTCTTTCTTTCGACAGAGCATTTGCTAATATTGTTTCGGTGTGACATCCCCAAAAATGATCTGTATTACAGAAATAATATATGTTATTTTATTTTGTTTAAATGGTTCGGTGTGATATGATCTACTGATTTTTTAAAGGAAGCTAATGAGACCAACTTTGTTTGGTAAAAGCATTAAATTTTGTGACGTCGTGATCATAAGTTTTCAGCATATAATAGACATTCGGTCTGGTAGGATAAGAGAGACGTCATTTGTCTGGGAAGATGACGCTACTGGACAAAAGAAATCTGTTCCTGTTCCGCCTTGACACGTGTTTCCTTAATGAGGGAAGTTGGTGGATAGGGATGGAACCAGACTTTCCAACACCGACTAGTAACGAATCTCCAGCTTGTGAAGGCATAATTTCTATGACTTCTCCAACTAACTGACCAACCTCGGAGAGACAATCAACTAACGTTAGTCAGGGAGAGAACAGAAAGGGGAACATGGTTAAAAAGAAGAGAAACGGAAAAAGTGGGGGTGAGTTCTTTTATTCTGGGATCTTATCTCTTTTTTTGCCAAATCACCCTGAGTTGTGAGTATACATTAAGAACAATTTTCTTTTTCTTTGGAGACCTAACCTGCGATCGAATTTTATAGGTTCACCAAGATCCTTCTGATAGATTCGCTAGAGTCACCTCACACCCAAAGCAGTGTAAAATTCTCTTGTCTCTTTAGAGAAAAGTGTTTTGAAATTTAAATCACTACATTAAAAAATTGCTGCTGTTGTTACCAAAGTTGCGTTTGTGATCTTTGAGTTTCCGTGACACCGAAGGGTTACCAAAAATAGAAGAAGCTGAGGAATCCTTAATATTGTTGTTTTTAACAACCATTAACCCTTCACTGATTTCGTGGAGTTCCGATAAATTCCAGTCAATGTAAAATAATACACATAGTTACAAAATTTGACAGTGAAATGACTTTGGATTCTTAACATAATGTTTATTAAGTGTAAAAAAGAGTTATAAAGAGTTACAATGAATGACCGATGTCACGACAACAATTCCGGAGTCATAAAAAGGATCCACAGTTCAGGATCTACTTACCATCTTTTACACAGATGGATCTATTTACCATCTGTTTCGGTCTTTAGTCAGCAAGAATGCCGAGTCTAAACTTCTCCTAGCAGTATTAACAGAGATTTTCAGATATTTAGTTAATATCTTTACTAATACTTAGTCACCTTATTTATTGAAAATGACAATTTCAAAATTACATCAAATAATACATTACATTACAACAACAAAATACAGTACATAGCCATACAATACGTTACAATTAAAAAATACAAAATACAATTACAGAGATAAGATAGAAAAGCATAATATGAAATAATACAAAGACAACAAAATACAATACAAATAATACAAAACACAGCATTACAATACAAAATATTACGTTAAGAAAATAAAATGAAATAGAAATAAATTATCAGTTTGAAATAAAAGAATATTAAAAGCGGTATATACTTAGTCATCTAATGTATTGAAAAAAATAAAAATAAAATTACATCAAATAATACATTACATTACAACAAAATACAGTGCATAGTCATACAATACGTTACAATTAAAAAATACAAAATACAATTACAGAGATAAGATAGAAGCTCATAATATGAAATAATACAAAGACAACAAAATACAATACAAATAATACAAAACACAGCATTACAATACAAAATATTACGTTAAGAAAATAAAATGAAATACAAATACTTTACCAATCTGAAAGAAAAGAATATTAAAAACAGTATATACTTAGTCACCTTATTTATTGAAAATTACAAAACCAAAATTACATCAAATAATACATTACATTACAACAACAAAATACAGTACATAGCCATACAATACGTTACAATTAAAAAATACAAAATACAATTACAGAGATAAGATAGAAAAGCATAATATGAAATAATACAAAGACAACAAAATACAATACAAATAATACAAAACACAGCATTAAAATACAAAATATTACGTTAAGAAATAGGGGGGGGGGGGGGGGGGGGGGGGGGGGGGGGGGGGGGGGGGGGGGGGGGGGGGGGGGGGGGGGGGGGGGGGGAGGGGGATGAAAAAACAAGATACATACCATATGCTGAAAATAAAAGGGGGGGGGGGGGGGGGGGGGGAAAAAGTAATAATTGGGGGGTTTAATAACAGTATAAACAGGAGAGAGGCGAGCATCATTTAAAGCAGGCGTTGAAGAAACCCTTGCAGTAAGTTAAGCAGGATTCTATGATTGGTGGATGGTCTTAAAGCTGTTTTAATTTTTTTAAACCAAGATATATCAAAGCGGAGTTAATAAAACTGAAAGTGGAAAATGAAAAATTTTATATATAAGCTCTTACTATGGTGCAAATATCACTAATGAAAAATTTTTAAATTAAACTTCTAAAGGGGTAACATAGGGGACTGAAAAGGAGAAAATTGGGCATTGAAATTTTAATTCTAATACCCTTTTCAACAATTACTTTTCTAATTATTTAATTCCTTTCTAATTATTCCTTGAACATATGGAACTGATTTTTATTTTCACTGATCCCATGAGTTTAACATATATCCTATGAGTTTAACAATATTTTTCGCCTGGAATCTTTATCGAATTTTAATTGTACTTTCAGTACTTACATAATATGATTTCAACTGGAACATTAGCTATATCTATCTGAAATTTATTGCATTAATGTCTGTACAAAGAGAAATAGCTGTAGTTCTGATATGTAAGGAACATTTATTGTGTTTAGTTTCATATTAATTGTGTTTCTTTTACACGCCACAAGAGGGCAGCATCTCATTTGGGAAAACTCCTTTTAAACTCCTTAACTAGATTAGTCAGCGTAATCACACACTCACACACACAACACACACACACACACACACACACACACATATTATAGATATATATATATATATATATATATATATATATATATATATATATATATATCTATCTATGTATGTATGTATGTATGTATGTATGTATATATAATATAATATATATATATATATATATATATATATATATATATATATATATATACATATATGTATATATATATAATATACATGTATATATACATAATATACACACACACACATATATATATATGTATATATATATATTATATATTATATATATATATATATATATATATATATATATATATATATATATATATATATATATACTATATATATATATATATATATATATATATATATATATATATATATATATATATATATATATTTATATATATATATATATATATATAAGTCGTTGTCACAGTTATTATAGTATTTATAGTTTTGAGATATATATATAGGGTGTCAGGGTTGTATTTATAGGGAGGTGGTCTAGGAGGGGGGGGGGGTTCCTCCCCAAAATAATTTCAATGCATACATTGCAATAATTTTTTTAATTTATTAATTTATTCAAATTTGTGTGTATTAATAGTTTTTACTGAGGATGTTGAAAAAATTTTTTTCAACCATAAAAAGAGTAAAACATTTCTTCAAAATAAAACTAGTTGAAGAGTTTGACAAATTTAGCATTACTTTCGGTGCATATAGGCATGACTATAAATGCAAGTGAAGGTATATACAAACTCTCTTAAAAGGCTATAAGAATTAATTTACTACTATAAAACGGTAGTATATATATTGCTGATTATACCATACTGTCTTCGAATTTTGTTGTCATATAAGTATGCAACTTTGCAAAATAAAAGTAAAAGGATAAGTCATAATTCTTTTCTCATTATTTTTTAATATGTTATACCTAAAATGACTTTAGTTTTAATTCTCCTGCTACAAGCTGGAGCGTAAATTAAATATGTTCCAGTATTTACCAGCAAAGTTTAAACAAGTCCATGCAATAAAAAAACTTAAATACCTCAATTAAAAGATACAATGCGGTTGCGTATATAATTTTCAATAAACAACGTGATTAAGTGCAGCGTTACTGATCCATTTTATGAAGTATTTATGCATGCAAGCAAAGCATTGAATGTATGTATTAGATTTATGTATGTCGTAATTTGTGTGTGTATGTGAGTAATGAAATTTGTTAATAGAACTATGAGTTCATTGTGCTCTGGTTAAAGACTTTGAACTCGAAAACACACTTTAGATACGTCGCTGTATGATATTGTCGACCAATAAATTCAAACTTATTAAATAAAGTTGGATTTCTCAAAGTGTATTCCACAGAACCCTAGGGTTTTGCTATATCACACCCAACACTTATTACATAAAGTTGGATTTCTCAAAGTGTATTCCAGAGAACCCTGGGTTTTGCCTTAGTACAGCCAACACTAATTGAATAAAGGTGGATTTCTCAAAGTGTATTCCACAGAACCCTGAGTTTGCCTTAGTACAACCAACACTCATTGAATAAAGTTGGATTTCTCAAAGTGTATTCCACAGAACCCTAGGGTTTTAATATATCACAACCAACACTAATTGAATAAAGTTGGATCTCTCAAAGTGTATTCCACAGAACCCTAGGGTTTTGCTATATTACAACCAACACTAATTGAATAAAGTTGGATTTCTCAAAGTGTATCCCACAGAACCCTTGGGTTTTGCCTTAGTACAGCCAAAACTGATTGAATAAAGTTGGATTTCTCAAAGTGTATTCCACAGAACCCCTGGATTTTTCCGTAGTACAGTCAACACTAATTGAATAAAGTTGGATTTCTCAAAGTGTATTCCACAGAACCCTAGGGTTTTGCTATATCACAACCAACACTAATTGAATAAAGTTGGATTTCTCAAAGTGTATTCCACAGAACCCTGGGTTTTGCCTTAGTACAGCCAACACTAATTGAATAAAGGTGGATTTCTCAAAGTGTATTCCACAGAACCCTAGGGTTTTGCTATATCACAACCAACACTAATTGAATAAAGTTGGATTTCTCAAAGTGTATTCCACAGAACCCTAGGGTTTTGCTATATCACAACCAACACTAATTGAATAAAGTTGGATTTCTCAAAGTGTATTCCACAGAACCCTAGGGTTTTGCTATATCACAACCAACACTTATTAAATAAAGTTGGATTTATTTAATATTACGCAGCAAGACAATGAAAAGTTACCAGAAAACATGGGATTTGAAGACCAAATTTTTTTTTTGATAAAATTCTCCAAAAATATTTATGAAAGATGTAACATCCAGTAAAACACAAAGGCTGATAACAAGTAAATAAAAATTTATTTGACAGAAAATAGAATTATAATACAGATAATGTATCACAGTCAGGGCTGTAACTAGGGCATATTCAAAGGTGGCATTTGTCACTGGCGATTCAGTCTTAGGGGCTCTGTACTTGAGGATAATGGGGTCTGAAAGAGGATGATTCGCTCCAAGTAGAAAAGTTAGTAGAAAGAAAAATTTTTATTTATTTTAGAAAAAAAAAATTTTTATTATAAAATCAAATGTGTTTAAGATTATTTTTTATGAATTTTCTTAATTTTTAAAATTTTTGTAGAGATTAAATCTGTTATAGATTCTTACAAAATGTTTACCATACACTCTTAATATGCCTTAATAAAGTTTCTGGTATTCGTTTTAAATTTTGAATTTAATAAAACTGTTAAAACTAAATTAATATTTAGAAATTTGCCAATTTTTTTATGAAAATTCAGCATCTAAATAAAAAATAACCTCCTCAAATAAACTATTCAGTTTATCAGCAAAACAATACCCCAAAGTATTCTAAAATATTTTTAAGTATTCATAAGGAAAAATAGAAAAAAAATAAAATATGCTAGGAAAATTTTAAGAAAAAAAATATATATATATATATATTATATATAAATATATATATACATATATATATATATATATAATGTTTATAGGATTTTTTTCACCATATTTGGTGGCAGGGCGCAGAAAAGTTTTTTGCGACGGGCGCTAAAGGACCTAGTTACGGCTCTGATCACACTTCAACGTCACAAATTAAATAAATTAAGTTTTATATTAAATAATCTACGTTGGGACTGCGAAGGCCATATCACAGCCAACACTAATTGAATAAAGTAGGATTTCTCAAAGTGCATTCCACAGAACACTAGTGTTTTTGCTATATTACACCAACACTAATTGAATAAAGTTGGATTTCTTAAAGTGTATACCACAGAACCCTAGGGTTTTGCCATAGCACAGCCAACACTAATTGAACAAAGTAGGATTTCTCAAAGTGCATTCCACAGAACACTAGGGTTTTGCCATAACACAGACAACACTAATTGAATAAAGTAGGATTTCTCAAAGTGTATTCCACAGAACCCTAGGGTTTTGCCATATCACAACCAACACTAATTGAATAAAGTTGGATTTCTCAAAGTGTATTCCACAGAACACTAATTGAATGTTGTTTTGCTTAGTACAGCCAAATAAAGTTGGATTTTTAAAGTGTATTCCACAGAAACCTTGGGATTTGCCTTAGTACACCCAACACTAATTGAATAAAGTAGTATTTCTGAAAGTGTATTCCACAGAACCCTAGAGTTTTACTATATCACACCCAACACTAATTAACTAAAGTTGAATTTGTCAAAGTGTATTCCACAGAACCCCATGGTTTTGCAACAATCAAGTCGCTCCTTGGGTAATTTTGAAACATCATCGAAATTTAAAAGAAAATTCATAAATGTGTTCCCTACTTATTCACTAATTCCCTACGAAGAGTCAATAATAGTAATTAATACGCCAGATACGCTACAATAGGTAAAAGAAAAGCAATGTGACAATGAGTGTTCCAAACCACACGAGACAAAACAGTACATGAAAGGGTAATATTTTCATCAATGCGCCAGTTTACTTGTATAATTTCTTTAAAAAATTATTGCTACTATATCACCTTTTATTAGTGCTATCTACATTTTATACTGTTTTATATTGTTTAGTTACCTTTATATCTAATATGTCCTTAGTTTCTCCTTAATATCTTGCTTGTGTCTCCCGAACTGAATTCGGGCAACGCAAATGTTTGATATTGGAATGCCCGACATTAGTTCGGGCAAGAGGATAAACGGTATTTGAATTCTGTGAAGCCCGAAATCGGTTCGTTCAACGCATAATATTTAATTTGTCATTTTTCCAATATATACAGATAATTTCGTGAAAAGTTTCGCAGTTGAGCTGTTTGTCATGCTGTAAAGGATTTGTGAAATTCAAAGGAATTGAGTATGAATTCACGACAGTTGATATAGATTATAACATTGTATTGTTTATTATATTTATTCAGGAAATTATATCATTTGATTTATTTTACTGTAATTTGAGCAATTTACTGTAATATATTAACATTTACACACATGTGAAAACAATGAAATAGTACTATTTTCGTTTAAAATTTTGTTTTTCGAAAATAATCTATTTCTAACATTTTGATGATAATATCCGATAAAACTAAAGAGGGAAAAAACCCTTCCATATTTAGAACGTTTTTCTTCAAATATATTCCAGAGCAAGGAGTTAAATAATATTCTTTCATGAGTTCCGTTATTTATGATATGAAACATAAAAAGTTTGAGAACCAGTGGAATAAAGATAGCCGGACATGTTCAAATTAAAACTTTCCCAACGTCTCATTTCTGAAGTTAAACTTCGATGCATTGTCTGTATTATAATCCTGGTTTACGTCAGATGAACGCTTTTCTACTTATTCGTTCTAGTCGGTGTCACACTCTTCAGAACTGTACTTTCGATTTTCACCGGCAAACAAGATTGTAAACAGATTGAGCTTTCAGAAAAAATATCTCTCAGTCATTAACTGACACGTTTTTTTCAACTATATTACACAGGCAAGAGGTTAAATAATATTCTTTCATGAGTTCCGTTGTTTGTGGTATGAAACATAAAAAGTTTGAGAACCAGTGGAATAAAGATAGCCGGACGTGTCCAAATTAAAACTTTCCCAACGTCTCATTTCTGAAGTTAAACTGCGATTCATTGTCTGTATTACAGACACGGTTTACGTCAGATGAACGGTTTTCTAATTATTGGTTCTAGTCGGTGTCATATTCTTCATAACTGTACTTTCGATTTTCACCGACTAAACAGATATTGTAAATATATTGAGTTTTCAGAAAAAAAAAACCTCTCAGTCATTAACTGGCTGTTATTAAAATTTTCTGATCTACTAAAGTCTTTTTTTTATAATTTTTTTTGCTAGCGTTTTTTTTTCGGTCTTCTCTTTTTTAAACCTTTTTCATTTAATGGTCCACTGCACTGTTTTGAAAAATTTCTACTAGACAGTATTTTCAAGGAAAATTGGACGTGATTCTTTTATAAAAATTATTACCGTAATTTGTAACGTATAGTCCGCTGACTATCTGTGTTTAAAAAGCAAATTTTTTCAGCCGCAGACTATCTGCTAGTTGTTCATTGCTCAAATCATCAAAATCGGAAGAAGGGGGAAGGCAAGCACGTCGAGCTAACGGGAGATGATCAAGTGTAAACAAAAGCCCGACTTACGAGACGTGAATAAAACATCATATTGTATTCGTAATAAACCATGAAAATAAAATACAACCCATAAAGCAGAACGAATCAGTAGTAGCCAGTAGTGCAATCTTAAATTGTGTTCTGGAGAACGGGAAAATATCGATAGTCACTGTACCGAGGTACTTTCCCACGGTGGTCTGCACGTGCATGCATAGCCGTGGGAGGATTTTCCTAGAGGAATTTAGGACTCCAATTGCTCAAGTCAAGTTTAGGGACCCCTGCAGAGAAGGTAAAGATCACGTAATGACAGCGTAACGGTCAAGCTCGCACAGAGCTGTAACCGTGAGTTATGGGAGCAGGGGCTAAAAAGTAATGTCAGATTGCACAAAGGGGCTACATTAATGAGCCCACCTGCACTCCCGAAGGGCATGAGATGTGGGAAAATTTCCCGAAGACAAGGGATTGGATAAGAAGAAAAAAGGGGCGTTGGGACCGAGGTGAGGAGTTTGAAAATGAAGTTAAGGAGAGGAGTGGAAGTGGGGAGTTGAGAGAAGTGGGACAAGGATCCACTAGCACCAGCTCGTCCCGTGCGCCCGGACCGACACCGCCCCGCTCACCATCACCAACTCGTCCCGTACGCCCGTGAGGAAAGCCCCTGCCTGCTCCCCTGTGACTTTAATGGAGGTAATTTATAAAATAATATTTACAGTCATTTGACTTAGGCCTCTGTTAATAATAATAATTCCTTATAAAGAGATGTGTGATAATTATAGTGTAAATAGAAGATATAAATAATTGATGATTATGATAACCAAGGATCTATTTGTAAATAAATGTATAGAATAAATGTCTGAATCTCAATATAAAGTATTATATTCATTCTGTGTTTCCCACTTGTAACGAACACTGGTGTATAGGTTGTATGTACATTACAACAGTCACTATTTGCAGCTCCTATTGACAACACCGACAGGATGGGTTCAAAATCGAGGGTTGAAGGTCTAATATCATTTCACCACGAGGATCACTCGTAACAGGTTTTGATTTTCGGTAATTTTGGTCATTCATTATGTCTTTAAAACATCGCAGTTTTACTGCTGATTTCAGAATGAAAGTAATTCAGAAGGCCGGCAAGAAAACAGTAAGCAAAAGGAATCATTAAAAATATGAGAAAAAAGAGATTGAATCGTCGTGGAAAAATACGATGGCCTGCATTAGAAGAAGATTTACATAGCTGGGTTCTCGAACAGAGAAATGTAGACCGCTCTGTTTCTTCTGTTAAAATTCGTCTCCGAGGTTATGGCAGAAGAAATGATTTCAAATTTTAAAGCTGGAATTAATTGAATCTAATCCAGACATTTTGACACTCTACAGTACTTAGGTTTTTATTCTTAAAATTATTTAATAGTGTCATACTAAAATTTATATTTTTGCACGCATATTCCGCAGATTATCTAGTGGTGCGGACTATCTAATGATTTATGAATTTTTTTAAATAAAAAATCGAGCCCGCGGACTATACGATTGTGCGGACCATACGAGTGGAATTACGGTAACTTAAATTTATGATATTTTGTATATATACACAACAAAAATAACTAAACCATTGAAAATCCTTTTAAATAAAATTTTATAATCATAATAACATAAGGATAATTAAAAACAAATAAAAATCACATTTAAAAATATTTTAAAAAACAGAAAACTTTTAAAAATTACAATTTTTTTAAATACATTGTTCATTTTTATAATATTTCTTGCGAACTAATTATCCATTTCTTTCTTTTATTTTTGCATTATTTTTGCTGTAAAGTTTTTTTCAAGCGTATTTGAGTATTGTTTTAAATTTAGATTGAATAGTTAATTTATATGAAATAATTTTACGTGTGTACGTAGATTTTTCATGCATTTTTTGGACTTTTAATGCTGAATAATGTAAGAGATTTAATAATCCAAATAAAAATGAAATTTTTAAAGGATAGCTAGATTTAATTTAATAAATATTAGGATTTCTTGATAAATAATTTGTTGGAATCTTTGAAAATAAAGTCGGAAGGAGCATTTTAAAAGCTATTAAAAATTCTATAAAAAATTAATTGTACAAAGATATTAATTAATTTTAAGAAAAAAATTAACTTGAATAGTTTACATATTCTTCACTTTTCATGTGTACAGCTTTTTGAAATTATAAATTATAAAAACACTTTAATAATTTATAGAAACACAAGCGTTTTTAGAGGTTTTAACTTAGAATTATGAAACTTGTTATGCATATAAATTGAAGTATAAATAATATAATCCCATTGAATCTTTACTTATAATCAATAAAAAATTTTCATTAGACTTTTAATGAAGAATTTTATTGAAATTGTGAAATGCTCTTTGCTACTAAATATAGACTCTTAGTATATATTATTATGGATTATTATTATCTTTATATAGATTCCTACATAGCGATTACCAAATAATTCTTCTAAAATATCTGGATATACATTTTAAATTTCGATTTTCTTTATATTATTAACAATAAACATACCAACACTTACCTACTTACAAACCTATTTTTTTATTTATTTTATTTATTCATTTTATTCACTTAACACATACCTATTTCTTTTATTTCTATTTTAATTCATTACCCACCGCATATTTTACATATACATTACCGGTCATTTGACCTGTTATGGTATATTTAGTATTAAAACTCAATTTAAGTTTAGAAAGTGAATCTTTCACGAAAAATTTAAAACTAATATTTATGTCATCAATTGATATGATTGATATGACTATATCTTTCATTTCTATATTAATTCATTACCCACCACATATTTTACATATACATTACCGGTCATTTAACCGGTTATAGTATGTGTAGTGTTAAAACTCAATTTAAGTTTAGAAAGCTAATATTTATGATGTCAATTTATATGACATATCAATGCAAAATCATGATGTTTATATATGATTTATATATATATATATACATTAATATATATATATATAAAGTATATATATATATAGTATACATATATATCTATATATATATGTATATATATATATATATATATATATATATATATATACAAAAAATATACATATATATATACATATATATATAATATATATATAATACTATATTATATATACATATATATATATATATACATATATATACATTATATATGTATACATATATATACATATATATATATATACATATATATATATATACATATATATATATATATATACATATATATATATATATATATATATATATATATATATATATACATATATATATATATATATATATATATATATATATATATATATATATATATATATATATATATATATATTTGTGTACTTTTTATGTGTGTGCTTAGAAATTTTCTTAGGCGATTGAAAGTTTACTGCCCTACCCTCAAAAAAAAAAAAATTCTGGCTAAGTCACTGATGTAATTGCACTGGAAACTGTATATTTTTCAACTAAAATACATCTTTCAGAAACTGGCAAATCTTTTATTCATCATTGCAGTTCTGTCATTGTAGTGCTTGGATTTTAATTCTGTTTTAAATGCTACGTCGATATAGTAAATACATGGCACTGTTTGCCAACAGCACAGAGAGTATAGAAAGAAGCGAGAGCCAAAGGAGAGAATCGAGAGAGTACGCATTGTTAAGAATGCTGTAAAAATGTAATTTGTATGGTATCTCGTCAAATTGGCGATATATTGGCTCCTTGGCGAAGTTTTGAGAGACTCATTTGGTGACTTCGCGACATTTCTTGCCGTCCCTCTTTCTCTGGATTTTACTAGAAGCTTGTGGAAATTTCCAGAAACCTGAAAGCTATATAAAGGGGCCATGAGTTCTGACAAAAAGTCAGTTCACGCTTCGGTCTGGTGAAAGTAGGACCTGTGTTAATGCTCTCCGTATTGCTCTGAAAAAGCTCGCCAAAAGGCTGCCAAGTGTTATCACCATCCGTTGTAATTGTGATTCATTTGGCGTATTAATAAATTCATATTGTTTTTGTCTTAGCCGAAGTCTATTCAATCCAACGAACTTTACACAAGAATTTCGCAACAGTATCATTGAGCCGTCCATTACATGAATAAAATTTTGTTTTTGTTTTGTATTTTAAGAAAATGCTTGAAAATACTTTGAATGCACCACAACAATCATTTAATGAATATTTCTTTTATTACAGGGAAATAGATTAGACGTGATATCCATACAAAATATATAACTTCACAAATCTGTTAAAACGAGTTTGTAATTGGTACACAATTTCATATATAACTACTAAATATAATCAGTAATAGTTTAACTATAAGATTTATATAAAAAGAGATTTAAATAATATAACTTCCTCGTATTTTAAAAATAATAATGCTATTAAAAGAGTTCATTATATACAAAAAAAGTACAACAAATCTAAAGAAATCACCATTTATATCTTTCATTGGAACAAATGAGAATTTTGGATACGTTTATTTGGCAATATTAACAATTTGACTGATTTAAAATAATTCCATGGTTGATTTATTTATATCCCCTTGTGCGATATATACACTGACATTCCTGAGTAGTAAAAACATTCATAAACATTCAAACCATAAGTTTTATATAATATAGAATCTTAATAACGAAACTTCCTCATGTTTTGAAAAAAAAACATATTATTAAAGACTATCATTATATACAAAAACATCATTTTAAAATGATATAAATTTGTGAACCAAAAAACGAATTTATTTCTTTTATTGTAATACAATTCATGTCATTTTGCAAGCATCTATTTGGCCTTATTAGCAATGAAATTGATTTAAAAGGATGTAGTTACACATTTATTTGTGTCCACATTTGATAGTTACAGAGCTAAACCTTGTTAGAGTATCTCCAGACTAAATCCATTTTAAAATATTTTGGAGGATTTTATTTAGTGTAAATTAACATGCTTATACAGAAAAATTGATATGTAACAAAGATAAAATATTATAAATATATTTAAATATTGAAAAATGTAAGAGCTGATGTTTGATCAACATCTAATTTTTAAGTCTGTCTCATGTCAGAGTTGCTACTAGCATAGCAGCAAATATTGTCACAAAATAGTTGGACAAAAAGCCACTCCAGCTAACGTAAAAAGGTAAATACTCATACACAGGAAAAGATGAGTAACAAAGATAAAATATTATATATGCATTTAAAACACTGAAAAAAATTTAAAAGCTGATGTTTGATGAATATCTAATTTTCAAGTCTGTCTCATGTCAGAGTTGCTATTAACATAGGAGCAAATATTGTGACAAAATAACTGGACAAAAAGACACTCCAGCTAACGTAAAAAGGTAAATACTCATACACAGGAAAAGATGCGTAACAAAGATAAAAAATTATACATGCATTTAAAACACTGAAAAAAATTAAGAGCTGATGTTTGATCAATATCTCATTTTCAAGTCTGTCCCATGTCAGAGTTGCTACTAGCATAAGAGCAAATATTGTCACAAAATAGCTAGACAAAAAGCCACTCCAGCTAACGTAAAAAGGTAAATACTCATTCACAAGAAAAGATGTGTAACAAAGATAAAATATTATATATGCATTTAAAACACTGAAAAAAATTAAGAGGTGATGTTTGATCAATATCTAATTATCAAATCTGTCTCATGTCAGAGTTGCTACAAGCATAGGAGCAAGTATTGTCACAAAATAACTGGACAAAAAGCCACTCCAGCCAACGTAAAAAGGTAAATACTCATACACAGGAAAAGATGAGTAACAAAGATAAAATATCATATATGCATTTAAAACACTGAAAAAATTTAAAAGCTGATGTTTGATCAATATCTAATTTTCAAGTCTGTCTCATGTCAAAGTTGCTACTAGCATAGAAGCAAATATTGTCTCAAAATAGCTAGAAAAAAAAGCCACTTCAGATAACGTAAAATGGTAAATACTTATATACCGGAAAAGATGTGTAACAAAGATAAAATATTATATATGCATTTAAAGACTGAAAAAAATATAAGAGCTGGTGTTTCAATATCTAAAAAAAATTCAATATCTAATTTTCAAGTCTGTCTCATGACAGAGTTGCTAATAGCATAGGAGCAAATATTGTCACAAAATAGCTGGTAAATAAAAAGGTAAATACTCATACACAGGAAAAGATGTGTAACAAAGCTAAAATATTATATATGCATTTAAAACACCGAATAAATGTAAGAGCTGATGTTTGATCAATATCTAATTTTCAAGTCTGTCTCATGTCAAAGTTGCTACTAGCATAGGAGCAAGTATTGTCACAAAATAACTGGACAAAAAGCCACTCCAGCTAACGTAAAAAGGTAAAAGAAACAAGCAAGCAAAGTATTTTTTGTAGAATCCTTTCCATGTCATAACATAGGGCAGAATTAGTGCCAACAGGTACCACTTCATGGAAGCTTCACTTTGAGAGAGCCAAATAGCGATGAATAGGAAAACTATAAAAAACTTCAAAAAGAAGCTTGGACTGAAGCCTTCCTTTTTTCTCTTCTTATGCTCTACGCCAGAAAAGGGGAAAAACACCCTGCTGTACACTGTAAGAATGGCATCTCTTGCACCTTCCCACTTGTGCGGCCCTTCAAGTCTGTACTGGTAGGGCACTGCTGGACCGAACATAAGTGCCTTGAACAATTTAAAATCTGTGAAGAGATACTTCCACATGTTAGGCTTTGCTCCAAACATAGCACCAACTTCGTCCTGAAACTGAATGTAATCGACGCGAACAGACATTTTTTCTGATGGTGCAAAGCGCTTGCAGTTTTCCTCGTGCCGTTTGATGACATCAGCCATCATCTCTTCCTCACCCGGTGGCAAAAACTTGCCGTTGAAGACTTGAGCTGCCCATCTGCTCTGCATCTCTCCTAATGGAAATCCTGGCCCAAATGGTAGATAAAATCCTATAAAAGCTAGACTTGGATGCTTCAAGTGTGGTGGGTACATACACTTGTACAAATTTATTCTATTCCCATCCGTTCGGATGGAATCATCTTCCAGAAAAGGAAATTTCCAAGTGTAACCAGTGGCCATGATGACAACATCAGCTTCTGTGACTTTAGTCTCACCCTCAAATATGACTCCCCTTTCAGTAAAGCATTTGATGTCTTTCCTCATCAAGACCGCACCGGTGATTAATTTTGCTGGCAACAAGTCGTTCGTAGCAGGATCTTTAGAAAACGCTGAGTACTGGGGTCTAATGTTGTACATATTGTGGTTGAATCTCGTATTAACGAAATACTTCTCTACGTACCACGTGATAAATTTGTACCCAAAAATCTCTTGAGCATAAGCGGCAAATCTTCGAAGCATGGCAAAATCAAAAGGCAGTCCGTATGGTCCAACTCTTGGGAGTATCCATGCACCTGATCTTGTGCTTAAGTACACCTAGAATTAAAAGAAATCTCAAATAATTTTGGGATTACTATGGTCAAAAACTTACATCAGTAATCAAGTATACATTTTTGGTTTAAGCTATATTCATATGCTTGGAAGGACAAATAATATTAAATTTTGTTCCGGAATATCTGTAAATTATCATGTTAAAAGCAAAAATCTTGAAAAAGGAAATGGTAAGTATAGATCTAATAACATTACTTGGCACTTTTAGTCAAGTTACAATCAAGTGATCTTTCTAATCTAAGTGGAAATAATTAAAATAAAAATAATCTCTAAAGATATATATATATATATATATATATATATATGCTTATATATATATATATATATATATATATATATATATATATATATATATATATATATATATATATATATATATATATTTATGCATGTATATATATATATATATATATATATATATATATATATATGTATATGTATATATATATATATATATATATATATATATATATATATATATATATATATATATATATATATATATATATATATATATATACATATATATATATATATATATGTAATATATATGTACATATATATATATATATATATATATATATATATATATATATATATATATATATATATATATATATATATATATATATATATATATATATATATATATATATATGTGTGTGTGTGTGTGTGTGTGTGTGTGTCATGTTTAAAAATGGGGGGTTAAGAATTAAGCTAGTTATAATTAAAAATAATTAGAACTCATTAACGATAACGCAATTGGAAAAAAACACACCCTCGAACGGAACTATACAGAATGAAGAAGCCGACGCGGAAGTAGACATAGGAATTTTGCTTAGGTAGCAATGCCAAAAAAGACAGTTCTGAGCGGGAACTCGGGCTGATAACATCTTCCCACTCTATGGACAAAAGGATTACAATCAAGAAGTTTTTATATATGAAATCAAATGTGTCTTCCATGCCTTAACCACGGAAGTCCATGTCATATATATGCAAATTGCTTCCTTTTTTACTAGCTTCCGATATCTAAAAAGAAGTACACACGTGTGAAACTTTTCATTACGTGCAGCCGGTTTTGTAAAAATATTCTGTATATATAAAAGTTTTATAAAATGAAATATAACTCTGGAATACATTCCGAAAGTTTCAAACATATAGCTTTGTTAAAACGAATATAAAAATGATTATTACTTTATTAAAAGGAGTAAAAATGTTATTTGTTATTCATTTTTAAAAAAGGCCTTTTTTATTGTAAAAACTGCGCTTTCGGTTATTTTAAAAGTTAGCTCATTTTGGGTTACTTTTACTTGAACAACTTATAACAAAGTATGATAAATTTAAATAAATTAGTGGATAAATAAGTTTTGGATTAAGAATAATGCAGTACAAGAGTCAGAAATAAAACACGATGGGGTGGAGGGAATCTGCCCAATTGTGGTATAAAAGCCATACAAGTATATTCTACAGTTTTATCTTCTGCAATTTTATATGGAGTGTTATGTACTATTCATTTTCCTTGAGCTGTTTTTATTGTTCGTGTGACTAGTACTAATTTATATTTAACTGGTGGGTTAAGGGTTTGGAGCTCTAGCCGGGCTAAGATTTGCCGTGTTCACTAAATGTGACTGGGACACGTAAAATAGGTTTGTGGTCACAATGTCCTCCAAGTTCTCAATAAATACCTCTGGGGGTGGCAGGCCAAGCCTATGAGTCTTCTGCTTGATACCTGTTTCAAAATTAAGAGGACTCACTTTAACATAAGTCGTACTTTCGTTTTAGCTAGCTAAAACCTTAAGTGCTCATTAAAACGAAAGGCGAACCCCTTTGCCTTAATACGAGTAGCCTCCGGTTCAATCGAGCTTGGTTTGACCAAGTGGTATAAGGCAACAACAAGTACAACAACTAATTTATATACCTATGCATATATGCAGATATAGATAGCTAGATACATAAGGATGTACATATATATAACTATACGTATGTGTCTGTGTGTAAATTTGCATTTATATGTCAGGATCAGAGCCTGGAAAGACAAAATATGTAATATATTCATTCCAAGCATCAAAGTTTTATTCGAATATCATATGCCACATTAACCATTTTGTTTTCAAACAAGAGACTCAGTCTAACAGTAGATCTCTAGCCCAGAACATTTACCTGTTCTCCCTTGCAACTTGGCGCCCTCTGTCCTTCAGTAGTGTAGTTTTACCCCCATATTCTTATGCTTCACAAAGAGTTCGATCCTTTTTTATAAATTAATGCTATAATTTCTAACTTTAAAGTTCTAAAGCGGAAGTGTATACACACATATATTTGTTTTAATCAGTGGCGTACGGTTGGTTTTCATGCAGGGTGTGCAAAGAAGAAGGATTTTCCAATAAATCTTTAATTATTGAGACATTTCTCCATTCTGAAACGGGTTATTTATTATGAATATAAATTTAAAGAATACAATAAATAAAATATTTACCTACGAGTAGTCGAGTTATAACTATAAAAACAGCTAAACTTATGAGAATTCTACTAGCACTGAAGCAAAAATAATGTCTTTTGTTGTAAGGTGTTATATCGGCGTTGAAAATGCAACGCTTCGGGCTTTCAAACTTATATATACAGGAAACGTAGCACCCCACGGCTCCCGCCGCTGCAGTGCCTCATCCGGATGCTCATTGGTGCCGACAAGCCGAACATCTATTCCACGTGCAGAGGATTTCACTGCACGCTGGCACTATAGAACGAACTGTTTCTTGTTCGGTCAGTGGATTAAATTATATTTATTAACTGTTTTTAACATTTGGAAATCATATATTCTGCGAAAAATATCTTGACAATTTTTAAAAAGAAAACCAGGAAAATGGTGTTACAGATATAACTTATATACTGTAAGACATAATGAATGGTAAATTTTGGACTGTTCTGTTAAAATTCGCTTCTTTAAAACAAAACAACATTGTTTTTCAGCTAATTATTTCAATAAATATGATCCATCACCGAAATTAATTTACCACACTAAAACATTTCACTTTATATTGATGAAATACTTCTTTTATATTTCCTTGATCAATATCGCTTATAAATTTAAACATCAACCATCTGCAAAATCGTATGACCAGTTAATCAGTTTGAAAACGAAAATCGCTTCAGCACGTAAGTCCCTGCTCTAATACAACGCTTAATAAACCGTATCTTCCGATGATTCTGAATGCCAAGTGCAGGAAAAATAGCTGCACTTGCCTCAGTGCCGTAGTATGCTGTTCTTCTCCAGTAGCCCATACATATAAAGCGTGATTTTCAATTTAGTGCGCAGTGCGTACACATCAGAACTTCCTATGTTCGTTTGCTCGCTACGTGGTGCAGCACCTAGTACCGCAAGCACTGCGGGAATACAAGCAAGCAAATCAACATAATATTTGAATATATTATAAATAATATTTATTATATACCATATAAAGATAGGTAGACATAGGTGCAGAAAATTATTGTCCCTCATAATTTTGCCAGGGTGTGCAGTGCACACCCTGCACATATGGACCGCACGTCACTGGTTTTAATATAGTTATTTTAATTATAGTTATTATAATTATTGTGTTATTATGAACAAAAAAAACCTTCCACAAGCATTATAATTCAAAATATTGTTGACAGAAGATCTGTAGAATACAATGAAACTAGCTGGGATAATGGATAATGAGAAAACTATAAGTAGAGGTTCTGTCAGTCAGTATACTGTTGTAAATGGATGGATGAAATAAACATATAAAAAGAGAAAGTGATGGAGGCAGCATAAAAAAAGTTGTTATGTGACCCCTGCGAGGATTTTAGGCCCCCTGGCATTGCTGCAGGTGTCAGACCTGAGGGTCTAGACTTCATAGAGTGTCACTCCTTATACCAGTCTAAACTCTACCATGCCATTCCCCTGTTTTGATCGATAGTTGCATATCATCAGGCTATGGA
>CM063509.1:65220313-65252813 GCA_032207245.1 Pardosa pseudoannulata
ATAGAAAACTGAAAAGATTCTCGAAGAGGATACAGGCTTGATTTATCCATTCTGAACACCCAACACATAAATTACACAGTCTAAAATAATTCAAACCTTGCAGCAGTCGTAGAATCAACTTCAATTTTCCAGAAGAGCAAAAGGAGATATTTTTAATTTATATCAGATTATGATAGATATGATCTCCCAGGTAATATTTATATTAGTTATATTACTGTAATATTTATATTAGTAGTATTTTATTATATTTTATTATATTTGTAGTATAATATAATTTAGTATATTATATTATACTATATATATTTAATATAATATAATATATTATATATTTACAGTAAAGGATAATATATATACTTCTAAAATATTCATATTAGTAGTATTTTATTATAGTTTATTATATATTAGTAGTACTTTATTTCCTCTATTTATTTTATATTAGTAATATTTTCTGTTTTATTAGTAGTATATCCTGAATTTATTATACATTAGTAGTATTTTATTATATTTTTATATATTTATTTTATAATGTATTATTTTATTAAGTATTTTAATATATTTGTATATGTTTCATTATGTTTTATTATATTTTGTTAGTATAATATAATCTAGTGTATTATATTATACTATACATATATAATTAATATAATATAATATATTACATATTTATAGTATAGAATAATATATACTACTATAATATTCATATTAGTAGTATTTTATTATAGTTTATTATATATTAGTAGTACATTATTTCCTCTATTTATTTTATATTAGTAATATTTTCTGTTTTATTAGTAGTATATCCTGAATTTATTATACATTAGTAGTATTTTATTATATTTTTATATATTTATTTTATAATGTATTATTTTATTAAGTATTTTAATATATTTGTATATGTTTCATTATGTTTTATTATATTTTATTAGTATAATATAATCTAGTGTATTATATTATACTATACATATATAATTAATATAATATAATATATTACATAATTACAGTATACAATAATTTATACTACTATAATATTCATATTAGTAGTATTTTATTATATATTAGTAGTACATTATTTCCTGTATTTATTTTATATTAGTAATATTTGCTGTGTTATTACTAGTATTTCCTGGCTTTATTATATATTAGTAGTATTTCATTATATTTTATTATATTTTTATATATGTATTTTATTATGTATTATTTTATTAAGTATTTTAATATATTGGTATATATTTTATTATATTTTATTAGTATAATATAATCTAGTATTTTATATTATACTATACATATATAATTAATATAATATAATATATTATATATTTACAGCATAGAATAATACATGCTAATATAATATTCCTATTAGAATTTTATTATATTTTTTATATATAAGTAGTACATTATTTCCTGTATTTATTTTATATTAGTAATATTTGCTCTGTTATTACTAGTATTTTCTGGCTTTATTATAGATTAGTAGTATTTTATTACATTTTATTACATTTTTATATATGTATTTTATTATGTATTATTTTATTAAATATTTTAATATATTGGTATATATTTTATTATATTTTATTAGTATAATATAATCTAGTATTTTATATTATACTATACATATATAATTAATATAATATAATATATTATATATTTCAGGTATAGAATAATACTGCTATAATATTGATATTAGTAGTATTTTATTATAATTTATATATTAGTAGCACTTTATTATATTTTATTATATATTAGGAGTACTTTATTTTCTATATTTATTTAATATTTGCCGTATTTAATGTTTTTATCCTGTATTTACTAGTAGTATTTCCTATTTATTAGTAGGAGAAAATGAGATAAGAATAAACTTACTTGCAGTAGAGATGGAAACTTTAACAATGAGCTATCGTAGCAACATTAAAAAATAATCGTTTAAATTATTTATACACTAAATCCATGTACTCAGAGAGAAAATCATATAAGAGCAGCTTTTATTTACACGGTTGCTAATATAAAGAGTTAAGAGCGGTCGCGGATTGTCCACGATACAGTATATCTATTACAGTTTGGCTTACAGTCTTATGCAGAATTGGGGCAAGTTTCCACTTCCTCATATAAGAATTCCCTCCGGGCTACCCAAACTACGTCACGAGAGGTCAGTGCAGAAAGGGATGATTTTAGATCGAGCAGGGTGATTGTACTTGTCAAGTTCAAGCGTATAAACAAATGATATATAAACAATGGCTATGGTCTATGGATTTATGAAAATGCAGTTCGGAGTAGCGATATTTTTAACGCCTATAGTGTTAACATGACATTTAAGATAACGGCGGTATACTCCTATAAGAGCTATAAAATGCAATGAAAAGTATAAACTATATGAATTAATATAGCAAAAAATACAGTACATCTAAAATCTATGCACAGATTGTACCAAATTTTTAACGCTTATAGTGTTATAATGACATTTAAGATAACTATGATATACATCTATAAGAGCAATAAAATGCAATGAAAAGTATAAACTATAAGAATTAATATAGTAAAAAATACAGTATATCTAAAATCTATGCAAAGATTGTACCGAATTTTTATCACCTATAGTGTTAACATGACATTTAAGATAACGGTGACATACTCCTATAAGAGCTATAAAATGCAATGAAAAGTATAAACTATAAGAATTATTATAGTAAAAAATACAGTATCTAAAATCTATGCAAAGATTGTACCGAATTTTTAGCACCTATAGTGTTAACATGACATTTAAGATAACGGTGATATACTCCTATAAGAGCTATAAAATGCAATGAAAAGTATAAACTATAAGAATTAATATAGTAAAAAAATACAGTATATCTAAAATCTATGCAAAGATTGTACCGAATTTTTATCACCTATAGTGTTAACATGACATTTAAGATAACGGTGATATACTCCTATAAGAGCTATAAAATGCAATGAAAAGTATAAACTATAAGAATTAATATAGTAAAAAATACAGTATCTAAAATCTATGCAAAGATTGTACCGAATTTTTATCACCTATAGTGTTAACATGACATTTAAGATAACGGTGATATACTCCTATAAGAGCTATAAAATGCAATGAAAAGTATAAACTATAAGAATTAATATAGTAAAAAATACAGTATATCTAAAATCTATGCAAAGATTGTACCGAATTTTTAACACCTATAGTGTTAACATGACATTTAAGATAACGGTGATATACTCCTATAAGAGCTATAAAATGCAATGAAAAGTATAAACTATAAGAATTAATATAGTAAAAAATACAGGATATCTAAAATCTATCCAAAGATTGTACCGAATTTTTATCACCTATAGTGTTAACATGACATTTAAGATAACGGTGATATACTCCTATAAGAGCTATAAAATGCAATGAAAAGTATAAACTATAAGAATTAATATAGTAAAAAAATACAGTATATCTAAAATCTATGCAAAGATTGTACCGAATTTTTATCACCTATAGTGTTAACATGACATTTAAGATAACGGTGATATACTCCTATAAGAGCTATAAAATGCAATGAAAAGTATAAACTATAAGAATTAATATAGTAAAAAATACAATATATATAAAATCTATGCACAGATTGTACCGAACTTTTAACACCTATAGTGTTAACATGACATTAAAGATAACTATGATATACATCTATAAGAGCAATAAAATGCAATGAAAAGCATAAACTATAAGAATTAATATAGTAAAAATACAATACATCTAAAATTTATGGACAGATTGTACGAAATTTTTAAATTTACAAACATGGGGAGAACAGCTTTTAAAATTCTTAAATGATACTGAAACTTAACAGAAATTATGGGTGCTTATTTTATAAAAGGAATGAAAATACAATAAAAAGCACATAATAAGTATTAATAAAGAAAGTTTGTGTTTTATAATGATTCATGAAAATGCAGTTCGGAGTAGCGATATTTTTAACGCCTATAGTGTTAACATGACATTTAAGATAACGGCGATATACATCTAAAAGAGAAAAAAAATGAAATGAAAAGTATAAACTATAAGAATTAATATAGTAAAAAATACAGTACATCTAAAATCTATGCACAGATTGTACTAAATTTTTAACGCCTATAGTGTTATCATGACATTTAAGATAACTATGATATACATCTATAAGAGCAATAAAATGGAATGAAAAGAATAAACTTTAAGAATTAATATCGTAAAAAATACAGTATATATAAAATCTATACACAGATTGTACCAAATTTTTAAATTTGCAAACATAGGGAGGACAGTTTTTAAAGTTCTTAAATCCTAGTGAAACTTAACAAAAGATATGGGTACTTATTTTATAAAAGCAATGAAATTACAATAAAAAGCACATAAGTATTAATATAGTAACAAATATAGTATAGATAAATCTGTACGGAGATTCTATCAAATTTTTTAATTTGCAAACATAGGGAGAACAGTTTTTAAAGTTCTTAAAACCTAGTGAAATTTAACAAAAAATATGGGTATTTATTTTATAAAAGCAATGAAATTAAAATAAAAAGCACATAAGTATTAATATAGTAACAAATACAGTATAGATAAATCTGTACGGAGATTGTACCAAATTTTTTAATTTGCAAACATAGGAAGGACAGTTTTTAAAATTCTTAAATCATACTGAAACTGAACAAAAATATCGGTACTTATTTTATAAAATCAATTAAAATGAAAAAAAGTATATATTAGGTATCAATATAGTAAAAAATACATTATAGATAAAATCTGTATGCAGATGGTACCAAACGTTTTGATTTACAAACATAGGGAGGACAGTATTTAAATTTCTTAAATCCTAGTGAAACTTAACAAAAATATGAATACTTATTTTATAAAAGCAATTAAAATGCAATAAAAAGTATATATTAAGTATTATTATAGTAAAAAATACAGTATGGATAAAAAGTGTACGCAGATTGCACCAAATTTTTAACTTTGCAAACATAGGGAGGACAGTTTTTAAAATTCTTAAATCATACTGGAATTTAACAAAAATTATGGGTGCTTATTTTATAAAAGGAATGAAAATACAATAAAAACACATAAGTATTAATATATTAACAAATGCAGTATAGATAAAATCTGTGCGCAGATTATACCAAATTTTTTAATTTGCAAACATAGGGAGGACAGTTTTTAAAATTCTTAAATCATACTGAAACTGAACAAAAATATCGGTACTTATCTTATAAAAGCAATTAAAATGCAATAAAAATTATATATTAAGTATTATTATAGTAAAAAATAGAGTATGGATAAAAAGTGTACGCAGATTGCACCAAATTTTTTACTTTGCAAACATAGGGAGGACAGTTTTTAAAGTTCCTAAATCCTAGTGAAACTTAATAAAAAATATGGGTACTTATTTTATAAAAGCAATGAAATTACAATAAAAAGCACATAAGTATTAATATAGTAACAAATACAGTATAGATAAATCCGTACGGAAATTGTACCAAATTTTTTAATTTGCAAACATAGGGAGGACAGTTTTTAAAATTCTTAAATCATACTGGAACTTAACAAAACATATGGGTATTTATTTTATAAAAGCAATGAAAATGCAAAAAAACCACATAATAAGTATTAATATAGTAAAAAATACAGTACAGATAAAATCTGTAAGCAGATTCTACCAAATTTTTAAATTTGCAAACATAGGGAGAAAAAATTTTAAAATTTATTAATCATACTGAAGCTTAAAAAAAATTTGGGTACTTATTTTATAAAAAATTGAAAACACAATGAAAATGACATAATAAGTATTAATACAATAAAAAATACAGTATAGATTAAATCTGTATGCAGATTGAACCAAATTTTTAAATTTGCAAAATCCCACTACAGCTATGGATGTTCGTAGCCCTTCGGAATCGGCTTTAAATGGTAGGTCCCGGTCTCATTAGCCCCTTGTGTAAAACAGTATCACTACAAACCTTGTTGTTAAATTTGCAAACGTATGAGGACATTTTTTTAATTTTTTAAATCATATTGAAACTTAATAGAAGATATGAGTATTTAATTTATAAAAGCAATGAAAAGTATACACTATGAGCATTAAAATATTTAAAAGAGTATAAACATTTTATACTCAACTGTATGTAAAGCACTTAGGTTGCCCTATGTCAGAAAATTCACATACTTAACAATCATAAGTATTAGATAAAGAAGCAAATTTCAGAGGCACCCAAAATTGAAGCGAAGCCTCATGATTAAACGAACAAAACGTAAAATTAAATGCCACTGAATGCCAATTATTCCAGTTTAAAAAGAAACACAGTATTTTAGTGTATTTATTTTAATTAATAGCTCTGAGTTCAAAATAGTTTTAACGTCATAACATATTAATGAAACTATTTATAAGTTTACCTACTGTTGATGTTTATAATTCCCATAAAGATATTTTACTGATTGCATTAAAATTTATATCACATTATAATGCATTATCAAAAATAATATACATGAAAAATATGCTCTTATCTGAATACAGTTTGGTTTGGTTTGAAGTGCTACGGTCTACTTTTTGCAACACGAAGGCTAATGCGACCGGGGTGTACAGCTTAAAGCCGATTCCGAACATACAGGACTAAGTGGGATTCGAACCCACGAACTTCGGTTCCGAAGGCCAGCATCCTATCCATCGTTCGGCTATCTGAATACGGAGAATGTATAATTGAATATATTTACTCAGATTTAAAAATATATTTTAACCTAATTGTAACGTAACACCTTAATCAAAATATAAAAAAATATTGATTGCAAATGAGTGGTTAACATTGAAAAAAACGATATTTTTATTTTGCAGACTGATAATATTTATAACATTAATAAAGGAATTTTATGAATTTGTTTTGCAATGCTTATCTTATGCCAACACTAACCAAAAAATATATTTAAAAATGCACTCTTGACTAAACGTGAAGATCGTATACTTGTTATAATTATCGTATTTTATAATATTTTACAACCTAATTGTGAAATAACATCTAACATATTTCCCAAATTCTAATTTTACAAAATATTGTTAAAAATCATGATAATTTACATTAACAATTAAAATATTTATCCGTTTACCTACAGTTAATGTTTACATTACTTTTAAATGCATTTTACTTATTGGTTTAAAATTTATGTCTCACAAAAATGTCTTAACAAATGAAATGTATATTGAGAAACGTACTACATATTGAAAAGCGTACTCTTACCTGAATATAGAGGTTTTAATAATCCAGACTTTCACACTATAGACACAATAACATCAAGACTGTTTCGAATATTGCATATAAATCCAATACGATACAACTGACACAGACAGCGATATTTTTCCTTGAAATGAGTTTGGTTCGCCACGTTTGAGTTTCTTCCAGGTGAACGAATTCCCTCAAAATACATCTTTAGTGTCACGTTATGCGTCTTTTCGCCATTTGTGCTGCATGGTTGGAGCCGTTATTCCGAATGAAACCAAACTAGGACAGATAGCAATGATTAAGAAAAGCATCAAGAACTAAATTAATCTTCTACAAGCCGATGTATGATGGATGATCAAAAAGTAATATTTTTTCATTAAAATTTCGAATAAATGCAGTTTAATGAATATAGTGAAACAAAACCGAACTAGGACAGGTAGCAATGATTAAGAAAAGCATCAAGAACTAAATTAATCTTCAACAAGCCGATATATGGTGGAAGATCAACAAGTACACTCATGTCCATAAATTAAGGATAATGAAGTTCAGGCAATGAAAGAGACAAAAGCAAAACAAATTTAACTTATTTGTAAAGTCCATTTATTAATCAAAAGGTAAAGAGCAAAAAAGATGCTATATGTTTGACAGAATTAATAAAAATTGCGATTTTTACTCCCTGGAGCAAATTTCAAAAAAGAACCTATTTACAGAAAACAGTATAACATGGTTAGTATGATGGTTAATACGGAGTATGTCTCCCGGACGATGCAATACAAGCGTTACAACGCCTACGCATGCTGAGTATCAGATTATCAATCTGATCTTGGGGAAAATTACACCACTCATCAAGCAATGCCCTCCGAAGTTCCAATAGACAGTTGGGAGGGGGTTGACGGGCTGCAATTCGTCGGCCAAGCATGTCCCACACATGCTCTATTGAATTCAAGTCCGGTGAGTATGCTGGCCAATCCATACGGATGATATCCTCCGATTGAAGGCATTCGTCTATAATGTTTGTACGGTGAGGTCGGGCGTTGTCATCCCTATACAGAAATTCAGGACCCATGGCGCCCCGAAACAAACGTATATGTTGTTCCAGAATGACATCCCGATAGATATGGCATGTCATCGTTACACTCTGAACATGCAGGTCAGTTCTGGAACCAAGAATATTTCCTCCCCAAACGAGCCATCCTGCACCACCGTAACGGTGTCGTTCAATAATGTTCTCTTGGTGGTAACGGGTACCTGGCGCTCTCCATATGAAAGTCCGGCGAGAATCAGAATGTAAACTGAACCTGGACTCGTCGGAAAACATCACACAAGACCACTGTTGCGGTGTCCACAATGCATGCTCTCTAGCCCAGCATAATCGCAGGCGACAGTGAGTTGCGGTAAGGGGAACACATCTTACAGGCCTACGAGCATATAGACCAATGTTCCCTAAGCGTCTGTACACGGTCTGCCTTGAAACTGTCGTACAGGTAGCTGAAGAGAGCTGACGAGACAGGTCTGATGCTGGGCTCCGTCTGTATCTTTTGGCAGTAACTGCCAAATACCGGTCATCATTCGGCGTAGTAACTCGGGGGCGACCTGTGCTGTAACATCTACTCACATTACCATCATATTTGAATCGTTGCCAAAGCCTGGGGATGACACTGTGGGCGATTCCAAGTTCCTCGGATATTTCCAGCTGGGTACGTCCACATTACAGTCGTCCGATAATTCTACCACGTAAAAAATCATCCAAATGTTTCCTTTGTGCCATAACTATGTGGTTATTGCACTGAAAGGCTTTTAAAGCGCTTGTGAACAATTCTACTTCTTTGCTACCATTCCTTATATACCCCTTTCATACACTCTCGTCATTGTGACGTACTATCCGCGCCATCTGGTGGTTTCCTGCAATTTGCATATTCTTCTTCAAGATGTGTGTGATAATTTTACATGTGAAATTTTTATTTTAGAGCTCAATTTCTGTGTGATTCTGAATTATCCTTAATTTATGGACATGAGTGTAATATTTTTTCATTAAAATTTCGAATAAACGCAATTCTTAAATAATGTAATAAAAATTTGGAATAAATGTAGTTATAAAAATGTATTAAAACAAAATTCAAAGTATAATATTAGGGATTTTTGAATTGCTCCCGTTTGGGAACTCTGGCCTACACTAGTGCTCCGCATACAAAAAGAAATCAAACCAGGACTGATAGCAATGATTAAAAAAAGCAAATTAACAAGAGTTAAATTACCTTTTAAAAGCCGCATTATCAAGAAGTTGAAAATGTAATATTTATTTCGATCAAAGTTTGAATAATACAGTTATAAAAAATGTAGTTAAAGAAATTTTGATAAAAATGTATTAAGGATTTTTCACGAGTTCCCCTACGGAACTTCGGCCACCATTACGGATGTATTACGAATGGTTGAAGACCTTATCGCAAAAGAAACCAAACTAAACCGAACCAGTACAGATAGTTGTGATTAGGAAAAGTATAAAAAGCTAAACTAATTTTCTAAAGCCGCTGTATGATACAAGTTTAAAAAGTAATATTTTTTCATTAAAATTTGGAATAAATGCAGTTTAAAGAATGTAGTAAAACAAAATCCGAAAAATAATATTAGCGATTTTTGAATTGTTCCCGTTAGGGAACTCTGGCTGCCACTATGCTATTTATACTAAAAGAAACCAAAAAAGGACTAATAGCAATTATTAAAAAAAAAGTAAATTAATAAGAGCTAAATTACCTTTTAAAAGCCGCATTATGAAGGAAGTTCAAAAAGTAATATTTATTTCTTTCAAAGTTTGAATAAATACAGTTATAAAGAATGCAGTTAAAGAAATTTTGATAAAAATGTATTAGGGACTTTTGACGAATTTTCGTATAGGAACTTCGAAGGCCATTAGGGCTGTCATATGACGGTCTATGTGCTACTAAATAAAATACTTGCCGAACGATGGCCGAATGGTAGAGTGCTGCTCTTCGGAACCGGAGTTCGTGGGTTCGAATCCCGCTGCTGGCATGGATGTTTGTAGCCGTTCGGAATCAAACTGTAGGTCCCGGTCTCATTAGCCCTCGTGTGCAAAACAGTAGACCGTAGCGCTCCAATAAAATACTTTCATATATGTCACCTTCCCCAGTTTCGAGAAATAGATACAATACTATATTGCCGCATTGAAAAGCAGCATTAGAGTCTCCATAGCAAAATGGTCATCACTCTAGTCACGTAATTTAGAGGGCATGTGTTCAGAACCCCGGTGGCAGCGATAAGATTTAAAATCCATGTAAATACGTATTTAATTCTCTAATTTATGCTCTAACTTATTTCTTGTTGCAGGAGATTTTGGACCTTTCTTCGGTTTGCCAGCAAAGTATTATGGAATATTCGCCATTTCATTGCATTGCTCAGTAAAACATTCATCGCCTTCCCAGACAGATTTCTGGAACTTTTCCTGGTGCTATAAAAGCCAAAGATCTGTTGGTCACAGAGGGTTTAGAGTTGTACAGAGCAAAAACTCATCTCAAAGAGTGAAGTACAATTGCAATTGTACTTCACTCTTTGAGTTGAGTTAATAAATTAGATTAGCTCTACTTTCTGTGTGAGTTATTGTATTCTACATTAAGCCTCTCCATGACAATATCAGTATATGTTATTTATATTAATCAGATTTGATTTTTTATATATTTTGGGAATTAAAAAGCTGTTTTATTTATGAATTGCTGCACGCTACAGAATTTATTCTAGAACTTAATTATTATATAAATCCCCTATATAATAATAGCCTAAGTTATCTGTCCGTCTGTCCTCGAATTTATGAAGCGATTGAACCTGGAATGGATAGAGGCATCCATATTGGATTCTTGATGAGTTAGGGTTATCAAAAATCAAACAAGTCTTTAAAACATTCGAAATCCCCCCTTTCCCCCTTTTTCGAGTGTTTAATGTCATTATTTCAAGCCCTTTTTTCCCGGTTAAGACCAGGCAATTAAATTTATCACATAATAAATAGGTAACAATAACATTTTTTTATCATTATGATGCCATACCTTTAACCATCTCATTCAATCATTTCTTATTTTAAATTTTTTAAATATCGTCTGTATTATTTTCATACCTTTTATCATTGAAGTTAGATATTACGTAAATACTTTTGTTTTATATTTGGCATAAATAATAGATTAGGTACAAATGTAATAGTTTTTAATTTAATCATCGATTATTTCTGTTTCAATGAAAATTTTATCACCGGTATTAACAACAAATTCTTTTCATAAAAGTCTAGAAGTTTATTTCACAGACTAATAAATATCTAACGTTTAAGTTATATATCTTTAAAAAATAAGAAGTTTTTTCGTTTGTGTGTTTGTTCTTTATACATAACCGCACAGTTTGACTAAATGAATTCAACTTGATTCTAAACTGCATTCACAGTATCGGGAGACTTTAGAGGAGTGGGAAGATAATCAAATTATTGAGCTTGCGCCAGATAATTCTCAGCCTAAAAACAAACCATTTTTTTAACTGCCTCATAGGGTACTTTACAATTCTGGAAAATTAGAAATTTTACTAATACCGTCATATGACGGGCTATATGTTAATTATTATATAAAAAATCAAATATGTCTTTGTTTGCAATTAATATTTTTACCACGCAATTTTAGTGAAACTTTATATATAATTGAATTTTAAATTGTATGATATCACTCTGAATCATTCGCCTGTTGTTGGTTAAGATTTCTGCCCCGTTTTCTTTTAAAGTTTTGTTATTTATATTTTTTATATAGTTTGTCTTAAGTGGTGTGGTATACTTTTTCAATTTGTAGCTCAGCATCCTGTAAATAAACGATAGTTCCTGATATATCAAAGTATGATACATCAAATATATAAAGTATAATTTTTTATTATATCAAACTTTAAAATTTAATGGCAAATATTGTATTTTCTACGAAAATATAAACATATATTTTTATAAATATGATATATTTATTTGAAAAAAACTTATCTATATAAATATACTTCATGTCCTATAAGTTCATAATTCAATAAACTTTCCTGAATATCACTCTCTAAAATCCTGATATATCTAACAATAAAGCGTGACATCGACAACGAGTGAGAAAATAAAAACATCAAGTGGGAAAAGTTAGAAGAAATTCATTCATAAATTCATAATATAAAAATTTGATGAGGACATGACATAAATTTTTCATTCACCTACTATAATCAGAGACCATATATTATTAATTTTGTATAATTCGAAGTCAGAATTATCGCTTGCACAATGTCTGCAACGTTCAAAGAAAATTCCGTTTCTCAAGGTAGCCGTATTTTCACTACAGCTCAAGTACTGCCCTCTGGCGGAGACCCGAAGTATTACCATTCGTAATACTGAGGAATTTCGTTGCATAGATACTTGGTTCTAAACCGAAATAGCAATTACAATACTTCTTGTACTCTGTACCAAGTAGTAATTATCAATAAAAAATGTATTTTCTACTAAAATATAAACCTATAATTTTATAAATATTATATATTTATTTACTGAAAAATTATATCTATATAAATATATTTCGTATCCTATAAGTTCATAATTCAATAGACTCTTTTGAGGGATACTCTCTAAAATCCTGATGTATCTAACAATAAAGCGTGACATCGACAGCGAGTGAGAAAATAAAAACATCAAGTGGGAAAAGTTAGAAGAAATTCATTCATAAATTCATAATAGAAATATTTGATGAGGACATGACATAACTTTTTCGTTCACCTACAGTAATCAGAGATCACATATTTTTAATTTTGTATAATTCGACATTAAAATTATCGTTTTCACATTGTCTGAAACGTTCAAAGAAAATTCTATTCTCAAAGTAGCCGTATTTTTAGTAGAGTTCAAGTACTGCCCTCTGGCGGAGACCCGGAGTATTACCATTTGTAATACTGAGGCATTTCGTTGCATAGATACTTGATTCTAAACCGAAACAGCAATTACAATACTTCTTGTACTCCGTACCAAGTAGTAATTATCAATAAATATTTCATTACAATTCAATTGCAGATAATCCTTTTCCTTAATGTAATTTATACTATTATTAAATTACATATTTATTCATTTATTTTACTTTTTATTTTTTTAATTTGCAGTGGGCAGTAGTTTCATCATTCTAGTCAACTATTTCAAATGAGCTGAACTGGTGTTAGAACTAAAGTAGGCATCCTGGCAGCCTGGTCATTTATATATATGTATATGCTTGTATATGTGTAGCTCGGTAAATATATTTTCCACCTTAAACAAAGGAGAAATACCCCACATTCTTAACTCTCAAGGCTTACTTGCCAATGCAACTCAAATGCAGTCATCTTGGCTAGTCTCTAACTAATCCCGAAACTATTTCTGTATAAGTTCTCTACTAGTTCTCTATAATTTCTAGCTAAACTATTCTTTAACTAGTTCTCTTATATATAGTCTCTCAGTCTGAACTCAAGATCAAGCAAAATAATTAGTAAAAATCCATTATTTCCATGTTAGTGATGGAGAAGTGACGGACGCGTCGTACACAGTCAAAAGACAAACGTATATCTGATTAATCTGCTAAAAGTCAGTCCCACTGAGAGGAAGATCACGTGAATATGTTTATATATATATATATATATATATATATATATATATATATATATATATATATATATATATATATATATATATACGAGTTTCTGTGTGTGTAAGTGTATTTCTAAATATCAAATACATGTATATTTGTTATATATTGTTCTTAAATTAAAATATTATTTTATAATACTTCAAAAGGCATTTTTTATAAACAAAAACATTTATTTCACATACACTTAAAATATACATAATTTGTCAACAATATTTTCTTGTAGTTGTAATATTCAACATCATCTAAACAATTTTTCTTAAAAATATAACTTTTAAAGTACTGTATACTTAGAGTATGTATCAGACAAACACATCAGCAACTTGGGTTAAAAGCAGTACTTAATGACATAATAAAGAAGTTGTAATTATTTCAAAGCGATGATTCTGTAAGTTTATTTAATCAGTCAAGGTGCTTGGTAAAACATCGTTAAATCTCATATAAATGTTTTTAATACACAGTAATTACAATCAATATATTTGGTTAACTCTTCAAAACTGTATGATTAATCTCATGTAAGACTTGCTACAAGAACAGGAACTAATAATGTCACAAAGTAACTGGACACAAAACCGTTCCAGTTCACATAAAATGGCAAAAGGAACAAACACGCAAAATATTTTTTATAAAACCCTTTCCATGTCATAACATAGGGCAGAATCAAGGCCAACAAGTAATACTTCATAGTTGTTTCGCTTTGAGAGATCCAAAAAGCAATGAGTAAGAAAGTTATGATGTACTTGAAAAAGAAGCTGAAGGTAAGATTGGACTTTTTTGTCTTCTTGTATTCTACTCCAGAAAATGGAAACCGGACCCTGTCGTAAACTGTTAAAATTGCATCTCTTGCACCGTCCCACTTGTGTGGTCCTTGAAGTCTGTATTGGTAGGGTAACGATGCACCAAACATAAGAGCAGAGAACAATGTATAGTCTGTGAAGAGTAACTTCCACATATTAGGTTTTACTCCAAATAAGGATCCAATTTCATCTTGGTATTGGACATAATCGACTCTTACAGACATTTTATCTGAGGGTGCGTAGCGTTTGCCATTTTCCTCGTGCCGTTTGATGACGTCAGCCATCATCTCTTCCTGACTTGGTGGTAAGCACTTGCCGTTGAAAACTTGAGCTGCCCACCTGCACTGTATCTCTCCCAGTGGGAACCCTGGTCCTAAGGGCAGAATGAATCCTATGATAACGAGGCTGGGGTGTTTCAAGTGGGCTGGGTACATGCATTTGTACAAATCTATCCTATTGCCTTCTTTCCGGATGATATCATCATCTAGAAAAGGAAATTTCCAAGTGTATCCTGTACCCATAATGACAACATCAGCTTCAGTGACTTTTGTTTCACCCTCAAATATCACACCTTTTTCCGTAAAGCATTTGATGTTTTTCTTTATTACAACCGAACCAGTAATTAGTTTTGCTGGCAGCAGATCGTTAGTCATGGGATCTTTCGATAGAGCTGGGTAGAGGGGATTCAAGTTGTACAGGTTGTGGTTGAACTTTGCGTTCACGTAATATTTCTCGAGATACCAGCTGGATAACTTGTACCCGAAGATATCCTGAATGTAAGCGGCAAATCTCCGAAGCATGGCAAAATCAAAGGGCAGTCCATAAGGCCCAACCCTAGGAAATATCCAAGCCCCTGATCTTGTACTCAGGTACACCTAAGGAAATGTAAAATAAAAATCAATTATAATTGAAAGCACTTACCAATGCAGTATAAAATAAATTATTCACAATTACCATTTTACGAAAAAAAATTTAAACAATTGTGAATTGTTCAGTAAAATAAATTTTTCATTTCTTGGAAATGGCTTTATCTTGTTTCACTTATAACTTACTGAAATTTCCAGTTACGGTAAAGTTTCAAATCAGGTCTTAAATCAGAAAATAATATATCAGTATAATATTAGAAATCTGTATTGGTTCTGAGTAATACAAGGAAGATCAACAATTACGTATAAAAACACTTTTTTGATCATTGTTGATTTTCTATCGAGATTTACGAGCAATCTACATTTCTCTTTTTATATTAACGCATTGTGTGCGGGTACATTTCGAAGCGAAATTGTACCAGGAGCGTTTTGAGCGTAAATTTAGTTATTCAGTTAAATCTCAGTAGATCGAAAATTATTTAATTTTTTTACCAACTTTTCGTATTTTATGTTGAAATATATAAACAAATATATAAATAGGAATATATTTATAACAACCATAAGATTTTTATAAACAAAAAATATATTTGCTCTATAAAATATAAATATATATTTTATAGAGCAATCTACATTTCTCTTTTTATATTAACGCATTGTGTGCGGGTACATTTCGAAGCGAAATTGTACCGGGAGCCGGCATTTTGAGCGTAAATTTAGTTATTCAGTTACATCTCAATAGATCGAAAATTATTTAATTTTTTAACCAATTTTTCGTATTTTATATTGAAATATATAAGCAAATATATAAATAGAAATATATTGATAACAACCATAAGATTTTTGTAAAAAAAATATATATATTTAATGGATAAATTTACAATAGTATCGTAGATATGAAAAATCCAATAGAAGTAGTAGTATATAGTTTTAATTTTTTCGAATTATGTTACACGTAAAAATTTTTACATTATAAAAAATGAAAACAGCAATCATAAAACTAATAATACATAAACTAGTTTTTATTTGTGTAAATTTTTCCAGAATCTATGTAGTAGACAAGAACATTCGGCTTCATTTCCTGTATATACCATTATTTCTGTACCCACAAACAAACCCTGTTGTTACACCAACCCGTACTTGTACGTGACCCGCTTTCAATTATCAATCATTAGAAAACGTACTAGTACGTGTCCCGCATACAATATGTTAACACATTGACGGACAGTAGAAACAAGTGATGTTCGAAAATAAACATTATATTTTTGTAATTTTTAAAATATTAGAAGTATAGTTTTACTCTTTCTGCTTAAATAAACTTAATTTTGATTAATTCAGCTCCTTTAATTAGGTTGCGGTTATTACTGCCATAGCGCCAGTGGACTCTAGACACAAAATAAAGGGACGATGACGGCTATAACAGCAAAAATTTTGAAACGTAAATGACAGGTTTAATGACTCATAAGCAATATTTTGTGTGTAACAAAGTATTTTTGAGAGTTTTACATGAAATGTTAGTTCATAATCACACAAAAATAAATAAATGACAAAAAAATTTATTATAATTTATCAGTATAACACATTATTTTCCGTGTGGAAAACGAACAATTGGAAAACGAAATTCAACCTAAAAATTTGTTTCCAAAACATGGCACTAGGATTTTACTTATACGCCGGTAAATGCACATTTGTACGCCGCTATAGCCGTAGTAGTGTCTAAAAACGACCGTTCGTTTTAGACGGCTATTGCCGTCATGCCACATAGTGAAATTCGCTTTGACGGCTATAGACACATGTGTTCGTCAACGTGTTGAAAAATATTTGAGTAAATTTGGAGTTTCCGAACAGCTTAAGGAGTATGACACATTTTAACTGTAACAAAATACACTTTATTTCCATCTTAAGTTGAAAATTATGTATTTAGAAAAATTATATTTTTACTCGCTGCTGTATTAGGTTTGGTTTTTTCTTATGTAATCCCAAAAATATTATGATTCTAACAGATTGACCAAATTGTGCAGAACGCTGCTTATTTATCTTTTGAATATCCTTAACTTTTGAGATAATTTGTCTTTCCAAAGTTAAACTATCACTCGTTTTTGTAATTAAAAATATTAATTACAGTTAAATTTCTCAGTTTAAATTTTGAAATTTCTAAAAATATCTACAAAAATTATTTTACTATGATGGACATACAATGTTTATTTTATATTAAGAAGTTTTTAAAACACCTGATATTGCGTTAATTTAAACGAAAAAATGTACATATTATTAGCACTTCGCATGCGGGCAACGTATTTTTACGTTTTTTACAGTCTGTCACTGGAGCACGTAATATAGCATAAAAATGCATAAAAATTAGAAGCAGAATTAGAAACTGGAAAGAAAATTAGAAGAATTAGGATCAGAAAATTAGAAACTGGAGCATAAAAATACGTATTTAGTAGATTTGTGGTGGATACCCGCTAACCACCACAAATCTACTAAATACGTATAATTATATTTATGTGTGACATTATATGCGTGTTGTTTGCGTTGCTATGCAACGCTTTGTATTTTTTCTTTCCACAAGTTATGATTGTCGAGTTATTCGGTCTTTTGTTGCGTTATTTCATCTTCAATCAAATTCCTTGCTCCAGAACGTAGAAGTCATGTTTTGTCAATTTGAAGCTTGGTTTTTTATTGTTGAATACGATATTGATAATAAATAGTTCTATTTGTACATGTCATGAAAAAATATTTTTGAATACATTGTAAAATTTTATAAATCGTTTATATTTGGGATTTCGTAAAAATATTGTTTCTTATTTTTTGTTGTTAAATAATCACACAGTATATATTAAAGTGTAAAATAAAAAAAAAGTTTCGTTCATAAAAACAAAGTGGTTTTCGATTTACTGCGATTTTTCTGAACAACTAAACTTTCGCGCGATTCACGAAAAAACGCCCGCTACATGTTTAAATTGTCGGTGAAGTATACCCGCATGTCAAGTGTTAAGAATAGAATGTATGTCTACGTTGTACCCAGTGAGAAAACTAAAACTACAATCATAAGTAAAAAATACAGCTTAGCATAACTTAAAAATTTTCTTTTTCTAAATCACTAGTTATCTAAGCTATAAAAGACTAAAAATGAAGTCGACTTTTACAGTAAGTAAAGTGTACCAGAACCCTTACATCAGTTCAATCTTTTTACAGGATTGAATGTAGTTTCAACTCTCATTTAGAAAAAGACTGTAGTTTACAAGAATTTAATATTTTAATTGAAATTTTGGTACAGATGCATTAAAGGAGCCGTGTTTTTTCGCCAAATTTGGCAATTTTTTGACGAATTTTAAGGGGCGATGTGTAGATTGGTGTGTTTGCCTTGACTTACATTTCTTTTATTACAAGGGGGAGTTGAGGGGGGGAAACCCTCACATGTTAGATTTTTTATAACACTAGTGCATATTAAAATGCTATATATTGTGTTTATGCTGTTGACATATATCATAAATATAACTAATCTGTTACTTATTTTTAAATAACGTAAAAAATTATAATTATTAGGCTAATTTTATTTTAATAACGCTATAAATTGTTATTCTGCTTTTTGGTGATCTTTCAGAAAACGCGTATCTCCGTCATGTTTTTTTTACTTGGCGGAAAAAAAATGGCGGACTGGGAAAGCGACTATAATGCATCTTTTCCGAAATTTTTGTATGCATTAACCCCTTGAGGACCAGCACGTAAATGCTATACGAGTTGACCGTTGTGAAAACCGTTGCCGTAATTAAATCTAGCATTTAAAAATTTAAAATAAAACGTTCCGATTTCCTATTACGCATACGCGAAGCTGGTTTGTCAATATCAATCGTAGATCATCGCGTAAAGGCAATGTTCAACTGATAAGAGTGAAATCCCTGCGTCGCGTATACGAGACGGTGGTCGCGAAGGGGTTAAGATTTTTGAGGCTTTTATGAATAAGATTGTACCGAGGTACTTTCCTACGGTGGTCTGCACGTGCATGCAAAGCCGCTAGAGGAATTTTGGACTACAATTGTTCACGTCAAGTTTAGGGACCCCTGCAGAGAAGGTATTTATCACGGAATGGCTACGTAACGGTCAAGCTGTCACAGAGCTGTAACCGTGAGTTATGGGAGCAGGGGCTAAAAAGTAATGTCAGATTACACAAAGGGGCTACTTTAATGAGCCCACCTGCACTCCCGAAGGGCATGAGATGTGGGAAAATTTCCCGAAGACAAGGGATTGGATAAGAAGAAAAAAGGGGCGTTGGGACCGAGGTGAGGAGTTTGCAAATGAAGTTAAGGAGAGGAGTTGAAGTGGGGAGTTGAGAGAAGTGGGACAAGGATCCACCAGCACCAACTCGTCCCGTGCGACCGGACCGACACCGCCCTGCTCATTATCACCAACTCGTCCCGTGCGCCCGTGAGGAAAGCCCATGCCTGCTCCCCTGTGACTTTAATGGAGGTAATTTATAAAATAATATTTACAGTCATTTAACTTAGACCTCTTTTAACAATAATAATTCCTTATAAAGAGATGTGTGATAATTATAGTGTAAATAGAAGATATAAATAATTGATGATTATGATAACCAAGGATCTATTTGTAAATAAATGTATAGAATAAATGTCTGAATCTCAATATAAAGTATTATATTCATTCTGTGTTTCCCCCTTGTAACGAACACTGGTGTATAGGTTTTATGTACATTACAACAAAGATTTTCTTGCTGTAATTAGTAGAAAATGTACCAGTGTTCATTATCAGGATTCAGAAGGTTCATCCCATATGTATTAGTAATAATAAATATTTTTATAAAGTAGATATCTTTGAATACTAACCTGGGAAGCCATGTTGCTAACTTCTACCGCTGCGTCTAAGGCAGAACAGCCAATTCCCACCACAATGACGTTCTTGCCCGCATATGGTTCTACTCCTTTCAGACTGTGGGTATGCATGATTTTGCCTTTAAACTTTTCCATTCCCGGGAAAGTGGCCATCTTCGGATAGGTAATGTGTCCACAACAGATCATGACACCATCGTACGTCTCATCCACTATCTCGCCAGTCTGGGTGTTTTTGACTTGCACGTCCCAACGACCAGTTTCGTCGTAGTCGGATGATTGCTTCACCTACAGTTTGGGAAAGATCTCAAATTATTCTCTGTAATCAAAAGTTTATTTTGTTTCTTATTGTAATTGTGTTAGTGACTTGGGGAGAAAATGTCAATAAAGGTCATTTAAGGGGATATTTTCTTATGTTTCACCTAATTGTATCTTTTTTTAATTATTTTTTAAATGTATGGTATTTTCAGCACTTGTTTCCTATTTTTATTTAATTAGTTTTGGCTGAACTTTGTTTCATAGCGGTAACAACTGTTTTTATAAAGTGAAAAGTGAAAACTTGTTTTAAAAATGTAAAAAAAAATTATGATACACCGTGCGCAGACGTACATCAACACTAAGTGAGTTTCATTAATAACTGTTTTTTTTTTTTTGTAGACAATAATTATTAGATACCATTTTACACACATTTAAATTTTTAAAAAGCATCAGAAATATTACACCAGTTATTCACAAAAGCTACAGTAATGCTTAGAAATTCCATTTCAAATACTATAAATATTAAATGACATAAACAAAAAAGAAAAATGTAGGTTGAATTACCTCGTAGGTTTATAATGTATTTACAGCAAAAATTTGAAATCAACATGTGCAATCGTTTTTTACTTACGGTGCACACAGGTTAAAAAACACCATTTTCAGTAAAAGGCAGTTAAAGTTTTAATACTCTCCTTAAAAGCTATACTATTAAATGCAAAGATTGCACAGTTTTACAGGCTCTAATTCGACTATTTTAATATGATTTGTTTCAAGCGACTTAAAAATGCTCAGGGGATTTAAAAATACAAAACTAAAAAAATGGTTTGACATAAGAACAGGGTGCCTTTCCCAAATTGGCGATAAAGCTGTAATCATGGCAACCTAACAGCTTTCTCCTGATCTTGCAGTGTCCAAAGAATTTGTGTCTATATTTTATTATTTATGTATTTTTTGGTATCCGGCTATCTATGAGTAACCTTTATGTTACAAATTAAAGACTCCAAATTATCATTTGTTATCAGTTTTTTTTAATTAAATTGATTAGCTAAAAGCATGGTAAATACTGCAATTTTATCGAAATTCCAAGCCAGTTTGACTAGTATTTAACCATTTCTGTTTAAATGTGGTTTCTTACTGGTTTGCGGTTCAATTCCACTGCGTTTGGTTCTCAAAACTACAAATTAATTTAGTCTACGAATTCGTGTTTTGTCAACATCGCCAATAATTACGCCAAATTCGCCAAGTGGTACCCTGTTCTTAAGTAACACTAAAAAAATCGAATTTTTCATTCTTTCCCCATTTAAAGTTACTTAAAGACTATGCGTCCTCTTGAAATGGTCATGGAGACTTCAGAATAATCTCACTATAAAAACAAAGAAAGCGCAAGATGCATTTGTGTGTTCGACTATACCCTGACTGAAATAAGGCAATCATTTAGGCAGAAGAAAATATCCCTTCCTAAGGACGATTAAAACGTATGGGATGTCATATATCATGGCATGATTTAGATGTTCTTGGTCTAATAGAGTTTGGGTGCAATAGTCCTTTGGTTACATTACCCTTTCTTGGGAGCCTACATGCCCTCTGGGTAGTGCTAAATGAGAGACAACCTCAGGGGAATACCTCCTTTAGGTATATACGAATGTAACGAGCCCGAGGTGCTCTAGTGCTCTAGGGTCTTCAGTTATTCATGGTAGTCTTGAACTTACCCTTGTAGATTTTGCACCTCACTGGGTTTGACAACATTAAAATCGGACCATGACGGAACACTCGTAGGTCAACAGCAGCTTTATATTTGTTGTGGCTGCTGTCATAGCGTGCTGGTCTTCAGTTTGTTGCTGCTGTATGTCTTCGGATGGGTCAACTTAAGAATTTACTTACCCTCTCTTGGGAAAACTCCCTAATAGGTATCCAAAAATTGTTTCATTTAATTCTATAAGCCATGTCATCACTAATGTATTATATCTATCAATTATGAAACAAATATATAGCCTGTTTTTCTTGTTTTTGCCTTAACATAAATTCTTATACAAAATTTGCTTCTTATTAGCTCTCTCCACTACTCTTTACAGTTTGCCCCACAGGTTTTTCCTCAACCTGTATCAATGTTGTAATAGCACGACTTTCTGTGAGCTATGCTAACGTGGGACCTGCCACTTACTTTACTGGGGCAGGTATTTTCGTAGACCGTCTCTGGGAATCATAACCAAAATAATTCCTCCGAAGCTTAGGACAACACAAATTTATTTTCAAGGTTGATGAAAATAAAGTAAAACAAAATAACATAGTTATGAGTCTCGGAACCTGTCTTTCCATATTCAAAATAAAATTCTCTCGCTGCAAAACAGAATGATCTCTCTAGGTCGCAGGCTTTATCTCGACTCCTCGAACTCAACTGCACTGCCGGAAGATCTTCTATCCCTTCTTTGGAGGATCAGCCTCTGGAAACTCAAGCCCTTCCTAAAAGGGAAAATCTCTCCTTTCAAGATGTATTGCAGCCCTGCAAAAAAAAAGCGATACATCCGAGAAACCTTATCAGCTCCCTTAGCTGGCCAGCTTCTTATTTCCCTAAGGAACGCCGGGTGGAAGGGGTCAATGGGGTCGATTTTTCAGATATAGTCAAGGGTGCACATCGGCGAAACACATTTCGTGGGGTCCAAAGTCTTTACAAATGTACTGAGAAAGAAATAACTGAGACCTTTGAAATTTTTCAAGTGCATTTGAGCAATTCCTTAACTTAACCTTTCGCGGAGTGGTGGTCATTATTTCGACCAAGTTATAGAAGTCTAAAAAGTACTGGCTAGGTTAAAATATGCACCAAATAATTTCCCCACTGTGTACTTTATACTCTCGTACGGCCCCCATGGGCACACCTCCTTTAGGTGTGTACGGGGTTCACGATCCCGGGGTACCTGAGTGATCTATTCCTAGCATTCTTCCTGGTAGTCACGAGCTTACCTCTGTAGTGTGTGCTCCTTACCGAGTTGGACCACATTAAAATCGGACCATGACGGGCCTCTCGTAGTTCAGACGTGGATTGATAGCCATTTATGGGTCACTGTTGCAGCACGGTCATCAATAGTTGCTGCTGTATGTCTTCGTATGGGTCAGCGTAAAACACACTTAGCCTTTCGCGGAGTGGTGGTCAATATTTCGACCAAGTTATACAAGTCTAAAAAGTACTGGCTAGGTTAAAATATGCACCAAGTAAATCATCTCCCCACTGTCTACTTTATATTCTGGTACGGGACAATCACTTCTACTATCATATGTCATAGTTTTGTAGGGTTATTTTAACACCCAACTCTGAAAATACCCTTTCTATCCTTCTGATTATCGTTGCACAAAGTGGTAGCATCAAAGAGGTTGCGTATAAGGGAAAACACTAAAGACGCCCGTCGTTATCCTCATAAATAGGAAGAAGCAACCCGTGACGGAAAGTTTAACTCTAAATCACTACACTAAAACTCTCTTTCGTTAATCTTTTTGTTTGGGTGTGTTTTGGGAGAAACTTACGAAATAATAAGCCAGTTTTTTACCTTTAAAACTTCCCTGTTGCAAATGATGTGTCTGAAACAATCGAAGTGATTTCCAATGTCGTAGAAGAGCTTAAGGAGGTCTTTGTGCCGCATGTAGTTAGGTATGCTCTTGTCTGGAATATAGTTACTGAGGGTGCCCATCTCTTTGCTGTGGTTGATGACCGTGGTGGGCATTATGGACGGAAGGCCCGTGGGAGTCTCTTCCCTATAGAACCACGTCCCACCTATATGAGGTGTCTTTTCGTAACACACAGGAATGAAGCCTTCCTCCTTCAAACTTTTGATGGATCCCATACCGCTGAATCCTCCACCAATAACTAGGATCTTCTTTTTGGAAGCCATGTCTTCTGCCTTCAATAATAATTAATACAAATGAGGAAAATACAAGTAAACAATCATTAATCAAGAAATAAAAAGTACTATGCTGCAAATGTAAACGAGAAAAAAAATATAGTAATAATTTCCCTGTTATGTGTGAAGAATCTTCAAAATGTCAAATGTATAAAAGCACAATCTTGAATTATTGTAAAAGTATAAAATGACTGGAGATGATTCTAAACACATAAAGATTTCTAATGTATAAATAACGATAATTCAGACAGATGATTCAGTGTATTTTTTAATCTTCATTTTTTAACTTTAGCAACCCTTTAATTAAAAAAAAATTAAGCACAGAAAATTAATTTTGTTTTGACAAATTGCAAAAATTACTGATTTTTTTAATACATTTCAAAATGTCTAGATGCTGTTTCATTGAAAATTGCTTTAATTAAGGGTTTGAAATTATTTTCTTTTTTGAAGTTTTCTATTTAATAAGTTTAATTTTTTTGGTCCAAAAATACAATGCTTTTTATTATTGTCAAATGGCTTCTTTTTGTACACTATACTCAAACTGAAATATATACATTTAACAAATTCTAAATACGTGTGCTTAACTGACCATTTAATTTTTGTAAATTAATTATATCAAGTATTTTCATTCTATTCTGATAAGCTTTTAATAATTTTTGCTGCAAATATTTCGATATCTTAAAAAGTGCCACCAAACTTAGCCAGATTTACTGATATAAGTTTCAGCTGTCATAGATAATATTTATACCCTATAATTTATTATATTTATTTATTTATTTTTGTTGAATACATTATATTTTTCACTTTGTAACCAGGGTTTCTTATACTTTTTGGTGTGCAGAACCCTATAATACTTATTTAACAATATTTGATAGAATTTTCGTGGAACCTTATTAGCCTTGCGCAAATCCGACACATGCAGGAGTGAAACTTTTAGTTCCTTTCCTTGTACAGTAATATACTGTTATTTTTATTTATTTTTTTGTCAAATACATTATATTTTTTACTTTATACCAGGATTTCTTATACTTTTTGGTGTGCGGAAACCTATAATACTTATTTATTGAATAATATTTGATACAATTTTCGTGGAACCTTATTAGCCTTGCGAAAATTCTACACACTCGTGAGTGAAACTTTTAGTTCCTTCCCTTGTACAGTAATATACTAATGTAGCTTTAGGTCATGAATTTAATCAATGAGAATTAAATTACTTTGGTAAATTTAAACATTAACTATAGGCTGTCCATTAAATGCAACAGTTTCGATGTTTACTACTTTAAAAACCCCAGTGCGCATGTATAAACACAACATTCTGATTTTACACAAGGAAATGCATTCAAGAAATGACAGCTTAACCCGCAAATAAAAGAAAAATGAACGTTTCTATTATAATGAAATCACTCGAAACGTTTTCGTTTTTTCTGTGTCTCTATAGTTCATAGATATTTTCAGTTAAATTGTGTAAAAATATTTGGTAAATGTAAAATTATTATAACAAGTTAGAGAAATAATAACACATTGTGTGCGGGTACATTTCGAAGCGGAATTGTACCGGGAGCGGGCGTTTAGCGAGTGAATTTAGTTATTCAGTTAAATCTCAATAGATCGAAAATTATTTAGTTTTTTAACCAACTTTTCGTATTTTATATTGAAACATATAAACAAATACATAAATAGAAATATATAAATACAACCATAAGAGATTTTTAAAAAATAAAATATGTTTTAGTGGATAAATTTATATTAGTATCGTAGATAGGAAAAATCAAATAGAAATATAGTTTTAATATATAGTTTTAATATATAGTTTTAATTTTTTCGAATTATGTTATATATATACATTTTTACATTCCAGAAACTATGTAGTAGACAAGAACATTCGGCTTCATTTTCCTGTATATACCGTTATTTTGTATCTACAAATAAACCATGTTGTTACATTAACCCGTACTAGTACGTGACCCGCTCTCAAGTATCAATCGTCAGAAAATGCACTAGTATATGTCCCGCATACAATGTGTTAAAATTTGTAAAACTTTTGGCTAGCCTTTCTGCATATTCCGCTACCCACAGTATAAGAAACTCTGTTTTATACTAACAACCACCCTATATTTACGAACTACATTTAAAAATCTGAACATTAACTAGGTACCTTACCGTCGGCCGCCAGGCTGAATGATGTCATTTGATGTGAAATTTCTTGCTAAATTAAAAAATCATCCTTTTACTATTAAATAAAAAATCAAGGGAGTAGCAAATATAGTAATTTAGGATAACAATCTTAACAATTAAGTTATCTAAACTACTCTACATAATTATCATTGACATTATTCCTATCTACTAACACTTTATTAATAGGTAAATTTCAACATTTATACAGACAATCAGTTAATTCACGATAACCTTTTATTTCAAAATCATCTCCATGAAAATTTGACTTAGTTATTCCCCCAATAACGAAAGACTTCAATTTTGTAGGAATCCTTTAATTACTCTTTCATGATAAAACTCTGCTATTTGTCTCTGCTCTTTGTCTCCTAGACTAAAAATTATGTTAAGTGCCTCGCCTGAAGATTTTGTGGCTTCGAAAACTTTAAATTGATAATTTCACGCTAAAATGTTCAGAATTTATACAGATAAGTAGTTAATACACGATAATCTTTTGTTTCAAAATCATCTCCATGAAAATTTGACTTATTTATTCCACCAGTAACGAAATACTTCAATTTTGTAGGAATCCTTTAATTACTCTTTCATGATAAAACTCTGCTATTTGTCTCCTAGACTAAAAATTATGTTAAATGCCTCGCCTGAAGATTTTGTGGCTTCGAAAACTTTAAATTGATAATTTCACGCTAAAATGTTCAGAATTTATACAGATAAGTAGTTAATACACGATAACCTTTTATTTCAAAATCATCTCCATGAAAATTTGACTTAGTTATTCCCCCAATAACGAAAGACTTCAATTTTGTAGGAATCCTTTAATTACTCTTTCATGATAAAACTCTGCTCTTTGTCTCCCAGACTAAAAATTATGTTAAGTGCCTCGCCTGAAGATTTTGTGGCTTCGAAAACTTCAAATTGATAATTCCACGCTTAAATGTTCAGAATTTATACAGATAAGTAGTTAATACACGATAATCTTTTGTTTCAAAATCATCTCCATGAAACTTTGACTTATTTATTCCACCAGTAACGAAATACTTCCATTTTGTAGGAATCTTTTAATTACTCTTTCATCATAAAACTCTGCAATTTGTCTCTGCTCACTGTCTCCTAGAATAAAAATTATGTTAAGTGCCTCGCCGGAAGATTTTGTGATTTCTAAAATTTTTAATTGATCATTTCATGCTGAAAAGTTAGCTTTAATTTAAACACTTTATTAATAGGTTATTTTCAACCTTTATACAAGCACAAATAAGCAGTTAATACACGATAATCTTTTGTTTAAAAATCATCTCCTTGAAAATTTGACTTAATTATTCCACCAGTAACGAAAGACTTTCATTTTGTAGAAATCCATGAATTATTCTTTCATGATAAAACTCATCAATTTGTCTCTTCTCGCTGTCTCCTAGACTAAAAATTATGTTAAGTGCCTTACCTGAAGATTTTGTGATTTCTAAAACTTTTAATTGATCAATTCATGTTGAAACGTTTGCTTTAATTTAACCCTCTGAGTGGAACTCATCGAGGAAAAAAAAGTCTCCAAAAATAAGATAAAGTTTTATTGTGTCAGGAGCCAAAGCGTTCTATGATTTTTTACTTAACCCTTAGTGTTGACTAGAACCCACTCTCGTTATTGTTCCTTTACTTCAGGTTATAAATAGATATATAGATATTATAAATTTTAATTTTAATACACATAAAGCTCGTCGAGTCTCGAAGATCATCCGATAAAAAATAATGGATTCTAAACGAAATACTTCGAAATAGAGATTTGCAGAGCCATGAAAAGCTATCAGCGTCTTTGTGCTTCAGAGGGTAGGGGTGCATCCCTCAATAAATGTCAGTCAAAGAGGGATGCAGTTCATAAACAACCGACCTGACTTTCCTCTCAAAACTCCATGGGGAAAGCATTAAAGCAAAAATATACATTACATCCATTTTCGGAGCGTTTTTGGAGGTCGAAAATCGTACGTTTTGAAGACGTCATCAGTTTGGCGGAATTGTACTTGCGAACCACTTAGAGGGTTAAACACTTTATTAATAGATAAATTTCATCAATTATACAGATAAGCAGTTAATACAAGCGAATCTTTTATTTCAAAATCATCTCCATAAAAATTTGACTTAATTATTCCACCAGTATAAAACTCTACAATTTGTCTCTGCTCATTGTCTCCTAGACTAAAAATCGTTTTAATTGCCTAGCATGAAATTCTTGTGGTTTTGAAAACTTTAAATTGATCAATTCAAGCTGAAACGTTAGCTTTAGTTTAACCTCAGTAGGGTTTTTGCGAAACCTTCAATTATCTGTGCTTCGTTGGAATTAGGTGGCATGTTCATTTGAGTGAAAGTTAGCGTTGCAAAGCGACCTTTAATGGTTTTTTGAGGTAGAAATGCTGTATAATTGGTAAAATTATTTGACTTCCCAAAATCTGAGTAAAATACTACTGTATGTCATGCATTTTTATATCTACTACAATACAAATCCCTTTTGCTGTTATGTTTCAGCATTTTTATATCAAACTGATATGTTGTTAAATAAGTATACAAATGGGATTCATAAAGGAAAAGAATATCCCTGGACTGTGATATATTAAACTTTCAATTGAGGAATATCAAAGATTTTGATAGTTTCAAAAAAGAGGAGGATTTCCTTTTCGAACAATTTGGCCTCAAGTATTTCGTGTTGACCTCTTCCCAACTTATTTAAACTTCTACATGGTTCTTAGTCTGAATCATAGTAGGTCAGAATTTACTGAGGCTATTCATAGTTGATTCATCATTACATTCTTTTCATATTGTAAATTGAAGCAAGGAAAATTAATTAAAGAAAACTGATAATATATACTACACTTTCATAGAGGGGAATTTTTAACTGGTTCAGGACATCAATATTTGAGCATTAAAAATCGACGGTTGGCCTAAAATAGAATGGAGAACTTATATGGAGAAAAAGTTATTTTTAAACAAAGAAAACCAACATAGAACAACAAATGCCAAGGAGAATACATAAAAAATTTTAGAAAAATAACCCAAATATATTTGAATTTCGCTTAAAAGAAGATGCTACTTATTATGTTTTGGTAAGTGCGAAAGCAGAACTAAATATTCTTTCATAGAAAATTTTAACACGTTTATGTGGTGCTAGTGGAACTATAAGAAAGAGTTTAGATAAGTATGCTTCTGGGAAAATCAATATTTATTAGTGTATCAAAAAACTCCGTTACATATAAAACTTTAGAACTGGGGTTTTAACTTTAAGAACTCAAGTGGCACACTAAAAATTATATCCATGATTAAAGAACACACTTTCTTGATTTAAGAAATGGAAACTGTCATTTTCCCTAGCAACTAAAAAATCCCTATTTTACCTTTGAAGCTTAAAATCTATTTGACTGTCGCTTAATATAAAACGCGCTTGATGGTTTGGTTTGGTTTGATTTGGAACTCTATTATCTACTGTTTTGCTAACAAGAGCTAATGAGACCGGGACTTACTGCTTAAAGCCGATTCCGAATTACTACGAACATCTATTCCAGCAGCGGAATTCAAACCTTCGGACTACGGTACCCAAGAGCAGAACTCTGTCAATAGGGCACTGTTCGGTGAAAATGCGCTTGATGGAAATTCTTACTACACTGGGACGATAGAACACGCATTGCAATTGAGAGGCAAATAGAAATTTTGCTTTTTCAAATTAAACCCTTAACGTGCACGCTCGAGTTAACTCTAGCACGTCACACTGGCCAAACTGTGCTCACTCGAGATAATTCGAGCGGTGTTGTGCTTTATGTTCCTATCATTTTTCACACTGGAATGCAATCGAGAATTGAAAATAACGGTGTGAAAGCAAAAAAAAAATCGTTTTATTGATATTCATCACTTTTATGGGATTGTAAGCTTTATTCGACTATTTTCTGCAATGTTATCAAAATTCAAAATTGCAATAAAAAATTTGATTATTTTTGTATTTTTGTAATTTTCTTATCAAGACAACGTTCTAAATTGTGTTTTTTACATTAAAAAATTTTTTGGAACCAAAAACTAATAGAACCAAAGAGAACGAAAAAAAGATTTAGAACCAAAATTTAAAACCAAAAATTTAGAATCAAAAAAATTTTTTTGGTTCTGAATTGTATTTTTTACATTAAAAAAATTATTTATTTTGGCCGGTTTTTTTTTTAAACTGTACATTAAAGGGTTAAGTTAAGTGCAAAGAAAATTTTGAAAGTACCATTGTCGCCTTCATTTAACAATGTCATATAATACTTACTACGAGAAAAGGACAATATTTTTATATCCCTGATCTAAAACAAGCAGTAATCCTAGCTTAAATCATGTTTAAAGGACACTGTCATAACCCTATACTAAATATAATTTCTCAATAAGAACACTGTCTCAATCGCCGGTTAAGGTCACTGATTAAAGTTCGAGAACGAGCCCTAAGGCTCCAAAAGTAGTTTGGGATTCATTGCAAGAGACCGGACTGGAAGGTAAGGCGTGAGTTCAAGGGGAAAGGCGGCAAGGTTATCGTACCTTGACACGTGGATATATTATACCCGGAAGCGTCCAGAAACTTTCACTCTTTCATGCTCTACTAGAGATATTAAACAAGTTTTTTGGGAAGAAAATGTCTAGGATTTATCACATCGTTCTCTAAATTTGGGATTTATTTGAAATTTATTATTGTCAGTCACTGTACAAGACTTAATTATATATATATATATATATATATATATATATATATATATATATATTTATATATATATATGTGTGTGTGTGTGTGTGTGTGTAAGTAATAAGACGGACTTCTCGATAGGTAGTTGCAATCATGGCAGATACAAATGACACCATTTTAACTAACGACTTTTATTAAAATAACTTTGGAAGACGGGTTTCGACTTCATCATAGGGGCAACACAAGAGTCAGCTAGCATGAAGTTATATGTACAAGATCCTTAACAACTGGGTCAACATCTGTGGGAAAAATCTCTAGAAAAAGCTGCTTCCGATGGCGTGCATCTCCTTTTTGTTTGTAAATTTCCTAAATTGTCCGCTGGGAAATGTCGAGTTATAATTGGTCAGACCCCCCCTCCCTGAGGGCTGTAAACTGTAGCCCTAGTGGTCAATTTAGGTTAGGGTTTAAAAAGGGGAATGTAAAAGGACGCGGGAATTTTTAACCCTTGACTTCAGATTTGAAAACCCCTGAGAATTTTCCTTACATATATATATATGTATGTGTGTGTGTATTTGTGTGCGTGTAAGGAAAAGTAAATTATATCGGGAAACTAATGTAGACATTTTGTACAAAACCCCTAAGACACCCCGAGAAAATTCCCAGAGATTTACAAATCTTCAGTCAAGGGCAAAAATTCCCGCGTTCTTTTGCTTTCCCCTTTTTAACCCCTAATCTAAATTTACCTCTGTGGCTACATTTTACTCCCTTAGAGAAGGGGTCTAACCAATTGTAACTCTACATTTCCCTATCGAACAATTTTGGAAATTTCCAAACAAAAAGGAGATGCACGCTATCGGAGGCAGATTTTCCTGCGGATTTTCACTGAGAAGTTGACCCAGGTGTTAAGGGCGTTTTACTTATAACTTCATGCTAGCAGACCCCTCGGTTTGTTCTATCCCATTATTGAAATGGGCACCGTTAAAAGTCTTTAACTAAAACGGTGTCATTTTTATGGGCCATGACTGCAATGACCCATCGTGAAGTTCGTCTTATTACAAACACACACACACACACACACACACACATATATA
>CM063509.1:65257813-65265313 GCA_032207245.1 Pardosa pseudoannulata
GTTCAAGCTGTACAAGGGTAGTGGTTATTCAGTTAATTCACTTCTCAAACCCTAATTTGGTATCCTCTAAGGCAAACCCTTCTATGGAATGTAAAAAAAAATTATATATTTTACATATACAAGGCTTATAGATAACATTTATAAACAAATTACATTAAATTCCCATGAATTTATTTTGCTGACCTTTAAAGGGTTAAGCGTTCCGCTCTATAACTTTGACTTATTATAAAAAGAATTATTCTGAGTAAAAACGTATTAAATATTACCTAATAAAAAATATAAAATATGCGCTAAATATTTTTCTGCTATTGTGTAAACGGAGATTAATTAGGAATTTTCATATCTGCCTCGCTTGATAAAATCATCGATACTATATTGTAGTATCGATACCAAAATTGTAAGATTCGTTTTATGTTAAAAGAAGGAAATCAGTCTATATAAATTTTATCACTATTTAATTAAATTGTCAGTATGGGAATTCAAAAAATTATTTTTATCTTTGGTTTACATATAAGTAAATGATGGGGTTAATTTTAAAAATTTTATCTAAAGCAACGAAATAAATTTTTAAAAAAGTAAACAAAAGTAAATATAATTTACGATAATATTTTTGCTATTCGTGCATTTAAAAAAATAATATATATATATATATAGATATATATATATATATATATATATATATGTATATATGTATATGTATATATATATACATATATATATATATGTATATATATATGTATGTATGTATGTATGTATATATATATATATGTGTGTGTGTATATGTGTGTGTGTGTATATATGTGTATATATATATATATATATATATATATATATATATATATATATATATATATATATATATATATATATAATATATGTATATATATCTGTGTGTATATATATATGTATATATATATATGTATATATGTGTATATATGTATATGTATATATATATATGTATATATATATGTATATATATGTATATATATACATATATATATATGTATATATGTATATATATATATATATATATATATATATATATATATATATATATATATATAATTACATCCATTCATTAGACCATAACTGAAACGCCAAAATTTTATCCTTAGGATCTTTATGATATTTCAACTTTTTTAAACGCTCATGAAATAGAAAAAGTTTTATAGCAAATTATTCTTCTGCACTTAAAAGCAAACACAATAAAATTATTCAAAATCTTACATTTAAATGATAAATATATATATATATATATATATATATATATATATATATATATATATATATATATATATATATATATATATATATATATATATATATATATATATATACATATATGCGTGTATATATATGTATGTATATACAGAGATATATAAATGGATATACATATGTATATGTGTGTATGTGTGTGTGTTCAGTATAAAGGATTTAGCTGATCATGAGAAAATATGTCTTAAAAAACACACCTAATTTTTCTGTCCCAACTTTACATCTCAAAATAATTTTATCTAAATATTTAAACAGTCCCTAACTAGTGGTCAGTTTTATTTCAAGGTCCATTGAAATTACAAATCAATTTTAGCTATTTTTTACCATGTGACAAGTGAGAATAAAAGCATCCACATGCGTTCAACAAGACTTTAATTTTGTTTTCAATATTTACATTTTTATAACTTAACAAGTTTCCTTGATTTAGATATTTACTCAATTGTTACATTGTAATGCAAATTGAAAACCCAGTTTAATAAAATTTTTCTTCCTCTTGAAGACAATACTAAGCTCATAAACAGAACAGTTAACATGCCATGTTCTTAAAGTTTTGACAGTGCTTATTTTAAGGCAAGTGTAGGAAATAAGGAATAGTAGTTATTAAGTGATAACTTCTAATTTTTCTGTACAGTCACAGTTTTGACCTAATTTTTCTGTCCTGACTTAAAATCGAAAACTAATTCTATCTAAATATTTAGACAGTCCTTAACTTGTAGTCAGTTTTATTTCAAAGTCCTTTGAAATTACAAATCTTAGTTCAACATTTTTACTATTTTTTACCTAGTGACACGTGAGATTTTGTTTTCTATCGTGACGAAAGGAATTATGGGAGATCTTGAAATTAGTCATCAAAACATTTTGCATCTTTATCTTTTTAATTATAAGTATTAATAAATCAATTTTCTGTAATGATAGGCATAATAATATCCAACGTTTATTGACATACAGTTAAGAAAATGCTTTTTAAAATATCTTAAATTAGAATATTATTAGAAAATGATTAGACCATAAACCCATTGTTTATCTAGCCATTTTGTAACAAGGATAAAACAATTTTTGCACTTGAAATCAGCAAAATGTTTCTGTATTTTTTATAGAAAATAGAAGCTAAATATTTTTTTATTGTGTGAAAGTATGTTAAATTAAAAATAGTGACATGTATTTTCTTTTACAATGACATTTATGATCAAACCATGATTTTGGCAATCTATAATGAAATATATCTTTAAACTTTTATAAAACTTTAATGTGAAACATGAATTTGAAAATTCATTTAGTGAGCCATCAGAAAATTTTCTTTGTGTAAGATCAAATTATTTTAGCTGCAATCTTAATAAAAAGTTAAAAAGTCAAGGAAAGAAATTATTTTATCTTTTAACATGGCATCTAGGATGAAACCATGATTTTTGCAATCTATAATGAAATATATCTTTAAACATTCATAAAACTTTTATATGAAACATCACAAATTCATTAAGTAAGCCATCAAAAATTTTTATTTGTGTAAGATCAAATTATTTTAGCTACAATCTTAATAGAATGTTAAAAAGACAAGGAAAGAAATAATTTTAACATGGCATCTGGGATCAAACCATGATTTTTGCAATCTTTAATGAAATATATCTTTAAACTTTTATAAAACTTTTATGTGAAACATCAGTTTGAAAATTCATTAAGTAAGCTATAGGAAAATTTTCTTTGTGTAAGTTCAAATTATCTTAGCTACAATGTTAAGCCAGAGAAGTGACCGCTACAAAGGGAATTATGGGACACCATGAAAATAATGTTAAAAACAATTTGGGTCTTTATCTTTTCAATTATAAGTATTATTAAATCAATTTTCTGTAATGATAGTTATAATATCCAACGTTTATTAACATACAGTTAATAAAATGCTTTTTAAAACATCTTAATATTAGAATAGCATTAGAAAATCATTAGACCATGAACCCATTGTTTATCTAACCACTTTGGGACAAGGATAAAACCAATTTTTGCACTTGAAATCAGCAAAATGTTTCTGTATTTTTTATAGAAAGTAGAAGCTAATTATTTTTGTATTGTGTGAAAGTCTGTTACATTAATAAGAGTGACATATATTTTCGTTTAACATGGCATCTAGATCAAACAATGATTTTTGCAATCTATAATGAAATAGATCGTTAAACTTTTATAAAACTTTTATGTGAAATTTGGAAATTCATTAAGTAAGCCATCAGAAAATTTTCTTTGTGTAAGATCAAAGTATTATAATTGCAATGTTAAGCCAGGTAGAGACTGCGACCAAGGGAATTGTGGGAGATGAAGAAATAATTGATCAAAACAATTTGCGCCTTTTTCTTTTTAATTACAAGTATTATTAAATCAATTTTCTGTAATGATTTGACACAATACCCGAAATTTAGTGACATACATTTAAAAAAATGCTTTTTAAAAACCTTAAATTAGAAAATCATTAGACCATAAACCCATTGTTAATCTAGCCAATTTGTGACAAGGATAAAACCAATTTTTGCACTTGAAATTAGCAAAATCATTCTGTAATTTTTATAGGAAATAGAAGCTAATTATTTTTTGTGTGATCCTCTGTTACATTAATAGGAATAATATATTTTATTTTACATTATTATAAAACTTATTTTTATATGTCAATATCGTACATTTTTTTTAATTTTAAAAATCGGATACCTTTAAAATTTAAGGCTTAAATAAAAGGGCTTTAAAATTTAAGGCCAAAATAAAAATTTTATATTAATGTAATATGAAAATTTAGGCAGCAATATACACATTGCAAAAACTGAACTAAGGTTGAGAAATCTGTCTCAAAATCGGGGATATCCCATCACGGGATGACACTTGCAGCGTAACCATTTCAACCAGTCCAAGGTCATTGCCAAACCAGTAGGACCACTACCAACTGGATAAAAAGAAAACCAAGCTTTTCTTCATTTGACCAATGTTATTTAGTCATTAGAAGAACTCGTTTTAATATTCATTGGCTTGGAATGAAACAACTAAGTATACGGCTCTGTTCCGGAATAAGCTAACCTTTTTTAGCGAATTGTCCTACTTTGTTTTGTGCTTGTTGCAACACACGTTCAGTCGGCAAAGGCACCAAATTCTTAACCTGGGAGTTGCGAGTTCGAAGCTTGAGCCGTCCAAAGAACCTCTGTGTTCATTAATACTAGGTTTACGGACTTTTCTTATATAATTATCTCTATGAACAAGCGTCAATTTGACGCATGAATGAATACATATAACAACACTCAGAAAGAAGTATAATTATACACTAAGTAAAAAAGGAAAATATGGGATAATATTGAAGTTTACATTAACATTACCCAATCAAAAAATATTCTAGTATTAGGTTGCGAAAAAGAAATCCATTATATTTGCTTGAAATTAATGACTTTACTTAACATGTTTCAAATTATCCGATTTGAGACAAATCTGCACCTTTTTTTTTTTTTTTTTTTTGTATAATTTGTTACTATTTTAAAGGTAACTTCATTATGCTTCTCTGAGAGAAGTCTTGGTCCTTATTGCTGAAAAATTCTAGTAATCGATTTTCACAATCTTCTCTTGATCCCAATTTCTTATCACTCAGAAAGTTTTGCAATGCGAGAAAAAGATGGTAATCGCTTGGTTCCAGGTCCAGATTATATGGTGGATGCATTAAAACTTCTCACCCAAGCTCCCTGAGCTTCTGGCGAGTCACTACAGACGTGTGTAACCCGGCGTTGTCCTGATGAAACACACCACCTTTCCGTTCGGCCAAGGCTTCGCAGACGGAAATTCGATCCATCATGTTTTTAGATGTGGCACCCAAACGTCGATCTTCTTTTGGAATCCTACTTTGCGTACATGCTTTAAAACTGTTTTATGGTCGATCTTTAGCTCCTGGGCGATGCTACGACTTCTAACATACCGGTCAACTTCGATTATTTCTGTGATTTTATCGACATTTTCGACGACGGGCCTGCCTATGCGAGGTGCATCTTTAACATCAAAAATGCCTGAACTGAATCTACGAAACCAAACTTGCAAGTAAATAGCTGTTACAGCCTCGGCATCATAAACACCATTCACAATTTCAGCCGACTGGCTTGCATCTTCGCCTTTATCAAAGAAAAACTATAAAATGTACTGAATTTTCTCTTTGTTGACTTCAATTTCTAACACTCTGTAACTCACAACTGAATGGACCAAACAAAAAACAGTAAAAACATTTTTTAGTGGTAAATGTGATCTTGACAACGAGCATAAGTTTGAAATTGTTTGATAGATACTTTACGAGATATCGATTGCTACAGCCATCTACCAAAAAAATAATGGATTTCTTTTTCCCCAACCTAATATTTTATTTTTCTATACCCGAACCAAGCAACTGAAACCTTCAAAATCTCCTCACACTTGACTTCAATTGACATTCTGCTATTCGTCCTTTCTACTGTTACTTATTGCTTGTTTCATTTCAGATAACAATATCGGATAAGGGATTTAAAAATTGTCGATACTTTCCTATTTATTATTGTTGTAATATTTACATGAATAGACTAATTTACTACAAATTGTGCTTACATTGCGATCGCGTCAAATTGAGACGTGTCCGTAGAGATAGGAACACTTCATGGGAAATTTCAATATTTCTACACTTTTAAAGAAAAAACTTCAATGTATATTTACCTTGCTCAATGGATAAAAGTCAGCACAAGAGATAAAATAAAATTGCAAAAGGTTTTTGTAAATTTCCTTATAAAATTCGAAATGCATCAAAATTACGCGTCTTGTAAACCAAGTGTTTAATAGTAGCTGCGGAACGTAAAATAGGTTCGTGGGCGCAATGTTCTTCAAGTTCCCAAACGATACCCCTATAGGTGACCCCAGGTTAGTAAAAAAATTATTTAAATTTTATAAATATTAAAGTGGAAAAACTCCCAAAGCATTCTCCACAAACAATACATTTAAGATAAATTAGATTAAATAAAATTAGATTTAATTATAACAGATTTCATAATAAAATTATCAACAAGATCACTAGTGTTGTACGAGCGAATGCTTGACAAACGAGGGCCCCGCGTTATTAAAAAACTTATTTAAATTTTATAAATAATGGAATTTAAAAACTCCCTCTCAAAGAATTCTCCACAAACAATTCATTTAAGATAGATTAAATAAAATAGATTTAATGATAACAGATTTCATAATAAAATTATCAATAAGATCCCCAGTGTAGTAAGAGCGAATGCTTGACAAACGAGTGCCCCGCGTTATTAAAAAATTTATTTAAATATTATAGCCAATAAAATTGAAAAACTTCAAAAGTATTCTCCACAAATAATAGATAAACTATTAAGTGTTAATTGGCCCACGTTATTAAAAAAACTTATTTAAATATTACGTATAATATAATTGAAAAAACTTCAAAACTGTTCTCCCCAAATAATAGATTTTTTCTTAGAATCCTTTTTAATGATTAGTTTAAATTCTTACAAACCAAATGTTAAAAAACGTGACGAAACTAATAAATTACTAATCAATTCCACATGTATGTAGGATGACCTTAATATTCAACGGTGGGAAACCAAAAGTGTTGTAAGATTAAATTTCAAACCTGAACTACTATAGAATTATTCCACTCAACATGGATTTGAAAAAATGCAAAAAACGGCCTACAATAAATTTAAACATTTAATATATCTTTAACATTTAACGGAATGACAAAACATATTAGTCAGGTAAACAAAATTAACGAGTTCTTTAACAACTAAAAAATTAACAATACATTTTTGAAGCATGTTGTGAGAGTTCAGCTATGTTTTACATAAGGTTTGCGAAACTGATTTTCTCGCCGCACTCACATGTTGTGGGTTGCATAGTCAGGTATTTTTTCGCGACTCCAGGAGGCGTGTGGTGTGGCCTGTGGAAAAAATTGCACTTAAACTTCACCGTTTCGAGAATTGTGATTGGTCGTCAGGAGGCGATTCAGAACCATGCCTGGAGTCCCGGTCAATCTGGACAGAGCCGGGAAAGGACGCATTGTGTACAGGACAGTGGAACAACGGAAGCATTAGCACAGGATAATGGATAAGGTATAGGGTTGCTGGAGTAGTTCAGAAGGAAGGAAGAGAATGCAACGTTTTCTTGGACTTTAGCAAATTTTCTTTCAGGTGTAGCGCGTGGAGTGCTTCTTTTACTTATTATTTTTTTTATATATTTCCTTAT
>CM063509.1:65270313-65295313 GCA_032207245.1 Pardosa pseudoannulata
TCTTGTTTCTGTCCTTACTTTCTTCCCTATGCTGTCTCTCTTTGAGCAGCAAATAATCTAGTAGCCAGAAAAGTAAAGAAAAACATTCGAAACCATAAAAAGCACCTGTGAGATAATTCGGGAAAGACTGATTGCACAGTGTAAAATTTCACAGTGCCCGAGCTAAAATCGGGATGAGCCTCAATGATACATTTCGCCTGCCCGATTTCAGCTCAGGAAAAACCGGGAAGGAGTTAACCCTCCGAGTGGAACACACCGGAGAAAAAAATTCTCCAAAAATTACGCTAAAGTTTTATTGTGTCAGTGACCAAAGTGTTCTATGATTTTTTACTTCACCTTTTGCCCCACCCTCGTTATTGTCCCTTTACTTCCGGTTATAAATATATATATATATATATATATATATATATATATATATATATATATATATATATATATATATATATATATATATATATATATATATATATATATATATATATATATATATATATATATATATATATATATATATATATATATAGAGAGAGAGAGAGAGAGAGAGAGAGAGAGAGACATTATTGATTGTTAATTTTTAATACACATAAAGCTCGTCAAGTCTCGAAGATCATCACATAAGAAATAATGTATTCTAAAAGTACGAATACAATTTTTTTTTAGAATTATTTATATTTTTTTACTAAAGACATCCAAGATATTTCAGTGGTGCAATTAGAGATATATATGTTACCGCAAACGAAATACTTCGAAATAGAGATTGACAAAGCTAAGAGAAGCTATCAGTGTCTTTGTTCCTCAGAGAGTATGGGTGCATCCCTCAATAAATGTCAGTCAAAGACAGGTGCAGTTCCTAAACCGTCGACCTGACCCTCTTACCTCATAATTTCATGGGGGAAAGCACTGTCAGAAATGTACAATATATCTATTTTTGGAACGTTTTGGGGGGTCGAAAATTGTCTGTGACAGCTGGCGGAATTGTACGTGCAAACCGCTTAGAGGGTTAATTATAAATCGGGAAATACGCTTAAATTATTGCGCATGTTATTGAAAATATATGGAATTTAAAATGATTCTAACGTCTTTACTTCAATAGTTTCACAGAAGGGTTAAAATTATCCCTATCTGCCGTTCTAATAGGCAAAATTTTTCCGCTGTTCTAGGGATAATAATGGCTGACTTTATTTTTCCAACAAAGGTTAGGAGTGGAAGCAGGATTCGATGTCGTACGATTCCTTTGCACAGAGTTTTTGCTGGAGTACGTTTCACGAAGACACAGGTGTTTTAACTGCTGGGTGTGCTAACGCAATATTTTATCAAAAAGCACAGTCAGACGTAACTACCTAAAGGGGAAGACTGAGTAATTAAATTTGTTTTATCTTCATTTATACTGCATTTAGTCCAAAGCTGTTAAAATATAGTAAATTATATTCGGAGACAAAAGAAAATGTTTAAGGAGGAATACAGGAGAAAATCTGTATAAAGATATTGTTTCCTTACACTCGTACATTATGCATATGCTACACTCGGGATGAGTCAAGATGGTATATTTCGCCTGCCCGAGTTCAGCTCGGGGAAAACCGGGAAGGGGTTAAAGGCTCTGCGGGCCATAGTTTAACCCTCTAAGCGGTTCGCACGTACAATTCCGCCAAACCGATGATGACTTCGAAACGTACAATTTTCGACTTCCAAAAACGCTATGAAAATGGATGTAATGTACAATTTTGCCAGTGCTTTCCCCCATGGAGTTTTGAGGTAGGAGGGTCAAGTCCATTGTTTAGGAACTGCACCCCTCTTTCACTGACATTTCTTGAGGGATGCAAACCTACCCTCTGAGAAACAAAGAAGCTGATAGATTTTCATGGCTTTCTAAATCTCTGTTTCGAAGTATTTCGTTTGCGTAACAGATGTATCTCTAATTGCACCCCTTAAATATCTTGGATGACTTTCGTAAAAAAATATAAATAAGTCTCTCAAAGAATATTTTTATTTGTACTTTTAGAATCTATTATTTCTTATGGGATAATATTCGAGACTTGGCGAGCTTTATGTGTATTACAAATTAACAAAGTATAATATCTATTTATATATCAATATATAACCGGAAGTAAAAGGGCAATAACGAGGTTGGGTTTTCCATATTCCATTCTAGTTGACAAAGGGTGAAGGTAAAAATCATAGAACTCTTTGGCCTCGACATTAGCGTATTTTGTGGAATATTTTTCTAGATGTGTTCCACTCGGAGGGTTAAGCATTACTACATATAACAATCACCCGTAGAAAATATACTTCGAATGATCCTTTTCTATAAAACAAAAATTAAGATAAGGACTACCTATGACTAACTCCAAAGTGCCTAGATATAGTTATTCTCTACAGTTGGACTAAAAATTTAAACATTTCAAGAAATTTCATAAATAAGAAGAAATTTATCGTTTTAACACATTGCGTGCAGATACATTTTGCAACAGAATTGTACCAGGAGCGGACGTTTTGTGCGTAAATTTAGTTAATCAGTTAAATCTCAATAGATCGAAAATTATTTCATTTTTTAACCGACATTTCGTATTTTATATTGAAATATATAAACAAATATATATATAGTTCCTAGATATAGTTATTCTCTACAGTTGGACTCAAAACTTAAACATTTCAAGAAATTTCATAAATAAGAAGAAATTTATCGTTTTAACACATTGCGTGGGGATACATTTTGCAACAGAATTGTACCAGGAGCGGACGTTTTGTGCGTAAATTTAGTTAATCAGTTAAATCTCAATAGATCGAAAATTATTTCATTTTTTAACCGACTTTTCGTATTTTATATTGAAATATATAAACAAATATATAAATAGACAAATAAACAAATATATATATATATATATATATATATATATATATATATATATATATATATATATATATATATATATATATATATATATATATATATATATATAATATAAATATACATATATATAATATCATTTTCGCAAGGATAAATAAAAAGTTAATTTTAAATCTAAATTGATTTTTTTAATCAACCTTCCCGTTCTGTGGTTCCGCATTGACTGATGTAAAAACTAGTTTTTATGTGTCTAAATTTTTCCAGAATCTATGTAGTAGACAAGAACATTCGGCTTCGTTTTCCTATATATACCGTTATTTTTGTACCCACAAACAAACCATGTTGTTACACTAACCCGTACTAGTACGTGATCCGCGCTCAATTATCAATCGTTCGAAAAGTAAGCAACCACCTGTGTACAGCAGAGTGAGGGGCCCCCGGATGAATGGGTTTGCCCCGGGCCCCATTTCTGTAAGTCCGGCCCTGGGAATAGCTCAAATCCGTTTTGATTCTCAGATTCGTAGAAATGCAATGAGGTAAAAATCAAGACATGAAATTTTCTTACCAAATAGTAGTGAAATTTGGCTGGCTCAGCGAAAGGCAATTGTCCCCCGGGCCAAGTAGAGAAATAGAGGAAAGAAACATCAATCAGCTTGCTTCAAATTCACTTTGGGGAAACAGATGTCAAGTGCAAAAATATTCCCATATAGAAAGTTGAAAAACACTGCTTGCCACGTAACTGGCACAGCTGATGACTTTGTCGAAGATTCGTCGTAATTGCCAGAGAAGCTACTGGAGCACAAAACGTCTGGTGAGAGAAGAAGTCGATTTTCTTCTGTCTTTAGGCATGCTCTGGGAGAATTTTAGACTCGTCCCGAAGTTGCCGACATACATAGTATGCAAAGGTGTGAAATTGGCATTTCAAAGTTGATGCTGGCTGGAGCACCAGGTACTAATTGTATTCAAATTGACTGTTTCTTTTTACATTGTGATTTTCTCGGAAAATTTTGCATCTAATTTGCTTCAATCTTAAAACATTGTATACGGGACAAGTACTAGTACGTTTTCTGACGATTGATACTTGAGCGTGGGTAACGTACTAGAACGGGTTAGTGTAACAACATGGTTTGTTTGTGTGTACAAAATAACGGTATATACAGGAAAACGAAGCCGAATGTTCTTGTCTACTACATAGATTCTGGAAATATTTAGACAAATAAAAACTAGTTTTTACATCATTCGATGCGGAACCGCAGAACGAGAAGGTTGATTAAAAAAATTAATTTAGATTTAAAATTAACTTTTTATTTATCCTTGCGAAAATGATATTATATATATGTATATTTATAAATTATATATATATAGAAAAATAGATATCGGTATTTATATATAATGGTTTGTGTACTTTAATATAAAATACGAATAAATATATGTATAATATAAATATTTGTATTTATATAAATTATTTGTTTTAACTAAATTTACGAGCAAAACGCCCGCTCACGGTACAATTTCGCTGCAAAATGTACCCACACACAATGTGTAAAAATGATAAATTTCTTCTTATTTATGAAATTTCTTGAAATGTTTAAGTTTCGAGTCCAACTGTAGACTCTACAGTTGGACTATATCTAGGCACTTTAGAGTTAGTCATAGGTAGTTCTTACCCTAATTTTTTTTCAAAGAAAAGGGTCATTCGAATCCGTAAATATTTTCTAAACTATTACCAATATTTACAACTATTTAAAAAAATTTTGTAAAAAACTGATTTGAAAATACTGATATGTACTTTTACTAAAAAAGTCGTCTTTAAAGTATGAATATTTGACCACTCATTCTATAGATTATCATCGTGCTTTGAGTTTTGGGGTTCTTTGCAGTGAGTACGATAAAGCCTTCAAAAAATGACGTTTTCCAAACATTATTGATCTTGAAGATCTCAAACAGTGTTAAAGTTCATGGAACCTCCATACAGTTTTTGATTATTTAAGAACTAATCAAAAACTGTATAGAGGCTTTAAACTTTCTAAGCTTAGGTTTATCCTTCTCATTCAAAGAAAAATAATAAAAATTCCTTTTGCAAATTTTTATACTTAAAATGGTATTTTAGACTGGGTATAAAAAATCACAAACTGTATAGAGGATATAAACTCTCTAAGCCTGAGTTTAGCCTTCTGGCAGAAAAATGAAGATTCTTCTTTTGACGAATTGTTGTATTTAAAAGAATATTCTAGATTGAATAGAAAAAAAATTGTTTATAATAATTCCAGTAAGCAAAATTCTAGAAGACTCAAAACTGACTTAAAAAGCTGGGAGTGAAGGGTTGGAAATTCATGAACATATAGAAAAGTCAAACATAACAAACAGTGCATTTAGATAACAAATTTCATGTATATCCTAACATTTTATATTATTATAAAAAGTATTTTAAATAACTATTAGTAGTAAAGACAGCTAATCATAAACAAAACCACTTGTTTCTGCATTCACTTCTTCAACTAATATAATACATCGAAATCGTTTTCAACTTTTTCCTTATAACTGATCTTCTCAAAATTAAAATTAAAACAACATTTTACCTTTAGAATAATATATTTAAAAAACCCATGGAGTTTTAACCACAAGCCACCGACTTTTACATTTAGTTAGTGAGAGAAACTAAAGCAAAATGATGAAATATCATCTCTTACAACAATGAATAGACATTTGTTAATATACATCTTATTCTCTCCTTACTTAGACTAATCGATTGTCAACAGTTCATACACAAAACAAAGCGTGGTAAATACTCATCTCAATTCCGAAGGAAGCAGATGAGTATTTTTTGTTTGCCTCTCCTTTAATAAAATTTATATAAGAAAAAGTCATTAATAGATAACATTATATTTTTAAAAGAGGGTTTAAAAACGAAAGAGTCAGTCATAAATTAATGATATTTACATTAAATCAGTGAAAAAAATCTAAAGAAAGACTATGAAAGCGTTCACTACCAGAATGAATGGACATTTGTTTGTTTATAATCCACAATATGTCTTCCCCATAAATTCCTCCGTTATTAATATGTCACACACGAAGCAAAGGGAGATAAACATTTATCTGAGGTCCTGTAGGAAGCAGACATGTATTTTTCGGCTAACGACATTTTTTCTTTATAACTTATTTACGAAAAATTGCATTTATAGACAACATTTTACCTTAAAACTAAGATATTTAAATAAACCAATGTGATACATTCTTAGTCACTGATGTTTACATTTAGTCAAGGAGAGAAACAATAAAATATCTTCACTGAAAACAATGAATTAACATTTACTGGTTAATATATAATCAATATTTCCCATATACCAATCAATTATGAATTATCTAAAGTGAGGTAAACATTTACCTGAGGTTCTGTAGGAAGCAGAGATGTATTTTTCGGCTAACGACACTTTTTCTTTATAATTGATTTACGAAAAATTGTCTTTATAGGCAACATTTTACTTTAAAAATACTATATTTAAATAAACCAAGGCGACTCATCCTTAGTCACTGATGTTTACATTTAGTCAGTGAGAGAAACTAAAGCAAAATGATGAAATATCATCTCTTACAACAATGAATAGACATTTGTTAATATACATCTTATTCTCTCCTTACTTAGACTAATCGATTGTCAACAGTTCATACACAAAACAAAGCGTGGTAAATACTCATCTCAATTCCGAAGGAAAGTATATGACTATTGTCAATTTGCCCCGCTTTAATATAATTTATATAAGAAAAGTCATTAATAGGTAACATTATATTTTTAAAACAAGAGGGTTTAAAAACGAAAGAGTTTTAACCGTAAATTAATTGATGTTTACATTTAAATCAGTGAAAAAGAAATCTAAAGAAAGACTGTGAAAGCGTTCACTAACAATGAATGAACGTTTTGTCTGTTAATAATTCACAATATGTTTTCTCCATAGATTAATCAGTTATTAATGTCACATATAAAGCCAAGTGAGGTAAACATTTACCTGAGGTTCTGTAGGAAGCAGAGATGTATTTTTCGGCTAACGACACTTTTTCTTTATAATTGATTTACGAAAAATTGCCTTTATAGGCAACATTTTACTTTAAAAATACTATATTTAAATAAACCAAGGCGACTCATCCTTAGTCACTGATGTTTAATCTATAGTCTTATTATCAATTTATCACGTGAGGTCATTTACCTACTGATGATGAACATTTACAGTCGAATTATCAATTATCCAAAGTGAGGTAAATTTACTGAAAACAATGAATGAACATTTACTTGTTAATCTATAGTCAATTTTTCCCACATACCAATCAATTATCAATTATCCAAAGTGAGGTAAACATTTACCTGAGGTTCTGTAGGAAGCAGAGATGTATTTTTCGGCTAACCACACATTTTCTTTATAACTGATTTACGAAAAATTGCATTTATAGGCAACATTTTACCTTAAAAATCAGACATCTAAATAAAACAAAGCAGTTCATCCTTAGTCACTGATGTTTACCTTTAGTCAGTGAGAGAAACTAAACGAAATGATGAAATATCTTCACTGAAAACAATGAATGAACATTTGCTTGTTAATCTACAGTCTGTTTTTCCCATATACCAATCAATTACCAATATGTCAAAGACGAAGTAAAGTGTGCGAAACACTTACCTGAAGCTCTCAGGGAAGCAGGCGTGTACTTTCCGGCTGCTTTGCTTCTAAAATGAAGCTGGCTGACCGCTTCAGAGAAACAGGAATCAAGGCCACGATTTCCCAAATAACGCACAGAAAAAAAAGGTTCATGCTCGTTCAGGCAAGGTTGGAAAGGGTTTGCGATGAAAAAAACTCGTTTTGCAGCTATCGAGTGGTTTTTGTATTTCGGAAAGTAATAATACGATAAAAACAAACCGTATTTTTATTTCTGTCCCTTGTGTTGTAAATAACATTTGCATTCAATTCCATTACAGTAGATATCATCCGAACTGGGATTTCCTTCATGACTTTGGCAGGTTTAGGAAAGATTAGGAAAAGAAAATTATTAGATGAAGAGGAAAGTTTGTATCTTCTCTGTTCCGATATGACTAGTAGACTAAACAGTTTTCCCTTATTTTCTTTAAATATTGAAAATATAAGATTTTGTTCACAATATTGAATATTTCGTCTGAATTGCACTTAGGAACACTGAATGATAAAAATTAAGGCATGGTATGTTTAATATCATTTTTATGTCAAATAACTGTCAAATATTTTCTGCTATCCCCTATATAATAACAGCCTAAGTTATCTGTCCGTCTGTCCTCGGACGGGAATGAAATTTATGAATTTAAAAATTCACAATTATTAAAATATTAAAAATTGAAATAAGGGTGTGAAGACTCCCCTTTGTCAGAGCACGCGCCAAAACAGCTGATCGGAGTACACCTGTTTGCCAGGAAAATAGCGTGCCGTCGTAGAGTCTGGGATCTTGACAATCAGACTGAATAGACGAATACGTCCCTGATGGATTTCGTTAATGAAGCTCGGAGATTCTTTAAAGGAACAGCTAGCGAATGAGAATTCAGCTAAAAAATATAACTGTAAACTTTAGCTGGAGTTCTCTAAAGTAACTGGGATCTTAACTGACCCAAAAAAACAGTTGGAGGGACCGTAACTGACCCCGAGGTATAAAAAGCCTACAATTTTGCGACTCAGGGCTTTTCGTCATTTTTTACTTAGGTGTTAATCTCATGGAGTCTTTCACGTTTGTTACCGGAGCCAGCTTTCTAGTTCGGGAGATTCGTAAAGTCCGTCCATATAGGGAGCGGCAGAGTCTCGGATACCGAACGGGGGATAAATTGGGTTTGATTGCACCCTGAAAAGCCTCCCCACTTGTAAGAGATTATCAAACCTCGTTTTTCTTTCGACTGTGATCGTCGTGAGGAAGTTATACAGACAACCATCCTTTTCAGTTCTACATGATTTGGGAATTGACATTCCTTTGTAAATAGCCGTAGTTAATCACGAATTAAAGTAAATTTCCAATTTTATCTTTGACTGTGATCCATTCTTCACGTTACCTCTCATTTGAGAATACTGAAGACGTCACAAGGGAATCAAGCTTTATTGAAAACAAACTAAAACAAAATAAAAAAATTGAAAAAATTTTTCAATTATTTTTCAATGTTCAGTTTTATTTTGTTTTAGTTTGTTTTCAATAGGGCTTAATTCTCTTATTTCAATTTTTAATATTTTAATAATTTTAAATCTTTAAATTCATAAATTTCATTTTTGTGTTGTACGTTTTTCAATTTTTTAGTTTGTGTTTTATATTTTTTAATATTTAATTTTTAATTAAACTTTTCGGATTATCGTGTTGATTTTTTGTGTTTCTAAATTTTTTACCTATTTGTTTTTTAGTGTTTCCTTTTGGTTTTGGGCATTTTTCTTTTTTTGCGTTTCATCAAAATTGATTTTTTCAAAATTGTTTTGTTCTATTGGGTTTTTCGTCTTATTTGGAGCAATTTATCCCAAGAGGAATTAGCTCCACTAAATTTCAACCAACCAACAACCAACTGTCTCTCCTCGGATTTCTGAAGTGGTTGAATCTGGAATGGAGCCATATTGCATTCTTGATGAGTTAGGGTTAGCAAAATTCAAACCGAGTAAAGTTTATCTTCTCTTAAACTATTGATCTGCTTCTAAAATGAATTGGTATAAATATGCTTCATATTCCAGCAAAAATTACTGTCGTCTTTAAAACGTTCGAAATCCATCCCTTCCCGCTTTCAAGCCTTTAATACCATTATTTCAAGCCCTCTTTTTCCCTGTTAAGAGCAGGGATTAAATTTATCCATTTATCAAATAATAAATAGGTAAAAATTATATTTTTTCTTGCATTATAAAGTCATTCCTTTAACATCTCATTGAATCATTTCTTATTTTAAATTATTTAAATATCGTCTGTATTATTTTCGTACGTTTTATCGCCGAACGTAGATATTACGTAAGTAATTTTCTTTTATATTTGGCTTAAATAATAGATTAGCTATATACGTGATAATTTTAAATTTAATAATCGATTATTTTGTTGCAATGAAACTTTTATCACCGGTATTAACAACAAATTCTTTTCATAAAAGTCTAGGAGTCTATTTCACGGACTAATAAATATCTAGCATTTAAGTTATATATCTTTGAAAATTAAGAAGTTTGTTAGTTTGTGTGTTTGTTTTTTATACATAACCACACGGTTTGCAATCGATTCGCTAAATTTTGGACATCATTCATATATACCACCAAATAATCACTGTCAATATTAAAACCTCTGCTGTTCATCCTATCACTTAATATGACAAGATAAATTAAAGTTGTCAACTAACATATGGTCAGTACAGATAAACAAATTATTGAGCGAGTACCAGATAGTTTGTAATAAACAAATACAACATAAATGAACAGTAGGAAGATGAGGGAAGTAATGAATATCTATCGTTTAAGTTATATATCTTTAAAAATTAAGAAGTTTGCCCGTTTTTGTACTTGTTTTTTATACATGACCACACGGTTTGCAATCGATTCGCTCAATTTTGGACATCATTCATATGTACCACCAAATAATCACTGTCAATATTAAAATCTCTGCTGTTCATCCTGTCACTTAATATGTCAAGATAAATTAAAGTTGTCAACTAACATTCAGTCACTAAAGATAAACAAATTATTGAGAGTGTACCAGATAATTTTCAGCCAAAAATTAAACCATTTTTTTATCTGCGTCATAGGGTGCTTTACAATTCTGGAATATTAAAAATTTTACTGATCCCGTCTTATGATGGCAATATATTAGTTTGGAATAAACAAAAACAGTATAAATGAACAGTATGAAGACGAAGGAAGTTAGATCTTGTTTCATCTAAACTAGAAAAGAGTTTTTGTGATAAACAACATTTTTATAAACAACATTGAATTCCATTACATAAGAAATGTGTGACAACTTCAATGTTCTCGAGTGAAGAGGTAGCGTGAAGAAGGATTACGATAAAATTGGAAATTACTTTTATTCTTTCTGGAGTAAGTACTGTTATATGTACAACGGGATTCTAATTCTCCCCCAAACAAGTATAATTGTAGAGAATTTATGGCTGGCACTGAATTGCCACGACGATCACGTTGGGAAAATAAAAAATTAAATAATTACACAAATGGGGAGGCTCTTCCACAAAATGGGGAGGCTATCCGAAATCAACGTTCGCTAAAAAAATTTACCCGAAAATAACTGGTGTACCTTACCCAGAGATATTTACTTTGGGAAGTGGGACTGCACTGTCTGGAGTTACCAAACGTAAGTTATTATGTTTGTGATTTTTATTAGATTACTAGAAGTATTTACTAGACATTTGTTACTACATGATTTAGTTACTAGATTTGTGAAATATTAACCACGTGCAACTTACACAAATTTATATACACATACATCCTACATGTCAGTGGTTTAAGAAGTAAGGTAACAAGCCCATTAAAGGAATGTGTATTAAAAAAATTCAGGCTTGGTTTGGTTTGGAGTGCTACGGTCTACTTTTTGCAACACGAGGGATAATGAGACCGGGACCTACAGCTTAAAGCCGATTCCGAACTGATACGAACATCCATGCCACAGCGGGATTCAAACCCACGAATTCTGGTACCGAAGGCCAGCACCTTAACCAATCGGCCATAGTTCGGCTTAAAAAATTCAGGAGATACCCAGTCATAACAAAGTATTTTGGTACAGATTATTTTTCAACGTAGCATCTAGGGTATCAAAGCATTTGTTCCATCTGTAAAATAATCTATGGAAACCGGCATTGAAGAAATCAAGGCTCTGGTCACTGAGCCACTTAACAATGGTAAGCGGAAATTCGATATCGATTTGGAAATGCCGCACTGCCAGGAGATTCTTCAACGGCCGGGAGAGATTGAAACCCTGTGAAGCATTCAATGTTCTTGAGTCAAGAATTAGCATGAAGAAAGATCACAGACTTAAAAGAATTGGAAATTACTTTTATTTCTAGAGGAAATAGTTGCTATGTACAAAGGGATTCTGATATCCCAAAACACTCGAAATGCAAAAGATTGTTGCTTGGATAACACATCCACAATGATGACAGTCGTAAAAGAAAATCAAATATTCTCACACGGTTGGTCTCAAACTATAAAACTATAAAACTATAAAACTATATAAAAAACTTACTTTTTCCGGTTTTCATATTCTACTCTGTTGGGTTCCCAGCCACGTGGGTATCCCGGGCAATGAAAAGGCTGACGATCTGGCCAGACATGCTACTGTCCCCTACCCTGGCCCCATCCCCTATGAGGATATTAAAAAGTCCATTGCTTTGATCACCATGGACCGCTGGAAAGCCACCTGGAAACGGGGAACAAGCTTCATTCAATTATGCCAACCGTTACTTTCTGTCCTTCTCTATCCAATCGCAAATTAGATGTAATACTATCCCGTCTTCGTATCGGTCACACCAGACTAACCCATAAACATTTACTACTGTCTGAACCTGCTCCAAAATGTTCCTTTTGTCATACTCATCTCACTGTACATCATATTTTAACTTCATGTCCAGTTTTAAAACGTTTTTACTATATATATTTTAAAACTTATCATCCTGCATTGAATGAACTTTTAGGCAAAACTCCTCATCCCAAACTCTTTGAATTTCTCGTCTGCATCAATGTTTTAAACCTCATTTAATGCTTTAAAAAATTTTAATGTAATTTTTATTCTTCATCGTTTATCACTTGTTTTTTCTTAATTTTTTTATTAGTAATCTCTTACTTTTTATTTGAGTATCTTTGATTTATGAGCTCTTTTGTTTGGCGCAGCATATCCTCTCTTGGATCTTGCGCCAGTAAACACCAACCAACCAACCAACCAACCCACACGGTTGGGAGGCTTTTAAAGGGTGCAACGCGAACCCAATCTATCCCTCGTTCGGTATCCGAGACCCTGCCGCTCCTTATATGAGCGGACTTTACGAGTCTCCCGAACACAATCACTAAAATCTGGCTCCGGTCACAAGCCGCCAAAGTCTCCAAGAGATCAAAGCACCGACGTAAAAAAATGTCGAAAAGCCCCAAGTTGCAAAATTCTAGGCTTTTTATACCCGGGAGTCAGTTACGGTCCCACCAACCGTTACGATTCCAGTAACCTGAGAACTCCAGCTAAGGTTACAGCTAGTTTTTTCAGTTGAATTCTCATTCGCTAGCTGTCACGATTCCGAATTTCCGATGATTCATTAACGGGACCAATCAGGGGCTTAACTGTCAACATCCCAGACTCTGGGACGCCACGCTATTGTAAACTGGTCAACAGATAGGATTTCCGATTAGCTGATTTGGCGCGTGCTCTGAACAAACAGGAGTCTTCACAAATGGTATGAAATGAGAATTTCCTGAACGGGTTGATAAATCTAGTAAAAAACTGGATAAAAAAATTCTTATAGGAAGACAAGTGATGTTAAATCTTTGTTCCCATACGTCCAAGAGAATAAGGTAAAGATTTTTACCTTAGTTTCTTTACTATAAAAAATACAAGGTTCCTCCTAAATATCTCATTTAAAGTTCAAGGTTCCTCCTTATTAATACAACAATTTCCTTCATAAATCTTGAAGGACAAATATTAAAGCATGAATTTGGAATAAAAAATCATTGTTACCTAAAAGAAACTGTGGAATGATTTCTACTGTTCGGAATGTACCAAATACAACATATACAAATCTTACTTTTATTTATATCTCATGTTCGTGTATGATTTTTCTACATGTCTAGAAAAAATCTGACTAAAGAGTTCTTATTAGAAGATGAGAGAAGTTTGAAGTGCTCTGTTCCCACAAGGTGAGGAGATAAACAAAATATTTTCTTTAACTATAGAAAATACGAAGTTGCAATAATGCAACCGTGTATTTCAATTTCAGTTAAAATTCATTATTACGTAAAATAACTGTCGAATGGTTTTTAAAGTATAGAATATGCCAAATACAATATAAGCAAAACGTACCTTTATTTCAATCCAGTGCTCAGCAAATAACTCTTGTATTGAATTCCACTACATTAGAAATTTTATTGAATGAGATTTTCCTAATGGTGTTAACAGATCTAGAAAAAACGATAAAGAGTTCTTAAATGCAGACGAGGAAAGGTGTATCCTCTTTTTTCCTGTACGCCCAATGGAATAACAAATTATTTTTCCATTATTTTCTAGAAAATTCAAGGTCCCTCTCACATTATTGCACTTGAATTTCCTTCATTTTGAAAGATTAAAATTAAAGTATGGTTTTTTTTATATTAAAAATCATTGTTACGTAAAAAAAAACTGTCTAACGATTTCTACTGTTAGAAATGTACCAAATACAACATAAACAAACCTTACTTTTGTTTATATCCCATGTTCGTGTATGATTTTCCTACATGTCTAGAAAACAATCTGAAAATAGAGCCATTATTAGAAGATGAAAGTGGTTTGGTCTGCTCTGTTCCCACACGATGAGGAGATACACAAAACATTTTCTTTAACTACGGGGTGGTGGGTGGTGTCTAATGCCATTTGGTTATACCAAGCCCGAATCAGCGACTGCTTTTCGAATTAAGGCAGAAGTGTGAGCCTTTCGTTGTTAAGGAGAACCATTAAGGTTAAAGTACGACTTAGCTCGAAACATGACACAACCTTTTTTAAGAGCCGATCAGATTCATTCATATACACACATTTATCCGCAAATCAGAATTTAGATAGAAACCCGAGACCGACTCATCCATAATATAGTACCCCCAGAGGTATAATTTGATATTTGAACTTGGAGTACTTTGCAGTCGCGACATATTTAACGTGCCCCAACTGCCATTATCAACATGGCGGTCTTTAGCCAAGACGAGAACAGAACTCGCAACCTTTCGGTTACGAGACTGACACTCTACTAACCAGGCTACCGCAGCCCTTCCTTTAACTATAGAAAATACAAGGTTGCAATAATGCAACCGTGCATTTGAATTTCAGTTAAAGAACATTATTACGTAAAATAACTGTCAAATGGTTTCTAAAATTTATAATATGCCAAATACAAAATAAGCAAAACATACCTTTATTTCAATCCAGTGCTCAGCAAATAACTCTTGTATTGAATTCCTCTACATTAGAAATTATTTTGAATGAGATTTTAATAATAGGGTTAACAGGTCTAGATAAAACGATAAAAGCAGACGAGGAAAAGTGTATCTTCTTTGTTCCTATACGCCCAACGGAATAACGAATTATTTTTCCATTATTTTCTAGAAAATTCCACGTCCCTCACACAATATTGCAATATTCCACTTGAATTTCACTCGTCTTGAAGGATTAAAATTAAAGCATATGTTTTTACTAGCATATAGCTCATCATATGACTGGATTAGTAAAATTTTTAATTTTTAAGAATTATAAAGTACCCTACGCGGCAGGTAAAAAATGGTTTGATTTTGGGCTGAAAATTATCTGGTGCACGCTCAATAATTTGTTTATCTTCATACTCCTCTAAAGTCTTCAGATACTGTAAATGCAGTTTAGAATCCCATTGAATTCATTTAGCCAAACCGTGTGGTTATGTATAAAAAACAAACACACAAACGAACAAACTTTTTAATCTTCAAAGATATATAACTTAAGCGCTAGATATTTATTAGTCCGTGAAATAGACTTGCAGACTTTTATGAAAAGAATTTGTTGTTAATACTGGTGATAAAATTCTCATTGCAATAAAAAAATAATGGATAATTCAATTTAAAATTATCACATATGTACCTAATCTATTATTTATCCAAATATAAAAGAAAATTATTTACGTCATATCTAAGTTCAGTGAGAAAACGTATGAAAATAATGCAGACGATATTTAAATTATTTAAAATAATAAATGATTAAATGAGGTTGTTATATCAATGATGTCATAATGCTAGAAAAATATTATTTTTACCTATTATTTATGTGATAAATTTATAAATGTAATCGCCTGCTCTTAACCGGGGAAAATAGGGCTTCAAATAATGGCATTAAACGCTTGAAAAAGGGGGAAAAGGTGGATTTCGAATATTTTAAAGACGACACAATTTTCTGATGTGATATGAAGCATATTTATACCAATTTATTTTAGAATTGGATCTATACTTTAGGAGAAGATAAACTTTACTCGCTTTGAATTTTGCTAACCTTAACACATCAAGAATTCGATATCGATGCCTCTATTCATTCCAGTTCCAACCGCTTCATAAATTCGAGGACAGCGACAGATAACTTAGGCCATTATTCCATAGGAAATGCGATTTTCCTAATGAGATTAACAGGTCTAGCGAAAACGATAAAGAGTTCTTAAATGCAGACGAGGAAAAGTGTATCTTCTTTGTTCCTATACGCCCAATGGAATAACGAATTATTTTTCCATTATTTTCTAGAATATTCAAGGTCCCTCTCACAATATTGCCAATATTGCACTTCAATTTCTTTCAAGTTGAAGGACTAAAATTAAAGCATAATATGTTTTTCTAGCGTATAGCCCGTCATATGACGGGATTAGTAAAATTTTTAATTTTCAAGAATTGTAAAGTACCCTATGAGGAAGGTAAATAATGATTTGTTTTTTGGCTGAGAATTATCTGGTACACGCTCAAAAATTTGTTTATATTCATACTCCTCTAAAGTCTGCCGATACTGTGAATGTAGTTTACAATAACGTTGAATTCATTTTCAGTCAAACCGTGTGGTTATGTTTAAAAAACAAACAAAAACGATCAAACTTTTTCATCTTCAAAGATATATAACTTAAACGCTAGATATTTATTAGTCCGTGAAACAGACTCCTAGACTTTCATGAAAAGAATTTCTTGTTAATACTGGTGATAAAATTTTCATTGCAATAAAAAATAATCGATGATTCAATTTAAAGTTATCATATATGTACCTAATCTATTATTTAAACCAAATATAAAAGAAAATTATTTACATAACATCTAAGTTGAGTGCGAAAACATATGAAAATAATGCAGACGATATTTAAATTATTTAAAATATTAAATAATTAAATGAGGTTGTTAAATCAATGATGTCATAATACTAGAAAAAATATTATTTTTACCTATTATTTATGTGCTAAATTTATAAATGTAATCGCCTGCTCTTAACCGGAGAAAATAGGGCTTCAAGAAATGGCATTAAACGCTCGAAAAGGGGAGAACAGGTGGATTTCGAACATTCTAAAGACGACAGTGTTTTTCGCTGTGATATGAAGCATATTTATACCAATTTATTTTAGAATCGGGTCCATACTTTAGGAGAAGATAAACTTTACTCGCTTTGAATTTTGCTAACCTTAGCACATCAAGAATTCGATATCGATACCTCTATTCATTCCAGTTCCAACCGCTTCATAAATTCGAGGACAGACGGGCAGATAACTTAGGCTATTATTCCATAGGAAATGCGATTTTCCTAATGAGATTAACAGATCTAGTGAAAACGATAAAGAGTTCTTTAAAACAGACGAGGAAAAGTGTATCTTCTTTGTTCCTATACGCAAAGTGGAATAACAAATTATTTTTCCATTATTTTCTAGAAAATTCAAGGTCCCTCTCACAATATTGCAATACAATTTCTTTCAAGTTGAAGGACTAAAATTAAAGCATAATATGTTTTTCTAGCATATAACCCGTTATATGACGGATTAGTAAAATTTTTAATTTTCCAGAATTGTAAAGTATCCTACGGGGCAGGTAAAAAACTGATTTGTTTTTTTGGCTGAGAATTATCTGGTACATGCTCAATAGTTTGTTTATATTCATACTCCTCTAAAGTCTGCCGATACTGTGAATGCAGTTTAGAATAACGTTGAATTCATTTAGTCAAACAGTGGGGTTATGTATAAAAAACAAACCCACAAACCAACAAACTTTTTAATTTTCAAAGATATAGGTTGGTTGGTTGGTTGGTTGGTTGGGAGCACTACGGTCTACTTTTTGCTACACGAGGGCTATTCAAAGATATATAACTTAAACGCTAGATATTTATTAGTCCGTGAAATAGACTCGTAGACTTTTATGAAAAGAATTTGTTGTTAATACCGGTGATAAATTTTTTATTGCAGCAAAAAATAATCGATAATTAAATTTTAAATTACTACATATGTACCTAATCTATTATTTAAACCAAATATAAAAGAAAATTATTTACGTAATATCTAAATTCAGTGATAAAACGTACGAAAATGATGCAGATGATAATTATGCAGTCTGTGAAATAGACTGGTAGACTATTGAGAAAATAATTCGTTATTAACACTAGATTGCCCGAGATTTCTTGTATACCTATATTGCCCAAAAACAGTCAAAATGACTGCATTGTGAAAAAATAACAAATATGTAAAGAAATTTGTTTAAAATTAATTTTTAATATTATATAATAAAGGAGTTCGGAAGTAACTACAATCATTCATAAACCCATTTATATGGTATAGAAAAAGTCACCAAATTCTAAGAAATTGTGTCATTATATTTCATAAATGTTTTTCTAATTGAAATTAAAAAACAGTCAAAATGAATGCCTTGTGCAATCTAGTGTTAATACTGGTGATAAAACTTTCAATGCATCAAAAAATGATCGATGATTAAATTTAAAGCTATCACGTATGTACCTAATCTATTATTTAATCGAAATATAAAAGAAAATTATTTACGAAATATCTAAGTTAGTGATAAAAAGTTTTTAAAAAATGTTGTTTTTATCAGGGCTTCGAACCGGAACTGAACCGAAAACCGAAAACCGGAAAAAACCGTTATTTTGGTCGGAACGAAAACCGGAACTGAACCGAAAAAAATATCGGTTTATTTCGGTTCGATATATTTTTCAGTCATTTTGTTACTGTTACCAACTTATCAATATTTTCTAATTTAACGTCAACATTATAATTACATATCCGCACTTGTATAAGATTGCAATGGTGGTTTTAGCAGCTCCAGCTACACAAGTTAGTGTTGAAAGAGCGTTTTCAGGTTTGAAATTTATTCTCCGAGACAACAGAAGTAATCTCAGTGAAACTATGTTAGAAGATATGAAAATTGCCTCTAATTATTTATATATGTTAAATAAATAATATATTTTTTACATAATTATTGCAAGGCCAAGTGCACGATGTGAGAGTCAAACGACGAATGTGGGTAATCATGAACCTAGTTGTCAAATGCGATTTTGATAATGGATAACAATGCCAATGCTCGCCGCTCTTATCGTACCTGCTGTTTGTATCAATTCACATAGTGTACCAATTAAAAAAAGAATAAAATCTTCTAAATTTTGATAGAATTACATTTTTTGTTTATGATAGAATTACATTTTTTGTTTATGATAGAATTATATTTTTAGTACAAATAAGAATATACATAAAATGAAATTATTCATTTGGAACTGAAACGAAAACAGTTATTTTGGCGGAGCGAAAACCGGAACTGAACCGAAAACCGTTATTTTTGGCGGAGCGAAAACCGGAACTGAACCGATATTAATTTTTTAGTTGAACCGGAACAAAAACCGGAACAAAAAAAATTACGGTTCGAAGCCCTGGTTTTTATCTATTTATTATGTGATAAACTTAGTCGCCTGCTCTTAACCGGGGAAAATAGGGCTTGATATAATGGCATTAAATGCTTGAAAAGGGGGGAAGGAGTGGATTTCGAACGTTTTATAGACTAGCTTTGAATTTTTCTAACCCTAACTCGTCAAGAATCCATATGGATGATCAATATGGATGTCAATATGGAATCAATATGGATGTCTCTATACATTCCAGGTTAAACTGCTTCATAAATTCGAGGACAGACGGGATAGGTGATTAAAAATCATTGTTACGTATCATAACTGCCGGGCGGTTTCTATAGTTTAAAACAGTAGTTCTGAACGGGGGCGATACCACCCGCCGGGGGGCGGTGGACGATGCAGAAGGGTGGTGAACTTGTTTCGGGAGGTAAGGTGACAATGTGAGCAGATTTTGGCTTTCAAACTTTATTTTAAAATACCAAATAAACTTATTACATTAATTATCTAATTTACACCATTTTTACCAGTAATAAAACACAAACTTACGCTGCGGTACCAGAACCAGTTATTTTCATTCCCTATGTTCTGCGTGAAATCGGGGCGATATTCAGAAAAATATATTTTAGTGATTCTCCCAGACCAAAAAAAAAGCAGGGTGGTCCTGGATAAAAGGGCACTCCATCAGAACAAAAATTGCAGGGTGCTCATGGGTAAGAAGGTACTCTATCTGAACAAAGCTGGCATGTTTTAATGGAAAAGATTTTTTTTTAATTTTATCTCGATTACTATAGGTTTAAAAAAGTTAAACTATTTTTTGCGATTAATGGAAATTTATTTTACTTTATTAAATATGTATTAAATTTTTAAGAATTATTTTTACTTAATACATATTTAATAAAATCAAATAATTAAAGCTTAAAAGTATTAAAACTGGCTTTTAAGTCATGCAAAATTCATGCAAATTAAAAAGGGGTGGACACATTAAAGGGGTCAGGGGGTATTGAAGGCTGAAAAAATGGGAAGGGTGCAGCACCCTCCAAAGAAAGCGTAGGGGAAACACTATATTTAATCAACAACATTCGTTTGTTTTGGTTTGGAGAGCTACGGTTTACTCTTTTGCAACAGGAGAGATATTGAAACTGAGACCTACTACTTAAAGCGGACGGTTTCAAACATGTATGCTTCAGTGGGATTCGAAAGCACAAAATCCGTAACCGAAAGTCAGCTCCCTAACCATTTGCCCATCAAATTCGGGTGAAAATTGCTTTAGTGTGTTTCAGTAACAAAAATTTGATTTGTAACTCTACTGTAGAAAATTACTTAAACATTTTTCCTCTTATAATTCAGTACTTCTCCTACTCTACACTTTAAATTACGGGATTTTAACAAAGGGAGGAAGGCTTGAATAAATTTTGGTTCTGTAAGGGGGTGGTAGCTTAAAAAAGGTTGAGAACTCCTGGTTTAGAATATATCAAATACAATATTTTTTTTCAACGCAGAAGGTGATAGAGACATTATCCTAACGCCTTAACCCATCTCCCCACCCTACACTTTAAATTACGGGATTTTAACAAAGGGAGGAAGGCTTGAATAAATTTTGGTTCTGTAAGGGGGTGGTAGCTTAAAAAAGGTTGAGAACTCCTGGTTTAGAATATATCAAATACAATATTTTTTTTCAACGCAGAAGGTGATAGAGACATTATCCTAACGCCTTAACAAGGATGCGAACTTGTTACTCATTTAGCACCACCCGAGAAGCACGTGTAGATTAAGGTATGCTACGGTAACATTACCCCCGCTGGGACCTCGTAATTTAGAAGCAGGTTCCAAGCAGAAGAGGCTTGGCTTGCTACCCTCAGAAGTATCGTTGACCAAATACAATATAGGAAATCTTTAATTTTATTTCTATCCCATGTTCTGTAAACAACTCTTGAGTTGAATTCCACTACATAAAAAAATGATAAAAACTGGGATTTTCCTAATTTGGATGACAGGTTTAGGAATGAGTTGGAAAAATAATTTGCATATGAAGACGCGGCAGGTTTGTAGTTTCTCTATTCCTACATATCCAGGGGATTAGGATAATATTTCTCTTTATTATTTTAATTATCTACATTACAAGGTTTTTGTCTCACAATATTGCAATTTTGTATTTGAATACTACCCATGAATGTTAAATGATTAACAATGGTAAATTAAGGCATGGTATCTTTAAGTTAAAACTATTTTAAAAGTAATAATTATCAAGTGATTTATATACTTCGGAATATATCAAACACACTATAAAAAATATACTTTTATATATATTCCATGTTCTGTAATTAACATTTGAATTGAACTACATTAGATATGATACGATCCGACGAGTTTGGCAAGTGTAGCAAAGAGCAGGAAAAATAGTTCTGAGAGGAAGACGAGAGATTTGTAACTTCTTCGCTATAATTATATTCTTATATATATTTATATATATATATATATATATATATATATATATATATATATATATATATATATATATATATATATATATATCCCATGTTCTGTAATTAACATTTGAATTGAACTACATCAGATATGATACGATCCGACGAGTTTGGCAAGTGTAGCAAAGAGCAGGAAAAATAGTTCTGAAAGGAAGACGAGAGATTTGTAACTTCTTCGCTATAATTATATTCTTTTATATTGCCGTATAAAGAAACCTAGCCAACTAGCTCAGTGGCCGAATGGTCAAAGCACGCGATCCAAACCCGAAGATTGTGGGTTCAATGCTTGACATGGCATTTTATCCAAAGTACTGATTTTTAAGTTAAAAATGTTATTTGTTGATTCCTTATGTTCTTGAATATTCTAGATCTTTCTTTAATATGTAAATTAGTTATTTCTCGAATATTCTGTTCGGGTATAAAAGCTGATACCCACTAGTTGTAGGCAACTTTTCGATCCTGTAAAGTTGCGAGTTGCTACTTAGCTTCAATAAATTGTTCTGTTAAGTCAAACGGTGTGTTCATTCGAATCTTCGTGACAATATATATATCCCACGTTCTGTAATTAGCATTTGAATTGAACTACATCAGATATGATACGATCCGACGAGTTTGGCAAGTGTAGCAAAGAGCAGGAAAAATAGTTCTGAAAGGAAGACGAGAGATTTGTAACTTCTTCGCTATAATTATATACTTTTATATATATATCCCGTGTTCTGCAATTAACATTTGAATTGAATTTAACTACATCAGAAATGATACGGTCGGACGATTTTCTTGACGACTTTGACAAGTGTAGTGAAGAGCATGAAAAATAGGTCTGAAAGGAAGACAAGAGAGATTTGTAACTTCTTCGCGATAAAAATGAATGAACATTTATCTTCATAACATAAAACTGTTGAGTTCCTTCATAACAGAATTCCATTCAACAAAATTTTCTAAAAAAGGAATGCTATTGCGGAAGACAGAATTTAGATGGTTGACGTAAAATGGAATTTCCATATAAATAAATTAATTTTTACATAGCGAATCTTTTCTGTAAATAATCCTATCAAAAGTTCTTTTCTTGGAAGTTGTAGTAAAATTAAAAATATTTTTTATACTATAAATTTAAAAAATCATGTTAATATAAAGAAAAATAGAAAAAATACTATAACAAATTAGTAGGGCTCGATTGTTTATCAGTATATTGAAAAATATTGATATACTTTAAGTATCGCTATAACGATATTAAAATTCTGCTCTGCTGATATAGCATTCGTCAGTGATACTGTTTTTTCTTCGCCACTCGATATTGTGGATCGTTAAAAGAAATCCTAAATATTCCGCATATTTCAATATAAAGTAGCATTTTTTTCAAGCTCTTACATTTGTTTTACGTATTTATACAAACTTGATACAAACACAAGCCAGAAAATTTGCTCTTGAAGATTATAACGCTTCCATCCAGGTCTTCGGCAATATATTCCAATAATATTCCGATAACGAAGCCCTAGAGTCACAACCGGAAATTTCACTGCCCTCGATAGGAGGGGATGAACTCGGTTGTTCTGTTCTCGCACCTTTTTATTAGATTAATATTGGGATATATCAAAGAAAGTGATATTTACAACTTGATCGCAAGAGTCAGTTATCCTGATAAGGAAGCACTCGGTTCAAAATCGGAATTCCACTGTTCGCGATATTTAATTTCTTCTATAAATAAGGCAACCATGCATGAGCAAAAAAACAATGTTTAAATCTTACTGGTTGATATAAAAGATACAATTTTAACACGTTGACGGACACCTGCATCTATAGCCGTCAAAACGAGATTCACTATGTGTCATGACGACAATAGCCGTCCAAAACGAAACGGTCATTTTTAGACACTACGGCTATATGGCACAAATGTGCATTTACGGCTTACAAGTAGAAGCCTAGTGTCATGTTTCGGAAACAATATTTTAGGTTGAATTTTGTTTTCCACCTGTTACACGATTTGAAGCTTCAGTATGCACGTGGTTGTGAAGGGAGTAGTGCAGTCGTGTTTTAACTTGAATTTATTTTTTTCTTTGTCATTTATTTATTTTTGTTTGGTTATGAACTAAAATTTCTTGTAAAACTCCCAAAAATACTTTGTTGCACAAAGAAAATTTTTACTGTTATAGCCGCCATCATCCCATTACTTAGTGTCTAGAATCCGCTGGCGCCATGACGGTTATAGCCGCAACCTAATAAAAGGTGATAAATTAATCAAAATTAAGTTTATTTAAGAAGAAAGAGTAAAACTATACGTCTAATATTCTAAGAATTACAAAAACATATAGTGTTAAATTTTGAACATCACTTGTTCCCATTGTCCGTCAATGTTAAATTCTTCTGCGATTTCACTAAAAGGGATTGTATCTTAACACATTGTGTGCGGGTACATTTTGCATGATTGCATTTTGTACATTTTTGCATATTTGTACATTTGCAGTTTTGTACATTTGCATTTTGCATTTTGCATTTCCCGGTACAATTCCCTTGTACCGGGAGCGGGCGTTTTGCGAGTCAATTTAGTTATTCAGTTAAATCCCAATATATCAAAAATTATTCAATTTTTTTAACCAACTTTTCGTATTTTATATTGAAATATATAAACAAATATATAAATAGAAATATATAAATAACAACCATAAGATTTTTGTAAACAAAAAATATATTTTTGAATGGATAAATTTATAATAGTATCATAAATATGAAAAATCAAATAGAAATAGAAGTACATATTTTTAATTTTTTCGAATTATGTTATATATAAACATTTTTATATTATAAAAAATGAAAAGAGCAATCATAAAACTAATAAAGTAAAAACTAGTTTTTATTTGTCCAAATTTTTCCAGAATCTATGTAGTAGACAAAAATATTCGGCTTCGTTTACCTGTATATCCCGTTATTTTTGAACGTACAAACAAACCATGTTGTTACACTAACCCGTACTATTACGTGACCCTCGCTCAAGTATCAATCGTCAGAAAACGTACTAGTACGTATCCCGCATACAATGTGTTAATTTTATGAAATTTGAAATGGATCAGAAATAAATTTTCGTGTAATTTTACTAAGCATTCAA
>CM063509.1:65300313-65327813 GCA_032207245.1 Pardosa pseudoannulata
CAAAGCACGAAGTAAAAAATTATTACAGGTGGAGGGAATGAGATCCCGAAGTCGAAGGTCGACTTCTTAGCAGAAAGCAAAGACGCTGTCAGTTTCTGACGGAAAGCAAGCTCCGACAATTTGGAGAGACAAGTAGACTCTTCTCGAGCTCCACCAAAACAAAAAATCCTCTTCCTTGGCTCAGTCAATCTCTTTCTAAAGGGGTCACGGTTCCTCCTCTCGTGATAATTCCGGGACTTTCCAGAACTAGGGTGACGCAATTTTGCTGTCATACTACCCGCCTGGATCAGCTGACGCGTTTTCAGATGTGGCCGAAGTTCTTCTTTAAGTTAACTAACCAACCATCCTAAATCCATTAGTGGCACCGTTAACTTGTCCATCTGGGGACCCACCGTCACTCGATTATTATTAAAGTCTTTTGACGGCAATAGCCATCATAAAGACGTAGACACACTGGCTCCGGCGTACTGACAGTTTTTAATTTACTTCCACTTAAGCGACTGCCTCTGTTTTGTGTCGGAAACCTGGTACTCAAACGGCTTTGTTAGCACCACGCGTTTCTACCTACAGCTAACAATAATTGTCCGGTGCGAAAGGTCACCTTCCGTTCTTCTTTATTCGGGTCATGTAATGGATCGTTACAATGGCGTTAAACGGCAACGGTTTTTACACCTGTTGACTCATATAGAATTAGATTTTCATGTATATTAGTTTCTATTTTGGGCATCTGGATTTGATAGATTTATTGCTGTAAACAAACTGTGACTCTTGTGCTCTCTAAAAGTGCACATGTGGGTTAAAGTTACATCTGCGTTTTTTATTGGTTTTTTTCTTTTTGTGAGGAAAATATGGTGAAGTGCATCCAGCTGATTATTGCGGAAGTTGAAATATTTATCGATGTGTTTGTAGAAGCCTAGTGATATGGGTGGTATTGCATTCAGTTTCATTTCGTTAGCCATGGATACCTAACTGATAGTGAAATAACTCAAATGATAAGATCACTACCTTTACCAACTGAGATACTGCAACTCATCTGTTCGAAGTAATTTACCTAGTGAAAATTTGACTTCAAAATCTATTAGTTTGAGTACCACTGTTGAAGTTGATGTTTATGGCCATTCAAAATTAGATATTTGCAATAGGTTTAGGCCCCTATCAAATTTGGAGATGTTTTTAAGAGTAGTGTCCTCAAATTCCTAAAGCTTCCAATATTGGTTTGGTTTGAAGCGCTATGCAATGACAGAACAACGGCTGTCAAAAATCTGGACGGAAACTTCATTGAGGAAAAACTTTCCCTAATTGAAATGATTTCCTTACAAGCCATCAACAGTAGCATTTGTTTAACATTTATTTAATCAAAATTAAATACTTAAAACTATCTGGAATACAGGAACATTACAATTAACCAAGTGAGATCTAGCCGACAAACATATTTGAAGAAGCTTATTGATCTGCCATATTTGATAAAAATAACTGTTTTTAATTTAAACGAAAGGAACGATTGTAATTAACCCCTTAACTGCCTCAGGCGTATATATACGTTTTGTGCAGTTAATGCTTTAACTGTTTTGGGCGTATATATAAGTCTTCCTCCAATACGTTTCTTAGTACTTTCCTGGTTGTCATTAAGTACACTCACTTATACAACATTTAACATATACAAGGTATACGCATACGCATTACTGGATAGTTAATGCATTCAAGCGCAAAGCGTTTATATATACGCCTATGGCGCTTAAGGGGTTAATACTAATAAATTTATCATATTATTAACTTCAATATTTTATATATAATGTTGAAGTTTATATATATATATATATATATGTGTGTGTGTGTGTGTGTGTGTGTGTGTGTGTGTGTGTAAGGAAAATTCTCAGGGGTTTTCAAAACTTAAATCAAGGGCTAAAAATTCCCGCGTCATTTTGCATTCCCCTTTTTAACCCCTAACCTAAATTGACCACTGGGGCTACAGTTTACGCCCTCAGAGAATGGGCCTGACCAATTATAATCCTACATGGCCCTAGCGGACAATTTAGGAAATTTTCAAATAAAAAAGAGATACACACTGTCGGAGACAGATTTTTCTAGAGATATTTTCCCACAGATGTTGACCCAGGTGTTACGTGTCTTGTACATGGAACTTCATGCTAGCTTACCCTTCAGTTTTGTCCTGTCCCTATGATGAAGTGGGAACCCGTCCTTCAACGTTATCTTAATAAAGGTCTTTAGCTGAAACGGTATCATTTTTATGGCCATGACTCCAACCCCCCTATCGAGAAGTCCGTCTCATTACACACTATATATATATATATATATATATATATATATATATATATATATATATATATATATATATATATATATATATATATATATATATATATATATATATATATATATATATATATATATATATATGTATATATATATTATATGTATGTATATATATATATATATATATATATATATATATATATATATTATATGTATATATATATATATTATATATGTGTTTATGTATATATATGCAATAAGACGGACTTCACGATGGGTGGTTGCAGTCATGGCTCATACAAATGACATCGTTTTAGTTAAAGACTTTTAACTGTACCCACTTCATTAAAGGAACAGGACAAACTGAGGGGTCAGCTAGCATTAAGTTATATGTAAAAGACCCTTAACACCTGGGTTAACATCGCAGTCAAAATCCGTGGGAAAATCTCTAGGAAAATCTGCCTTCGATAGCGTTCACCTCCTTTCTGTTTCGAAATTTCGTAAATTGTCCGCTAGGGCAATGTAGAGTTACAATTGGTTAAACCCCCTTCTCTGAGACCCCTTCCTTTATCTATGCCATATGTTATAAAATAACTATTTTTAATTTATATGTCAATAAAAATAGCTATTCTGTAAAATTAAAAATTGTGCGGATCCCGTCATATGACGGGCTATATGCTAGTAAAGTATAAAATCCCTATATTCAACTGGTTTGACATCTGCAATACTTTTTATACGGAGAAAAAACAGTGCAATTATCATGATTCACTTCTCATGAGACTTTTTTTTTCTTTATCAGAGAAAGTAAAAAAAAACTGCAAGAGGATTTACTTTCGAAAGTTCGTAAGGTCGGGAAAGTAAAAATGGTCGATAAAATACTTTACTGCCGGAGGAAACACAGATTGGAAAAAAAGAAAGAGAAGCGAAAAAGAATAAAAAAATATTCGATCGAGAATTTTCTCTGTTGCCTTCAACCTTGACGACCTTAAGAAGACGTTGTAAACATCGTGGTTTAACCCTGGGATAACTCGTTATTTCTTTATTTTCACCTTGCATGCAACATATATTTTAACAGTAATTGGTTATTCTGTAGTAGATGAGCTTCGATTTTCGTAACATTATTAATATGCAAAAGTCGTTCTCATGAAGGCTTAAACGTATCAGATAACTTAACTTGAGCTGTCGTAATAAAAGTTAAAATGTAATTGCTGCATGTGATTACTCCAAACTAGTAATATTTGAGTTTTCTTATTAATTATTACAAGGAAAAATTACACATAAAGTAAAGCAAACGTAACTGATGTGAATATCACGTTACTTCCTTGTACACCAATTAAATTCCATACTCAGACAGGAAAGTAGTGATATAATTTCAAAATATTCAATAATAATTCTATAAAGGAAGAATTAAATAGTAAATCCGATAGCCATGGTAACTGATGACACTTAAACAGACGTGGGAAAAGAATCTTTTTTCTCCAGAAACATAGACATGGTAATTGCTGAAATTCAGACAGACATAGACAGAAAATCTTTTATTTTCTAGAGAAACATGGTAACTGATGGAACTCAAACAGACGTGGGAAAAGGATCTTTTATTTTACAGAAGCATAGACATGGTAACTGATGAAACTCAAACATACATGCCAAAGAATCTTTTATTTTCCAGAAACCTAGGCATAGTAACTGGTGATACTCAGACAGATATACCAAAAGAATCTTTTTTTTTCAAAAAGACATGGTAAGACATAGTAACTGGTGAAACTCAAACAGACGTGGGCAAAGGATATTTTATTCTCCAGAAACATAGACATAGTAGATGATGAAACTCCCATAAACGTAGGCAAAGAATCTTTCATTCTCCAGAAATATACACATGGTAACTGATGAAACTCATACAGAAGTGGACAAAGAATCTTTTATTCTGCAGAAACATAGACAATGTAAAGGATGAAACTCAAACAGGCATGGCCAAAGAATCTTTTATTTTCCAGAAATATAGACATGGTAACTAATGAAACTCAAACAGACGTGGGTAAAGAATCTTTTATTTTCCAGAAACCTAGGCATGGTAACTGGTGAAACTCAAACCGACATACCAAAGAAATCTTTTACTTTCCAGAACATAGGCATAGTAACTAATAAAGTTCATACAGACGTAGGAAAAACATATTTTATTTTCCAGAACATAGGCATGGTAACAAGATGAAACTCAAACAGACTTGGGCAAAGAATCTTTCATTCTCCAGAATCATAGACATAGTAGAGGATGAAACTCACATAGACGTGGGTAAAGAATCTATTATTCTCCAGAAACATTGACATGATAACAGATGGAACTCAAACAGGCGTGGACAAAGAATCTTTTATTCTCCAAAAACATAGATATGTCAACTGATGAAACTCATACAGACATGGGCAAAGAATCTTTTATTCTCCAGAAACATAGACATGGTAATTAATGAAACTCAAACAGACGTGATAAAAGAATCTTTTATTCTCCAAAAGCATAGATAGGGTAACTGATGAAACTCATACAAACATGGGCAAAGAATATTTTATTTTCCAGAAACCTAGGCATGGTAACTGGTGAAACTCAGACAAACATACCAAAAGAATCTTTTATGTTCCGGAACATAGGCACAGTAGCTAATAAAGTTTAGACAGACGTAGAAAAGACATATTTTATTTTCCAGAAACATAGACATGGTAATAGATGAAACTCAAGCAGACGTGGGCAAAGGATCTTTTATTCTCCAGAAACGTAGACATGGTAACTGATGAAACTCATACAGAGGTGGGCAAAGAATCTTTTATTCTGCAGAAGCATAAACATGGTAACTGATGAAACTCAAACATGCATGGCCAAAGAATCTTTTATTCTCCAGAAACATAGGCATGATAGCTGATAAAACTCAAACAGACATGGGCAAAGAATCTTTTAATCTCCAGAAACATAGACATGGTAAGTGATGAAACTCAAACAGACATGGGAAAAGGATCTTTTATTCTCTAGAAGCATAGACATGCTAACTGGTGAAACTCATATAGATGTGGTAAAAGAATCTTTTATTCTGCAGAAGCATAAACATGGTAACTGATGAAATTCAAACATGCATGGCCAAAGAATCTTTTATTTTCCAGAAACCTAGGCATGGTAACTGGTGAAACTCAGACAGACATGCCAAAAGAATCTTTTATTTTCCAGAACATAGGCATTAACTAATAAAGTTCAGACAGACGTAGCAAAAAAATATCTTATTTTCCAGAAGCACAGACATGGTAATTGATGAAACTGAAACAGCCGTGGGCAAAGAATATTTTATTCTCCAGAACCATAAACATGGTAACTGATGAAAGTGAAACAGACGTGGACAAAGAATCTTTTATTCTCCAGAAACATAGACATGGTATTTGATGAAACTCAGAGGGACAAACGGTCACCAAATTTAGTGATATATCGCCAAATTGGAGCCACAAATTAGTTGCATACAAACATCGCCAAGGAGCCAATTTGGCGACTTCCTACTGAATTAAGATTCACATTTCACATCACAAACATTCGGCTAATTCCCCGATTTTCATACAACAAATGCCGACCTGATTACATAAACTATTCATTAAAATACACAATATAAGACAAGTATGCTTGCAAATTTTTTCAAAATTGTAACAATATATATATATATATATATATATATATATATTATATATATATATATATATATATATATATAATATATATATATATATATATATATATATATATATATATATATATATATATATATATATATATATATATATATATATATATATATTCACTATCCTAATTGATTCCGAATCTCTTGATTGAAGCTAAAATTAAGAAATTTTAATTATTGACTTCATACTCTTCATAAGAATTTATTCAACTTATATTAATCCGTACATAACTCGCAATTTTATAAACGTCCGAATGTGATACAAAAGTTACTACGCAGTTCTAATCTCGTTCACATCGCAATCCGATAAAACAGATGTAAATATTCTTAACATATCAAGAAATCTTGAATGTACTTTAATGTATTTAATATAAGCATGTATTAAACTAATATTAAACTGTATGTAATTGACCATGATATCAATGTCCAAATGTGATAGAAGAGCGGAAGATTTGAGCGGGAGCGGATTTTCGGTGTGAATAAAATAGCTGACTAACGTTATTGTATGGTGAAATACAAAATATACTAGTCATGCTATTAATGGCCAAAAAAAGGTAAAATTGCGTAAAATTATACTTAAATTAATACAAATTTTGTTTATTCACATAATTTTTGTGTATATTTATTGGTTGTCAATTTTTATATATTAAAGTTCATTATTTTATATAACATTGGGAATTAGGCACATTCAAATGTAATGTAAGGGTTTAATAACGAGAGCAGGCTCTGAAATGAACATAGGCTAAAAAATAACACTAGGAGAGGACAAAGGAGTCTGGTTTACCATATTTCTCGATTTATTGCTCATTTAGCAGGGGGAACACAGTTCTTTATTCAACCCCGCAATGGTATACTCTCCTCCTAATCCCAATTTGTTAAAACAGATATGAGTGTGCTTAACACGAAAGAATTGCTGGATAAATTAGAAAAGTCTAATGACTGACTTTTTTCTACTCCCTATGATCATTCATTACACAAATATTAAACTATATTTGAATTAACTTAATTTGATACTACAGGAACTATGCAATTTTAATCTCGTCCATAACCCGATCCATTAAATAAGCATAAATGCTCATAGCCCGCAAAGAGTGCTTGATATGTTACAAAGCTCAAATCACCTACTTTTATCTACTAAATTTTTATACTAATATTAAACCATATTTGACTCACCATAATGTGATAAAAAGGCTCTACGCAATTCTAATCCTGTCCATAACCCGATCCATTAATACTGAAATAAGTAGTCTTAGCACTCAAAGAGTGCTTTATATGTTACAAAATTCCAATCCCTGGCTTTTATCTACTGCATTTAAGCATTGATTAAACTAATATTAAACCATATTTCATTTCCCGTAATGTGATATAAAAGGCACTACACATTTCTAATCTCGTTTATAACCCGATCCATTAATATTGACGTAAATGCTTTTATCATGCGAAGAGTGCTTGATATATTACAAAATTTGAATCACTGACTTTTATCTACGCCATGTAAGCATTTTTTATACTAAAATTAAACCATATTTGACTCACCATAATGTAATACAAAAGGTAATACATAATTCTAATACCGCCCATAACGTAATCCATTAATATAGACGTAAATCCTCTTACACGCGAAAAGCTTGATATATTACAAAATTTGAATCACTGGCATTTATGTACTTCATTTAAGCATTGATTAAACTGATATTAAACCATATTTGACTCACCATAAAGTAATAAAGAAGGCACTACGCGATTCTAATCTCGTTTATAACGCGATCCATTAATATCGACGTTAGTAGTCTTAGCACTCAAAGAGCGTTTTATATATTACAAAATTCGAATCACTGGCTTTTATCTACTCCGTTTACGCATTGATTAAACTATTATTAAACCATATTTAACTCACCATAATATAATACAAAAGACACTACGCAATTCTAATCTCGTTTATAACGTGATCCATGAATATAGACCTAAGTACTCTTAGAACGCAAAAAGTGCTTGATATATTACAAAATTTAAATCACTGGCTTTTACCTACTCCATTTAAGCATTGATTAAACTATTATTAAACCATATTTGACTCGCCATAATGTGATACGAAAGGCACTATGCAATTCTAATAATGTTCATAACGCGATCCATGTATATAGACGTAAGTACTCTTAGCATGCAAAGAGTGCTTGATATATTGCGAAATTCGAATCACTGATTTTTATCTACTCCATCCATATAAGCATTTTTAAACTAATATTAAACCATATTTGTCTCAGCCTAATGTGATACAAAATGCACTTGCACAAAATGAATACAAATACACGCAATTCTAATCTCGTCGATAAACCGATCCATTAAATAGCTCGTATCACGCAAACAGTGTTTGATATAGTACAAAATTCGAATCACTGACTTTTATCTACTCCTTATAAGTATCAACCATATTTGTCTCACCATAATGTGATACAAAAGGCACTACAGAATTCTAATATTAACCCTAACCCGAAAAATTAAATAAACATAACTGCTCATAGCACTCAAAAATTGCTTGATATATTACAAAATTCAAATCAAGTATAATTATCTATTCCATAAAAGCATTTTTTATACTAGTATTAAACTGTATTTAACTCACAGTAATGTAATACATAAGGCACTAATATACTCCATAGAAGCATGCATTTTATACTAATATTAAACCATATTTCACTCACCATAATGGGATACAAGGCACTACACAATTCTAATCTCGTTCATAACCCTATCCGTTAATAGTGACGTAAGTGCTTTTAACACTCAAAGAATGCTTCATATATTATAAAATTCGAATCACTGGTTTTTATCTACTCCATATAAGCATTTTATAACAAATATTAAACCATATTAAACCATATTCGTCTCTTTATAATGTGATACTAAAGGCACTTCGCAATTCTAATCTTGACGATAACTCGTTCCATTAATATTGATGTAAATGCTCATATCACTCAAATAGAGCTTGATACATTACAAATTTTGAATCACTGACTTTTATTTACTCCTTATAAGCATTTTTATACTAATATTAAACCATATTTGACTCATCATAATGTGATACAAAAGGCACTACGCAATTCTAATCTCATTCATAACGCGATCCATTCATATAAATGTAAATGCTCTTAGCACGCTAAGAATGTTTGATATATTACAAAATTCGAACCACTGGCTTTTATCTACTTCATTTAATCATTGATTAAACTAATATTAAACCATACTTGACTCCCCATAATGTGATACACAAGGCACTACACAATTCTAATCTCGTTCATAACGAGATCCATTAATATAGACGTAAGTACTCTTAACAAGATAAGAATGCTTGATATATTACAAAATTCAAATCCCTGGCTTTTATCTACTTCATTTAAGAATAGTTAAACTAATATTAAACCATATTTGACTCACCATAATGTGATACAAAAGGCACTACAAAATTCTAATCTCGTTCTTAACGAGATTCATTAATATAGACGCAAGTGCTCATAGCACGCAAAAAGTGCTTCATACGTTACAAAATCAGAATCACTGTCTTTTAGCTACTTCATTTAATCATTGATTAAACTAATATTAAACCATATTTGACTCACCATAATATGATACAAAAGCACTACGCAATTCTAATCTCGATCATAACGCGATCCATTAATATAGACGTAAGTGCTCTTAGCGAGCAAAGATTGCCTGATATATTACAAAATTGGAATCCCTGACTTTTATCTACTCCCTTTAAGCATTGATTAAACTAATATTAAACCATATTTGACTCACCATAATGTGGCACAAAAGACACTACGCAATTCTAATCTCCTTCATAACGCGATACATTAATATAGACGTAAGTGCTCTTAGCGCGCAAAGAGAGCTTGATAAATTACAAAATTTGCAACAATTGTCTTTAATATACTCCATATAAGCATTTATGAAATTGATAGTAGCGTATTAGTAATATTGACAATATATTTAAGAATACATTTTTACCCTTACTTTAAAAAGCAGGTGTTATAAACTACTATTGATAAAATTTTTAAGAATACATGTCCACCATTGCTTGAAAAAGTAAGTGTTGTAAACTAGTATAATTAAAAATATTTTTAAAAATACATTTCCACCATTTCTTTAGAAAGAAATTGTTCTAAACTAGTATTCTTAGTAATATATATAAGAATAAATTTCCATCATTCTTTTAAAAAAATGTTGTAAACTAATATACTTAATAATATTTTTAAAATCAAATGTTCATCATTGCTTTAAAAAGAAACAGTTGTAAACTTGTATTCTTCATAATATTTTAAGAATACATTTCCACAATTCATTTAGAAAGAAAATGTTGTAAACTAGTATTCTTCATAATATTTTCAAGAATACATTTCCATCATTCATTTAGAAAGAAAGTGTTGAAACTAGTATATTTAATAATATTTTTAAGAATACACGTCCACCATTACTTGAAAAAGAAAGTGTTGTAAACTAGTATTCTTAATAATATTTTTAAGAATACATGTCCACCATTACTTGAAAAAGAAAGTGTTTTAAACTAGCATTCTTCATAATATTTTTAAGAATACATTTCCACGATTCATTTAGAAAGAAAGTGTTGTAAACTAGTCTTCTTCATAATATTTTTAAGAATACATTTCTACCATTCATTTAGAAAGAAAGTGTTGTAAACAAGTATTATTGATAATATTTTTAAGAATACATTTCCACCATTCGTTTAGAAATAAAATGTTGTAAACAAGTATTCTTGATAATATTTTTAAGAATACATTTCCACCATCCTTTTAGAAAGTGTTGTAAATTAATATTTTTAATAATATTTTTAAAAATACATGTGAGCTATTACTTTAAAAAGAAAGTGTTGTAAACTAGTATTTTTAATAATATTTTTAAGAATACATGTCCACCATTACTTGAAAAAGAAAGTGTTTTAAACGTTTAGTATTCTTCATAATATTTTAAGAATACATTTCCATCATTCATTTAGAAAGGAAGTGCTGTAAACTAGTATTCTTGATAATATTTTTAAGAATACATTTCAACCATTCATTTAAAAAGGAAGTGCTGTAAAGCAGTATTCTTCATAATATTTTTAAGAATACATTTCCACCATTCATTTAGAAAAAAATGTTGTAAACTAGTTTTCTTAATAGTATTTTTAGTATCGATCTTAATGTCAGCGAAAACTATTGTTAACTTATCCTAACTGTGTAGATATATAAAGTGGAAAGTTTAATTAATAGAAGTACATTAGTTTCTTCTTACACTTAATATTATATATACAAAAAGATAGTTTAAGTTCCTTATTATTTTCTTAAATTTTTTTAATTCTGTTGTCATACAAAGTATGTAATTTTTTATAAGAAAAATAAAAGATTATGCCTGTTTAATGAATCGGGTTATGTACAAGATTAGAATTGTGTATTACCTTTTTGTATCACATTATGGTGAGTCAAATATGGTTTCATATCAGTATAAAAAATGCTTATATGGAGTAGCTAAAAATCAGTTATTCGAATTTTGTAACATATCAAGCACTCTTTGAGTGCTAAAATCACTTGCGTCAATATTAATGCGTCGGGTTATGAACGAGATTTGAATTAAGTAGTGTTTTTGTATCACATTATGGTGAGTCAAATATGGTTTAATATTAGCATTAAAAAATGCTTATATGATGTAGATAAAAACAGTAATTTGAATTTTGTAATATATCAAGCACTCTTCGAGTGCTAAGAGCACTTACGTCAATATTAATGGATCGGGTTATGAACGAGATTAGAATTGTGTAGTGCTTTTGTATCATTTTATGGTGAGTCAAATAGGTTTAATATTACTATAAAAAATGCTGATATGGAGTAGATAAAAGTCAGTAATTTGAATTTTGTAATATATCAAGCACTCTTCGAGTGCTAAGAGCACTTACGTCAATATTAATGGATCGGGTTATGAACGAGATTAGAATTGTGTAGTGCTTTTGTATCATTTTATGGTGAGTCAAATAGGTTTAATATTACTATAAAAAATGCTGATATGGAGTAGATAAAAGTCAGTTATTGGAATTTTGTAATATATCAAGCACTCTTTGTATGCTAAAAGCAGTTTCGTCAATATTAATGGATGGGATAATGATCGAGATTAGAATTGTGTAGTGCTTTTGTATCACATTATGGTGAATCAAATACGATTTAATATTAGCATAAAAAAATGCTTATATGGAGTAGATAAAAGCCAATTATTGGAGTTTTGTAATATAACAAGCACTCTTTGTATGCTAAAATCACTTACGTCAATATTAATGGCTCGGGTTATGAACGAGATTAGAGTTATGTAGTGCTTTTGTATCACATTATGGTGAGTCAAATATGTTTTAATATTGGTAAAAAAATGCTTTTATGGAGTAAATAAAAGTCAATGATTCGAATTTTGTAATATATCAAGCACCGTTCAAGTGCTAAAACCCCTTACGTAAATATTAATGAATCGGGTTACGAACGAGATTAGAATTGTGTAGTGCTTTTGTATCACATTATGTTGAGACACATACGGATTAATATTAGCGTAAAAATGCTTATATGAAGTAGATAAAAATCAGCGATTCGAATTTTGTAACATATCAAGCACTCTTTGAGTGCTAAAAGCACTTATGTCAGTATTAATGGTTCGTTTTATGAACGAGATTACAATTGTGTAGTGCTTTTGTATCACATTATGGTGAGTCAAATACGATTTAATATTAGTGTAAAAAATGTTTATATGGAGTAGATAAAAGTTAGTTATTGGAGTTTTGTAATATATTAAGAACTCTTTGCATGCTAAAATCATTTACGTCAATATTAATGAATCGGGTGATGAACTAGATTACAATTGTGTAGTGCTTTTCTATTACATTATGGCGAGTTAAATACGGTTTAATATTAGTATAAAAATGCTTATATTTAGTAGATAAAAGTCAGTTATTCGAATTTTGTAATATATCAAGTTCTCTTTGCATGCTAAAATCACTTACGTCAATATTAATGGATCGGGTTATGAACGAGATTAGAATTGTATAGTGCTTTTGTATCACATTTTGTTGAGTCAAATATGGTTTAATATTAGTGTAAAAAATGCTTATAGGGAATAGATAAAAGTCAGTGGTTTGAATTTTGTAATATATCAAGCACTCTTCGCATGCTAAAAGCACTTACGTCAATATTAATGAATTGTGTGATGAACGAGATTACAATTGTGTAGTGCTTTTGTATCACATGATGGTGAGTCAAATATGGTTTAATTTTAGTATTAAAAATGCTTTTAGGGATTAGATAAAAATCAGTGATTTGAATTTTGTAATATATCAAGCACTCTTTGCATGCTAAAATCACTTACGTCTATATTAATGGATTGGGTTATGAAGGATATTAGAATTGTGTATTGCTTTTGTATCACATTTTGGTGAGTCAAATGCGGTGTAATATTAGTATAAAAAATGCTTATATGAAGTATATAAAAGTCAGGGATTTTTTTTAATTTTCCTAGTTATTTTTAAATTACTTCAGTTTAGCTCGCGAGGACGCGTGCCTAGCTTCTGAGGCCCGAGTACTATGAAAACATTCCACAGAAATTACCCTAAGAAATAATCTTCCCAGATTTCCAGTAGCTGTTTTATAAGTCTTCCAGATCCCAGTAACATTCATATCTTTAATTTTTATGTAATATTTTTCTCAGAAAGAAGTACTTTTATTTATTCGGACTCCAAAGACCAAATACGCATACACTTTTGCATTTTTATTTAGTGTTTTTGGTCGGAGAAGAGATGCTGTGAGAAATGCATCGGTATTGTATTAAAATGATGAAATACAAAGATGTGATTTAAATTTTCAATTTGTGTGTGTCTTTATATTTGTGTCTTCGTAATGCTTATTTTTAACTTTTAATAGCGCATTTTTGTAATATAAATTTTCTGTTTATCATCAAATTAATTGTGTTGATATTTTGCTGAGAAATGATAAACATTGTAATTAAAATTTTCCAGTATTTACCATTCAAATTTAAAGTGTTAAAAACTTAAAGCGTAAATAAAGGAGGCAATGTGATTGCAAATACATTTTTCAAAATAATGAAATTACGTACAGCGTTACTGATCCGTTTAATGAATTATTTATGTATGGATGGATGGATGGATAAGTTAGATATGTATTATGTAAGCACTTTAAAGTTCACTGCACTGAATAAAACTTTGTACCCTCTCCGAAAAAAAAAATTCTGGTTACGTCACTGTACTAAACACTCAAATAATCGTAAAAGCTCCTGAAATATTTTATTAGGAATGGGTAGAAGTAAATAACTTGAATAACGATTAATTCCTTACGGAAAAATAAATTGTTGCAAAAAATAACATACTTAAAATATTAATTTTAAGAATATGTCATTAATTTAGAAAGAAATTGTTCTCAACTAGTATTCTTAGTAATATTTTTAAGAATACATTTCCATCATTCTTTAAAAAAATATTGTTGTCAACTAACATACTTAATAATATTTTTAAAGGTAAAGGTTTATCATTGATTTAAAAAGAAACAGTTGTAAATTTGTATTCTTTATAATATTTTTAAGAATGCATTTCCACCATTCATTTACAAAAAAATTGTTGCTAACTAGTATTCTTGATAATATTTTTAGAATACATTTCCACCATTCATTTAGAAAGAAATTGTTCTAAACTAGTATTCTTAATAATATTTTTAAGAATACATTTCCACTATTCCTTTAAATAATTGTTGTAAACAAACTTAATAATATTTTTAAAAGTAAATTTCCACTATTACTTTAGAAATAAATAGTTTTAATCTTGTATTCTTAATAATATTCTTAAGAATACATTTCTACCATTCCTTTAGAAAGAAATTGTTGTAAACTTGTATTCTTAATAACATTGTTAAGAATACATTACTTTACAAAGTAATCATTCTAAACTAGTATTCTTAGTAATATTTTTAAGAATACATTTCCATCATTCTTTAAAAAAATTGTTGTAAACTAACATACTTAATAATATATTTAAAGGTAAATGTTCATCATTGCCTTAAAAAGGAACTGTTGTAAATTTGTATTCTTAATAATATTTTTAAGAATGCATTTCTAACATTCATTTTCAAAAGAATTGTTGCTAAATAGTATTCTTGATAATGTTTTAAGAATACATTTTCACCATTCATTTAGAAAGAAATTGTTCTAAACTAGTATTCTTAATAATATTTTTAAAAGTAAATTTCCTCTATTACTTTAGAAATAAATAGTTTTAATCTTGTATTCTTAATAATATTTTAAGAATACATTTCTACCATTCCTTTAGAAAGAAATTGTTGTAAACTTGTATTCTTAATAACATTGTTAAGACTACATTAATTTACAAAGAAATCGTTCTAAACTAGTATTCTTAGCAATATTTTTAAGAATACATTTCCATTATTCCTTAAAAAAAATTGTTGTCAACTAACATTCTTAATAATATTTTTAAAAGTAAATGTTTATCATTGATTTAAAAAGAAACAGTTGTAAATTTGTATTCTTTATAATATTTTTAAGAATGCATTTCCACCATTCATTTACAATAAAATTGTTTTAACTAGTATTCTTGATAATATTTTTAAGAATACATTTCCACCATTCATTTAGAAATAAATTGTTCTAAACTAGTATTCTTAATAATATTTTTAAGAATACATTTCCGCTATTCGTTTAAAAAAAATTGTTGTAAACAAACAAACTTAATAATATTTTTAAAAGTAAATTTCCACTATTACTTTAGAAAGAGATAGTTGTAAACATTTATTCTTAATAATAATTTTAAGAATACATTTCCACCATTCCTTTAGAAAGAAATTGTTGTAAACTTGTATTCTTAATAATATTTTTAATAGTAAATTTCCACTATTACTTTAGAAAGAGATAGTTGTAAACATTTATTCTTAATAATAATTTTAAGAATACATTTCCACCATTCCTTTAGAAAGAAATTGTTGTAAACTTGTATTCTTAATAATATTTTTAAAAACGCATTTCCACCATTCATTTACAAAAAAATTGTTGCTAACTAGTATTCTTGATAATATTTTTAAGAATGCATTTCCACCTTTCATTTAGAAATAAATTGTTCTAAACTAGTATTTTTAATAATATTTTTAAAAATATATTTCCACCATTCATTTAAAATAAATGTTCTAAACTAACAAACTTAATAATACTTTTAAAAGTAAATTTCCACTATTACTTTAGAAAGAGATAGTTGTAAACATTTATTCTTAATAATAATTTTAAGAATACATTTCCACCATTCCTTTAGAAAGAAATTGTTGTAAACTTGTATTCTTAATAATATTTTTAAGAATACATTTCCACCATTCATTTAGAAAGAAATTGTTCTTAACTAGTATTCTTAATAATATTTTTAAGAATACATTTCCACTCTTCCTTTAAAAAAATGTTGTAAACAAACTTAATAATATTTTTAAAAGTAAATTTCCACTATTACTTTAGAAATAAATAGTTTTAATCTTGTATTCTTAATAATATTTTTAAGAATACATTTCTACCATTCCTTTAGAAAGAAATTGTTGTAAACTTGTATTCTTAAAAACATTTTTAAGAATACATTCCCACCATTCATTTAAAAAGAAATTGCTGTAAATTTGTATTTTTAATAATATTTTTATGAATACATTTTCACCGTTCATTTAAAAAAAAATTGTTGTAAACTAGTATTCTTAATAATATTTTTAAGAATACGTTTCCACTATTCATTTAAAAAAATGTTCTAAACTAACAAACTTAATAATATTTTTAAAAGTAACTTTCTACCATTACTTTAGAAAGAAAAAGTTGTAAACATGTAGTCTTAATAATATTTTTAAGAATACACTTCCATCATTCCTTTAGTAAGAAATTGTTGTAAACTTGTATTCTTAATAATATTTTAAACAATACTTTTTATCATTCATTTAAAAAGAAATTGTCGTAAACTTGTATTCTTAAGAATTTTTTTAGAATACATGTACTTTATAAAGAAATTATTGTAAACTAGTTTTGTTAATAATATTTTACACCATTCCTTTAGAAAGGAAATTGTTGCAGATTTGTAATCTTAGTAATATTTTTAATATATTTCCACCAATCATTTAGCGTGTTCTAAACTAGTATTCATAATAACATTTTATGAATGAATGTCCACCATTACATTAGAAGGAAATTTTTATAAATTAGTTTTTTAAAAATATTTTTAGGAATACATGTAAGCCACACTACTTTACAAAGAAATCGTTGTAAACTAGTTTTATACATAATTTTCCACCATTTCTAAAGAAAGGAAGTTGTTGCAAACTAGTAGTATTAGTAATATTTTTTAGAATGCATTTCCACCATTCATTTAGAGTGTTCTAAACTAGTATTCTTAATAATATTTTTAAGAATGTATGTTCTCCATCACTTTAGAAAGAATCTGTTGTAAATTAGTTTTCTTAATAATATTTTTAAGAATACATGTAAGCCACACTACTTTACAAAGAAATTGGTGTAAACTAGTTTTGTTAATAATATTTTACACCATTCCTTTAGAAAGGAAATTGTTGCAAACTCATAGTCAGTAATATTTTTTAATATATTTCCACCATTCATTTAATGTGTTGTAAACTAGTATTCATAATAACATTTTTAAGAATGCATGTCCACCATTACTTTAGAAAGAAATTGTTATAAATTAGTTTCTTAATAATATTTTTAAGAATACATGTACGATACTACTTTACAAAGAAATTGTTTTAAACTAGTTTTATTAATAATATTTCCACTACTCCTTTCGAAAGGAAGTTGTTGCAAACTAGTAATCTTAGTAATATTTTTAGAATACATTTCGAGTGTTGTAAACTAGTATTCATAATAACATTTTTAAGAATGCATGTCCACTATTACTTTAGAAAGAAATTGTTATAAGTTTCTTAATAATATTTTTAAGAATACATGTACGCTACTACTTTACAAAGAATTTGTTGCAAACTAGTTTTATTAATATTTTTCCACTATTCCTTAAGAAAGGAAGTATTTGTAAACTAGTAATTTTAGTAATATTTTTAGAATACATTTCCATGATATGTTTATAGTGTTAACTAGTATTCTTAATAATATTTTTAAGAATGCATGACCACCATTACTTTACAAAAATTGTTGTAAATTAATTTATTAATATTATCTTTAAGATTACATTCCTATCATTACTTTAGAAAGAAATTGATGTAAACTTGTATTCTTAATATTATTTTTATAAATACATTTTCACCATTCATTTAAATAAATTGTTGTAAACTTGTATTCTTAATAATATTTTTAAGAATACATGTACTTTCCAAAGAAATTGTTGTAAACTAGTTTTATTAATAATATTTTCCACCATTATTTTAGAAAGGAAGTTGTTGCAAACTAGTAGTTTTAGTAATATTTTTTTAGAATACATTTTCATCATTCATTTAGAGTGTTGTAAACTAGTATTCATAATAATATTTTTAAAAATGCATGTCCACCATTACTTTAGAAAAAATTGTTATAAATTAGTTTCTTAATAATATTTTTAAGAATACATGTACGCTACTACTTTACAAAAAAAATTGTTGTGAGCTATTTTCATTAATTTTTTTAAGCCGTTCCTAAAGAAAGGAAGTTGTTTCAGACTAGTAACCTTAGTAATATTTTTTAGAATACATTTCCACCATTCATTTAGAGTGTTGTAAACTAGTATTCTTAATAATATTTTTAAGAATGTGGGTCCTCCATTACTTTAGAAAGAAACTGTTGTAAATTAGTTTTATTAATAATATTTTTAAGAATACATGTACGCCACTACTTTACAAAGAAATAGTTGTAAACTAGTTTTGTTAATAGTATTTTTTCTGCCATTCCTTAAGAAAGGAAGCTGGCTAGTAGTTTTTCAAACTAGTAGTCTTAGTAATATTTTTAGAATATAGTTACACCATATGTTTATAGTGTTAACTAGTATTCTTAATAATATTTTTAAGAATGCTTGACCATCATTACTTTAGAAAGAAATTGTTGTAAATTAATTTTCTTAATAATATTTTTAAGAATACACTTCTATCATTCTTTTAGAAAAATTGTTCTAATCTAGTATTCTTAATATTATGGTTTTAAAAAAAAAGTTTAGAAAAATATTTTACAATTTTATCAATTCATGCTTCAAAAAATGAATAAATAAAATAAAATAAATAAAGCTTTCTTTAGAAGTGAGGGGATCAGCAAAATTAAGATTAAAAATGTTGTTTAAAAAATTATCTATATGAAATAAATCATATTAAACCATATTAAATTCCCTTTGTTTGATTCCAATTATTGAGAAATGACTTCAGTATTCTTATTTGAAAATATAGATATTTTGCCAAATTTCAATCATATACAAGGAATTTAGTTTAGAATAAATAGGATAGATGGCGCCTCTAAACTTTCTATTTCATTTTCGGTTGAGATGTAGGAAGTTATTTTAAAACTAATACTAAGCACAAGTTAAATATAAGAAAAATAATAAACTCCACGTGAATGTTAAATATATAAAGTTGACTTCATTAAGAATTTAAATATTAAAGCTTTTTTGGAAAGAAAAGGAATTTTTAAAAAAATTTAAAACGATTATCACAAAATAATCTACACGAGTAAACCATACTGCATTTACATTTTTCGGGTCTAAGTTTTGAGAAATAACTCCAATATTTTGTTTCAAAACACAGATATTTAGCCAAATATCAACTATATACACAGAAAATTATATCAAAAATTGTTTTGTAAAAGAAATCTAATTTGAATCAAAGATACAGATAGTGCCTCCAAACTTTCTGTTCTTATTTTCGGATATGATTTGGGATGTTATTTTTAATCTACCACAAACACTAATCGTAATTTACATATAAAAAAGAACAAACTTCATATTCGTATTAAATTTAAGATATAAGTTGAATACATTAAAAATTAGGATATTAAAGTATTTGGGATGGGAAAAGAATCAGGAAGTAAAATGAAAATGAAAATCACAAAATAGTCCAAAGGCATAACCATATTTTCACATTGTTTTACTCTTCTAATTTTTGAGAAATGACTTCAATATTCCTTTTTAAAATAATGATATCAGGTGAAATTTCAATTATGTATACAAAAAGCGTCATTAAAAATATTGGGTAAAAAGGAATCTAATTTTGAATAAAAGATGCAAATAGACTATAAGAGAAGGTTTTTAAAACAGTACAAACACTGATCACAAGTAAAACACAGGTAAAATAATAAAATTATAATTTTCATTAAATAAAATATATAAAATTGAATTTATTAAAAATTCGTATATTAAAGCTTTTAGGAAGAGAAAGAAATCAGAAAAAAAAAAAAAAAAAGGAGAATGTTAATCACAAAATAGTCCATACACAAAAACCATATTAAATTCACTTTATTCTATGTCAAATACTGAGAAAAGATTTCACTATTCTGCTTTATAAATATAGATATTTCACCAACTTTTGTACGAGAAAAACATCATTAAAAAATATTGTGAAAGAGATAATCTAGTTTAGAATAAATCTGACAGATGGCAGCACCAGAACTTCAATTCTCGATTTCGCATACGATTTCGGAGGTTATTTTATCTATCAAAAACACTTAAAATGCAAGTTAAATTTAAGGTATAGAACTAAATTCGCATTTATATTAAATATAATATGTAAGATTGAATTCATAAATAATTCAGAAATAGATTCTCAAATTACGAAACGATGACTCAAACTCATTGTTGAGGTTTACAAAATCAAGACTTCACAGATGACAATGATGTAAAGTCCATTAAGCAAACGCTAAATCGTAGTGTGAAATGAATGCATGTAAAGGCACTCGACGTGTCAACAAGACGGTGATACAACCACTGCAAAATGTATCATGATGATGCCATCTATGGGTACAACTTTAAACTTCTAGAAATGGAAATTAATATTTTTCCCTGACATTTCCTCTAGGCAGATAAACGAACTCTTAATTTCACATAAAATAGTTTTTTATTCATCTTAAAAAAAAACAGTTTTTATTCATCTTCACTAAAACATGATTCAAACTACAATGGTTATTAAGCCAATGTTTAGATCTGGCGTATATTATAACTTAAAGCGTAATATAAGTGAATTGAAACAGTAACAAACACAAGAGGGGAGACCAACCTCCCATAGTCAAATATAGTGAAAAAAATTCCATAATTGTTAAATATTTTACATCAAGATTTCACCTCGACAAAAGCATTTGATTTATATTTTGGCATTCCCTTTTATTTTTGACAAAGTAATGAGCATTTGTAATGTATTGTAATTTGAAAAAAATAATTTAGGATGTCACATATAACAAATTCTTTAAATTCCACCGTGAAAGCCAGTATATGCCATTTAGTTGAAATGCTGTCTGTATTTCTGATAAATTCCGATTAGGATGTAGCATTAGATTAATTCTTTTTAGTTTGCTTTTTATATCTAAGATGGCGCCACCAAACAACTATTTTCAAAGGTTGAACTAAATTAGAATTACTAGTAGCAGAAATAAAAATGAAAATTATTCCTATAAATAATTTGGAAACAAATTCTAATTCTATTTCTTTTAAATTAAAGTCTTCCTAATTTTACAAACCAAATACACATCTACACTCCTTTATTTTCATTTGTTCATTAATATTCAACTGCTCATCCGAGCAATAGAATAATACGATAAACAATTTTGTATTTATTCCTCACATATTTTTATTCTTATTCTTTTAAAATAAAATTCTGAAAATTTCTTAAATAAAACTAAAGAATAATTTTTCTTAGTCTATCTAATTTGTTTACCCCCATATGACATTAGATCTACTAATTTTAGTTTGTCATTTTCATCTGAGAAGGCACCAGCAATCTACTATTTTCAAAGAGGCTTTCGTTTGGAGCACCAAGGTCTGCTGTTTTGCTAACACAGGGCTAATGAAATCGGGACCTACTGCTTAAAGCCAATTTGAATCCACGAATTTCGGTACCGAAGAGCAGCGACCTACTATTTGGCCATTGTAAGGGTTCAAAGAAGGAAATTGATGAAAACAAATAATAGTAAATACATAAAAATCACTCCACTAAAATAATTTAAAAACAAATTATAATTATAATTATATTCAATTTAAATTCTTTATTCTTTATAATTTTGCAAACCAAACATACGATTATATTCGTTTATTTTATTTTTATTATTTACTATTCAATTATAATTTGCTTAAAACACACATAACTTTTAACAATTATATTTTATCTTTGTAATATATTTTTAGACATTTTTTGGCAACATTTATATTTCTTAAGAAGTTTTATATTTTGCATCTGAAGTTTTAATTTGCCTTGTTCGCAAGTCAGAAATAAATTCTTATTTACTAAGGTCTTCAAAACTTTCAAAAATGTAATATTTTATTTCTTTTATGTCCAATATTTTTTTCCAATAATCAACTGCAAGGGGTTTTGAACAACAGTTTTTCAAAAACAGGCGAGAAATATTTTAAATATTTTATGTTTAATGATTACTTTTGCATTATGGGGGAAAATAGATTTTGGTTAGGCTTAACAATTTGTTATACATGTCTAAATTTTTAGGTGCAATTATTTAAATCAGCCCTTCAATTTTAGTGTAAATAATATTGCATGGTATTCTTAAAAATTTATTTTCTGTGGTTTAGAGTAAATTAATGCAATAATATGGAAATTACGTTTTTCTACCAATTTTACCCCACCTGACCCTATCGATTAATTGATATTGTACAGCAGTATAAATAGCTTGCCAATATTCATGCCTAGAGATGTAAAAAACCCGGAATTTTGAAGAGGTGGGAATAAACACGGAATTTTGGGAACTTTGGGAAGAAATCATTTTAAAAATATTTAGATTTACTTTTTCAACAGTGGCTATTTAAGAACTAGCATATTAATTCTAAGAATTTTTTTTTTTTTTTTTTTTTTTTTTTTTTAAACTTTTGGCAATATATATATATATATATATATATATATATATATATATATATATATATATATATATATATATTCAAGAAATAATACCAATGAGTATTTAAATATTTTTATAGTAGTACTTATGTAATTAATTGCCCTGTTAGTCTTATCAAACACATAGCTGGTTGCTTCCATTTTAATTGCTAATATAATAATTATATACATTATTTTTGATCATTATTTATGTATCATTATTTATTATGTAAATTGTTTTATATTAAACTTTTCCTCCTCCTTTTATAATATAAAAATAAATCATTAAATTTAAAATAATAATTTATTATTTTTTGTAATGCATATATCATTTAAAGGTGTAATCAAATGACAATGTTGCATTTTGTGTCCAATTACTGCACACTCACACATTATATATATATATATATATATATATATATATATATATATATATATATATATATATATATATATATATATATATATATATATATATATATATATATATATATATATATATATATATATATATATATATATATAATGTGTGTGTATGTGTATATATGTGGGAGGTTTATTCCCACGGTGAAAAGATGCTCCAAAACTTAACAAACACTAACTTATTTAATTAAAACTATTTACAACTTATGTACAAATTATATGGTGTCTAGGGTGCCCGTCTGGCATAACATAAGCGCCCGTCTTGGCGATCAGTCGGTAGTGCCGTCTGCACTCGGTACTGTCCAGCTTAAGTCTGTCGATCTCGGCGTTCCACTCGGGAGGGTTGTTGCCATACCATAGAAGTGTAAAAGTTCGTTTGCTCTAAGCGCGCATCAAATCTGGTGTTCGATGTCATCCAGGCTCCCACATATATATATATATATATATATATATATATATATATATATATATATATATATATATATATATATACATATATATATATATATATACATATATATATATACGTATATATATACATATATATACATATATATATATATATTTATATATATACATATATATATATATATATACATATACATATATATACATATACATACATACATATATATACATACATAAACATACATACATATATATACATACATAAACATACATACATATACATACATACATATATATATATATATATATATATATATATATATATATATATATATATATATATATATATATATATATATATATATACATATATATATATATATATATATATATATATATATATATATATATATGTATATATAGAGAGAGGGAGAGAAAGAGAGAGAGAGAGATGTTATCCAAGAAAAATAATAATTTATGGGTTTTGTGACACTACAGATTATTGCCTAATATTTAAGTAATAATAAAAATATTGGATATTTCTCAAAGGAAAAATATACATATAGTTTCATGCTAAACATGATGTCTTGCCAAATACAGTTAGTTAATCCAAATTATTAAATTTTGTGGCTGTTTGGCTTCCTTACACGTTTATTCATGACAGTTGCCAGTTAACTATTAATATCGAATCATTTATGAAATGTAAAAACTGTCTTGTGTGATTAGGATATTTTATCTATCAAAAACACTTAAAATGCAAGTTAAATTTAAGGTATAGAACTAAATTCGCATTTATATTAAATATAATATGTAAGATTGAATTCATAAATAATTCAGAAATAGATTCTCAAATTACGAAACGATGACTCAAACTCATTGTTGAGGTTTACAAAATCAAGACTTCACAGATGACAATGATGTAAAGTCCATTAAGCAAACGCTAAATCGTAGTGTGAAATGAATGCATGTAAAGGCACTCGACGTGTCAACAAGACGGTGATACAACCACTGCAAAATGTATCATGATGATGCCATCTATGGGTACAACTTTAAACTTCTAGAAATGGAAATTAATATTTTTCCCTGACATTTCCTCTAGGCAGATAAACGAACTCTTAATTTCACATAAAATAGTTTTTTATTCATCTTCAAAAAAAACAGTTTTTATTCATCTTCACTAAAACATGATTCAAACTACAATGGTTATTAAGCCAATGTTTAGATCTGGCGTATGTTATAACTTAAAGCGTAATATAAGTGAATTGAAACAGTAACAAACACAAGAGGGGAGACCAACCTCCCATAGTCAAATATAGTGAAAAAAATTCCATAATTGTTAAATATTTTACATCAAGATTTCACCTCGACAAAAGCATTTGATTTATATTTTGGCATTCCCTTTTATTTTTGACAAAGTAATGAGCATTTGTAATGTATTGTAATTTGAAAAAAATAATTTAGGATGTCACATATAACAAATTCTTTAAATTCCACTGTGAAAGCCTGTATATGCCATTTAGTTGAAATGCTGTCTGTATTTCTGATAAATTCCGATTATGATGTAGAATTAGATTAATTGTTTTTAGTTTGCTTTTTATATCTAAGATAGCGCCACCAAACAACTATTTTCAAAGGTTGAACTAAATTAGAATTACTAGTAGCAGAAATAAAAATGAAAATTATTCCCCTAAATAATTTGGAAACAAATTCTAATTCTATTTCTTTTAAATTAAAGTCTTCCTAATTTTACAAACCAAATACACATCTACACTCCTTTATTTTCATTTGTTCATTAATATTCAACTGCTCATCCGAGCAATAGAATAATACGATAAACAATTTTGTATTTATTCCTCACATATTTTTATTCTTATTCTTTTAAAATAAAATTCTGAAAATTTCTTAAATAAAACTAAAGAATAATTTTTCTTAGTCTATCTAATTTGTTTACCCCCATATGACATTAGATCTACTAATTTTAGTTTGTCATTTTCATCTGAGAAGGCACCAGCAATCTACTATTTTCAAAGAGGCTTTCGTTTGGAGCACCAAGGTCTGCTGTTTTGCTAACACAGGGCTAATGAAATCGGGACCTACTGCTTAAAGCCAATTTGAATCCACGAATTTCGGTACCGAAGAGCAGCGACCTACTATTTGGCCATTGTAAGGGTTCAAAGAAGGAAATTAATGAAAACAAATAATAGTAAATACATAAAAATCACTCCACTAAAATAATTTAAAAACAAATTATAATTATATTCAATTTAAATTCTTTATTCTTTATAATTTTGCAAACCAAACATACGATTATATTCGTTTATTTTATTTTTATTATTTACTATTCAATTATAATTTGCTTAAAACACACATAACTTTTAACAATTATATTTTATCTTTGTAATATATTTTTAGACATTTTTTGGCAACATTTATATTTCTTAAGAAGTTTTATATTTTGCATCTGACAACATAATTTGCCTTGTTCGCAAGTCAGAAATAAATTCTTATTTACTAAGGTCTTCAAAACTTTCAAAAATGTAATATTTTATTTCTTTTATGTCCAATATTTTTTCCAATAATCAACTGCAAGGGTTTTTGAACAACAGTTTTTCAAAAACAGGCGAGAAATATTTTAAATATTTTATGTTTAATGATTACTTTTGCATTATGGGGGAAAATAGATTTTGGTTAGGCTTAACAATTTGTTATACATGTCTAAATTTTTAGGTGCAATTATTTAAATCAGCCCTTCAATTTTAGTGTAAATAATATTGCATAGTATTCTTAAAAATTTATTTTCTGTGGTTTAGAGTAAATTAATGCAATAATATGGAAATTACGTTTTTCTACCAATTTTACCCCACCTGACCCTATCGATTAATTGATATTGTACAGCAGTATAAATAGCTTGCCAATATTCATGCCTAGAGATGTAAAAAACCCGGAATATTGAAGAGGTGGGAATAAACCCGGAATTTTGGGAACTTTGGGAAGAAATCATTTTAAAAATATTTAGATTTACTTTGGCTATTTAAGAACTAGCATATTATTTCTAAGAGTTTTTTCTTTTGGCAATATATATATATATATATATATATATATATATATATATATATATATATTCAAGAAATAATACCAATGAGTATTTAAATATTTTTATAGTAGCACTTATGTAATTAATTACCCTGTTAGTCTTATCAAACACATAGCTGGTTGCTTTAATATTAATTGCTAATATAATAATTATATACATTATTTTTGATCATTATTTATTATGTAAATTGCTTTATGTTAAACTTTTCTCCTCCTTTTATAATATAAAAATAAATCATTAAATTTAAAATAACAATTTATTATTTTTTGTAATGCATATATCATTTAAAGGAGTCATCAAATGACAATGTTGCATTTTGTGTCCAATTTCTACGAACGCATACATTATATATATATATATATATATATATATATATATATATATATATATATATATATATATATATATATATATATATATATATATATATATATATATATATATATATATATATATATATATATATATATATATATGTATATATATATATATATATATATACATATATATATATATATA
>CM063509.1:65330313-65350313 GCA_032207245.1 Pardosa pseudoannulata
TAGTATATTTTAATAGTAAAAAATACTAAAAACAAAAATATAGTAGATTGTTTTGGATGAAAAATGATGGCATTATTAAGTTGCGAAAGGTTGTAGAGTTATTAATTTTAAAAAATTGAGAAATAGATAATTGCATTTACTTAAAAATTTTTTTTATTTTGTATTATTATTTATTTTTATAAAGTTAAATAATTATCGTTTGTTATTTAAATTAGTGATAAAAATGATATTTAAATGTTTCTACATTATCATATATAATAAAATATTGTATATTTTTAATCATATGGTGATTCATAAAAATAACTGTAAATATAGATTATATTAATCAGGATATATATTTTTTTATTTGTGTATTTTTAATATTTTTTCCATAAATTTATAACCATTAATTAAACATAATCTATAATTATATTCAATAGAAATGGCAATAAGTAATTAATGTATTTCAAGTTTTATTTATAAACTAGACGTTGTTTTGTTTTATCGTGGTAAATCCAAAAATTGTAAAATGTTTTTAAATAAATCATAAATTGGACCATTTTGATTTAAAAGTAAGGAAAGTATTTTGTCAGTGAAGGGTTTCAAGCATTATAATAATCTCAACAAGCACACAATTCTGGATTTTTAATTAAAAAAAAACATTTTTTATCGGTTCAAATTGTGAATCTAAATCATGCTCGAATCAGCTTAATTACATGCACAAAATGTCATCATATTCCGTCCAGCCTTTTAAGAGGAGTTTTATTACAAACACACGGACCACAAAAACCGCTTAAAAAGCACATAATGATTCGGTTTTTAATTGTCCTTGGTCTAAAACCAGCATAAAAAGCAACAATGAAAACGCCTGTAAATTGCGGTAAGACAGGTTCAACATACGTTCAACCATTCTCCGCCACAAGCTGAAAGTGATAAACAGCATGTTCTACAACAGATCGGAGTGTCTCAGGGGTGACGTTGCTAATGTGTTGCTTAATCCGTGTCTTCTAATCAGCTTAATTTGCAATCGGGCTACTGTACACAACATTTTTAAGATAATCCCACAGCCAGAAGTCACGAAGATTGAGGTCTGGTGATCTTGGAGGCCAGGCTGTTGGACAATTACTTCTGATAAGTCGATTATTTCCGAAATGCCTCTTTAGCAGTTGCATGATTGGTTTTGCGGCGTGAGGAGCAGCGCTATCTTGCATGAAAATGATTCTATCCAGACATGCACGCTGTTGTAGTGTTGGAATGACCTGGCTGTGCAAAAGACTCGAATACTGATTACCATTCACGATACAGGTAACAGGACCCACAGGATCAATATCCTCGAAACTAAAAGACCCTACCATGCACGATGCCGTCAACTCGCACCACACAGTTACCTTTGGCGAATGCAACGGTACTGATGAAGTTGCGAATGGGTTTTCCTTTACCCATATCCTGAAATGTTATGTGCTGACAAACCCGTGGAGGTGGAAATGGGCTTCATCTGTCCACAAAATGTTCCATGGCCATTCATTGTCCATATTGTAGCGTACTGAAGCTTTAACTGAGTCCGAAGAAGGATAGCGGAGGCCTACGTACAGACTAATGATATTTATTTAGAAACACAATGTTGAAGTTATAATAAATACAGATGAAACAATGAATATCTACAAATAAAAATGATGATCGTTGCAGGAATCAGCTTCCTAGCCGTTGAAGAGAAAAAAAGGGGGGAGGACATTCAGTCGCTCACCTGGACGTTCTCGACCGATGAGTTCACAGGAGACTCGATCGGTTAGAAAATTCTCTCCCTGGGTCATGAACTCCGGTCTTTTATATCGTCACATCGTCTCCCCTCAAATGTCCATCTCAGCTGATCGGACATCTGGTTGATGACGTAGAGAGGAAAACCGTCTGTAGAGCAGGTGCAAGCCAAGGGAAGTTTGCAGTAATCGGAAACAATCTCGCCGATCATTAATCGATGTTTCCGGACAAACCTTTTTAGAACGAGGTAGAAAGTATTGCTGCTTCCCTTACAATGTAGAGGATTTCTGTCGTGCGAGACGCTTTCTTCGGGATGCCATTGAAACGAACACTGGAAACATTTCGCCAACATCCTAATGAATTTCTCAGACAGAATTATTGAGATGGTCCTCGGTGTTAACAATCCTCTATTAGGCATCCTATTCATCGCGAAACAACGTCCTTTCACTAGGTAAAGAAGAGCTCAGTTCAAGTGCTCACAAAAGGCACGTTTGCTATTTTTCTGTCGGTTTTTCTCACGGTCGTAGATAGGTCGGTATCTGGAAATTTAATATAACGAGAATTCGTTACAATATCCAGGCGAGGGAGAAATTCCAGAGCAAAAGCTTTTCCTCTTGGCAGGTCAGCAGGAAGCAACTAATGAACATGTGTCATTTTGTATTTATAGCAATGCACAATATTGCGTATAATTTTATACTCGCAGGCATGTCTTACCACGTGTAATGCATGTTCGCACACCACTGCTCGTCTCTTCCTCTAATGCTGTGGCCACATCTTCTACCATTACTGACGTCAAGCAATTGATTTCCTCCTTCTGCCAGATTTACTTCAAAAAAAAACATGTTTCTTCAAATTTCTGAATTATATTCTTTAGACCCTTAAAGCTGCAGACGCACGGTAGTCTTTCATGTAGGAGAGCTTCACCAGAAGTGCACGATCCTTCATTGAGGGACTCATGACAAGCTAATCAGATAAGATATGATGGGAAAGGATCTCACAGGATCTCACAGGAAGATTTCACAACAGCCCTGTAGTACTGGAGTAACTATTAATGGTAATGCGTCAGACTATGAGTAATGATTTGGCATGACATACACATAATAGGAAAGCCACATATCCCGCTCTTTTATACCACATGCAATATATCGTGCGCATGCGTGTCTTTTAATTAATTTGCATACTATGCCGCTAACAGCGCCATCTATTGATATATTTTGGAACTTTTTTTATTATGCCAAACCGTTTTCCCCTTCTAACATATTCAGTTCAAATTTGAATTTTTTTGTTTGTTTGTTTGTTTTAGCAGTGTTTTGAAAGAGGGACTTTATTATGGACAGCCTGTACATAGTTTGGAGACAAAATGACTCAAATTAGCGTTCTAGCGTTAAATTTAAACAGTTTTTACTTTTTCCAGATGATTTTTTTTATTTTATTCTGTTAATAACTGTGAAAAATATTTGTATATTTTTTTCTAACAGCAGTTTATATTTTTCAAAGCAAATTCCATATTTAATTTTTTAGTTAGTTTTATCCTCGCCTTGCTGCCTGCAGTGCTAGCAGTTGAAGAACCGGATGAACACTTCAATTGCTCAGAACATATGAACGATTCTTGTACTTGCTATGATACAGGATCTAGTAAGGACGTGCTAAAGTTGTAAGTACACGATATAATAGTACTAAAAAGACTAAACTTCTCGGAGCAGTATCCCCTAGGGGACCAAGGGTCCTGTGGTGGGAAGCATATGTTCCCGTTAGGTGGTCAGTACTACTAATGATTATTATTTGTTATGTGATATATAAGAGGAGAAAGGAATGCTAGAAAGAAATACTAGAAAATTTAGAATCGGAACCGAAAGTGAATTCAAGAAAGGCATATTAGGCCGGTTCATTTTTACGATAAAAACATCATATATATAATATATATAGAGAGAGAGAGAGAGATAAAGAGAGAGAGTGAGAGAGAGAGAGATAGATAGGTAGATAGACTATGAACACATGCATATATGTATAATTGTATAACCTCTCTCTTTCTCTCTTTCGCCCTCTCTCTCTCTCTCTCTCTCTCTCTCTCTCTCTATATATATATATATATATATATATATATATATATATATATATATATATATATATATATATATATATATATATATATATATATATATATATATATATATATATATATATATATATATATATATATATATATATATATATATATATATATATATATATATATACATATATATATATACATATATATATATATATATATATATATATATATATATATATATATATATACATATATATAATATATATATATATATATATATATATATATATATATATATATATATATATATATATATATATATATATATATATATATATTGTTGCAAGATAATTCTCTGCCAAAACATATACCTTTTTTTACCTGCCTCATAGGATACTTTACAATTCTGGAAATTAAAAATTTTACTGATTTCGTCATATGACTGGCTATATGCTAGTTTATTAAATAATTGTTTTTTCTTTTCATGTAAGTGTCTTAAATGGACAAACAAACTTTTGTTTGCAGACCTTGTTGAAAGAAAAATCAGATTTATTTAAACTAGAGAAAATGTTCGATATCACTTTAATATTACGTAAATAGTTTTCTTTTATATTTATCTTAAATAATAGATTAGGTATATATGTGATAATTTTAAATTTTATCATCGATTTTTTTTTCCAAGATAATTTTCAGCCAAAACACAAACCTTTTTTTACCTATCTTGTAGGATACTTTACAATTCTGAAAATAAAAAAAATTTACTGATCCCGTCATAAGACGGGCTGCATTCTAGTTTATTAAATAATTGTTGTTTCTTTTCATGTAGGTGTCTTAAATGGACTAAGCAAAATTTTGTTTACTGTCCTTGTGGAAAGAAATATCAGGTTTACTTAAACTTCAGTGAATATTCGATATCACTTAGATATTACGCATGTAATTTTTTTTATATTTGGCTTAAATAATAACTTAGGTATATATCTAATAATTTTAATTATCAATTTTTTTTTCTGTTCCAAGATAATTTTCAGTCAAAAAACAAATCATTTTTTTCCTGCTTCATAAAATATTTTACAATTCTGGAAAATAAAAAATTTTACTGATCCCGTCTTATGACTGGCTATATGCTAGTTTATTAAATAATTGTTGTTTCCTTCAAGTAGGTGTCTTAAATGGACTAAGCAAACTTTTGCTTGCAGTCCTTGTGGAAAGAACAATCAGGTTTACTTAATCATTTTTTTCCTGCTTCATAAAATATTTTACAATTCTGGAAAATAAAAAATTTTACTGATCCCGTCTTATGACTGGCTATATGCTAGTTTATTAAATAATTGTTGTTTCCTTCAAGTAGGTGTCTTAAATGGACTAAGCAAACTTTTGCTTGCAGTCCTTGTGGAAAGAACAATCAGGTTTACTTAAACTGCAATGAATGTTCGATACCACTTAGATATTACGTAAATAATTTTCTTTTATATTTGTCTTAAATAATAGATTAGGTATATGAAAATTTTAAATTTAATTATCGATTATTTTTTTTTTGTTCCAAGATAATTTTCAGCCAAAAAACAAATCATTTTTTTACCTGTGTCATAGAATGCTTTACAATTCTGGAAATTAAAAATTGTACTGATTCCGTCATATTACTGACTATATGCTAGTTTATTAAATAATAGATTTTTCTTTTCATGTAAGTGTCTTAAATGAACTAAGCAAACTTTTGTTTGCAGACATTGTGAAAAGAAAAATCATGTTTTCTTAAACTGCAGCGAATGTTCGATATCACTTAGATATTACGCATGGGTTATGCCATGTGAAATCAACACAATTTTAGAACAAATTCTACCTGACCCCCTCCAATTTTGATTAAATTTGGTATAGTAAATGACTTTATGGTAATAAAGAAAATCCCCAAATCTTATGTTCAAATAATAATTGGTTTGGAAGTTATAAGGCTTCAAAGTTACCAGATTTGTCTCAAAAATACACTATCGGCATACCTTTAAATTACACTTGTTACTCACCTAATTAAGCTAGAGAAATGTGCAAGGTGTTATTTTAAACCTTTTTTAATGGGCTTTCATATGATATACAACACATGATGACTTGAAATTTTTTTTTAATTTAAATTTAAATTAAAATTTAAAATTTAAATTTCTCAAAAAGCCAAGTTTTTAAAATTTTGAAAAAAATCTCAAAATTGCTCATATTGTTGTTAATTAATCCTCAAAGTTTCATGTTGGGATCATAATGGGATCACAAGCTACAAAATTTTTTTGTTTGATATATTTACTATTGGAATAACGAAAATGAGAACATGCATTCATTACTTTTAATCTAATTCAGCTGTATAGGATGGCATTAATGTTAAAACACTACCTTATCGACATATACTCTAGTAAATAGTACATTTAACATTTGTGAAGATTTTAAAATGAAGAAAAATCATTAAAGTGCATTACTTTTGATGGATGGTGCTACTTATTTAGTTGAAACTGGTAGAAAGCTTTATGTGTTTTGAGAATTTCTACTTCAGAAAGAATATACATTGGTCCTCTTAGAGTTAAAGGATTCACCTTACACATAACATCTGAAATTGGAATTCATAGTACATCTGACTTCATACATTGTGACATAGTACATTGAGATTATAATGGGATCACAAGCTATAAAATACCAAATTAGCTTCCATTAACACATACAAGGACTGCCTGGCTATGATGATTTGTAATCCAGCATCAGTCAGCTGCCACATGGGAGAGTGTACATCATGTTCTTATAATACATAATTAAAAACCATACTTGATGAAACATTTGATGAAAATGTGGTGGAAAATGTCATTTTCAATCAGTGGATTTCTGTTGATAGGAGCTCTTTAGAAATAATACAAAAGTCAGCATCAGAATTTATTGACTTATTTTGTGAGAAAATGTCTGTATTAGTTTATCATTACTGTGTGGTGAAACAACAAAATTCATTTATAAACAATATAAAGGAAAATTTAAAAGATTCAGAGTTTGTAGTTCTTGATTTTGCTGAAAATTACTTATTTGTCATACAGGATGAGGCCCAGAGCTGCCACTGAACTAATGTTCAATCTACAACTCACCCATTTGTTGTATATTACAAAGGGAAGTTTGGAATTGACCACTTTGCATACATTGTAATTTAAGACTGTTTGGAGCCCAATACAGTAGCAGTTTACTGTTTTCAAAAGAAGCTTATTACTTTTTTTCAGACAGAATTTTAAAAAAAGTGCAAGGAAAATATTTTATTTCTCAGATGGGTCATCTGCACAATATATAAATAAGAAAAACTTTGCCAATTTATGCTTACATAAGGAAGATTTTGGCATTGGGGCAGAATGGCATTTTTGGACAGGAAAACATCACAGGAACACATTTTGTTTTTCAACCCAAGAAGAACATGTTTCAACAGCTATATTTCTAGATGACCAATTTAAAAATGCTTTTGCAATTCCTGGGACTTAGAAATATCATGCTTTTATACCCACAAAATCAAAAACACCACAGAATCAAAGTCTTTGAGAAGACATTTTCCTTTTCACAAGATTTATTGATGCAAACGGCGATAGCATCACAATAAAAGTTTCTATTTGCTGATATAAATAGCTATATTACTGCTGTTTATAATTGCAACTTGTGGCTTACATTTATGTTAAGAGAAAGAAGAGAAAAACCCTGAAGAGGTAAAAGTGACATTCCTTCACTCATCTGGACCATCACCATTTTTATATATATATATATAAGCCAGATGTACTATGGATTCCAATTTCAGATGTTATGTGTAAGTTGGATACTTTAACTCCAACAGGACCAATGTATATTCTCTCTGAAGTAGAAATTCTCAAAACACATAAAGCTTTCTACCAGTTTCAACTAAATAAGTAGCACCATCCATCAAAAGTAATGCACTTTAATAAATTTTCTTCTTTCTAAAATCTTCACAAATGTTAAATGTACTATTTACTAGAGTATATGTCGATAAGGTAGTGTGTAAACATTAATGCCATCCTATACAGCTGAGTTAGATTAAAAGTAATGAATGCATGTTCTCATTTTCGTTATTCCAATAGTAAATATATCAAACAAAAAACTTTTGTAGCTTGTGATCCCATTATGATCCCAACATGAAACTTTGAGGATTAATTAACAACAATATGAGCAATTTTTGAGATTTTTTCAAAATTTTAAAAACTTGGCTTTTTGAGAAATTTAAATTTTAAATTTTAATTTAAATTTAAATTTTTAAAACAATTTTCAAGTCATTATGTGTTGTATATCATATGAAAGCCCATTAAAAAAGGTTTAAAATAACCCCTTGCGCATATCTCTAGCTTAATTAGGTGAGTAGCAAGTGTAATTTAAAAGTATGCCGATAGTGTATTTTTTAGACAAATCTGGCAACTTTAAAGCCTTATAACTCCCAAATCAATTATTATTTGAACATAAGATTTAGTTATTTTCTTTATTACCATAAAGTCACTTACTATACCAAATTTAATCAAAATTGGAGGGGGTCAGGTAGAAACCTTGCGTTGATTTGGTATGGAATTACCCGTATATAATTTTTTTGTTCCAAGATAATTCTCAACCAAAAAACAAATAATTTCCTTACTTGCCTCATAGGATACTTTACAATTCTGGAAAATAAAAAACTTTTCTGATCCCGTCATACGACGGTCTATAAGCTAGTTTATTAAATAATGGTTGTTTCTTTTCCTGTAGGTGTCGTAAATGGACTATGCAAACTTTTGTTTGCAGTCTTTGTGGAAAGAACAATCAAGTTTACTTAAAGTGCAGTGAATGTTCGATACCACTTAGATATTATGTATATAATTTTCTTTTATATTTGGCTTAAATAATAGATTAGGTATGTGATAATTTCAAATTTAATCATCGATTATTTTTTTTTTGTTCTAAGATAATTTTCAGCCAAAAAACAAATAATTTTTTTACCTGCCTCATAGGATATTTTACAATTCTGAATATAAAAACTGATCCCGTCATATGACGGGCTATATGCTAGTTTATTAAATAATTGTTGTTTCTTTCATGTAGGTGTCTTAAATGGACTAAGCAAACTTTTGTTTGCAGTCCTTGTCTAAAGAACAATCAGGTTTACTTAAACTGCAGTGAATGTTCGATATCTGAGTGCCCTGTTTGTGATAACGAAGGATTTAGAAAATGGGGTGTAATTTACATGGACGCTCGACCTCGAAAAGAACATGTTTATTTTCATCCACCTCCAGAAAGAATATTCACTCCGGCACCTGTTAATTACACCATTTGTGATCTCTTGCAAACCTCCAGCTATCTTTTACCACCAACTCGCAAGATGCGCAATATCAGTCATTCCCCACTTTACATTTTCAAGACAGATAATTGCTTAAACTTTCCGAAGAACCTCAATGAAACCAAAATAAGGTCGATTTTAAGACGACTAGAAAGAATGATCCAAACAATATTTTCAGATCTCATCGAGAAACAAAAGCCGGTCAAATTGGGAAATATATCTTCCAATTCTCAACGTTTAGGAGAGAAACGTATAACAGACAATTTATACGAAGTACTGTTTAAACCTTATAATGCAGGACTTTTAAGTAATAAGCACGAAATTTACGGTAAGAACCATTTCAATGTACTTAATAGTATTAATAACGCATCACCAAAGTTAAGATTTCGACGTGAGGTTGAGAAAACTAGAGAGGATGACTTATTGGGGCTGAAGAAAGACAAAGCTGCTGAAATGCCGAAGGAAGAATTCACCACAAGCGCGGGACACAATTATGAGCGTTGGTCGACGAAAATTAATACTGTAAGAGATGAAGCTATTACTAAGAATTTCCAAACAACCAGACAACCATCAACAAGTAAAAAACACCCTTCCCGTGTTCGTGGTAGAAAGAAGAAAAAATTCAATAAAGGCAACAGAAAGCATAAAGGCAACAGCAAAAGCTTCCAAGCTAAGTTTAAAAATGCAGATCATGGAGAAGGGTCAAAGTTGTTGGATAAACGAACAACAGGGGTAGTTACTAGATTTGATAAAGGGAGTAACAATGGCACATACGGAGAATTTGGAGAAGTAAATTATACCTACATTACATCGAAAAAGGATGTTCCCTTGTCAGACATATCTAGAGATGTATCAACTGTCTCTTTCTTTTCGCGTTTTATAAGATCTACTGAAGTTCCACGCTTGGCAAAGAACTTTTACAATACACAAATTAGTCAACAAGCTTTTCAGAATTCTTCGGACAATGATGTAGAGCAGTTGAAATTTAGAAACGAAACTATTTTGCAAGAGATAAGAGTGAACCATAAAGATGGAAATACTATCATGAAACAGGATTTGTCGAATAGAATCCAGGAAAAGCAGCCAACAAAACCAGGGAGGGATTTCAAATTATTACCAACTGCTGTAAAGGAAAAACTTTTGTCTTCTAACGTCTTTCGAGGTCTTCCACAACCTAATGGCACATATTCTTCAGGATTTCCAACTGACCCTGATTTGTCTAGAAAATCTCATCAAGCTCTAAGTACCACATCGAGTTCCTTACATGAGCAATATTCTTCTCCTGGTGCAACTGAATACAAAGTGTCTGGTAATAATATAAATGGAGAACAAAGTTCTGTCAATATTGCAAATGTTTCTTTCGAGCCACCAAACCAGAAAGGACAAGCGGTCAATTTGCAAACAACTAAAGAGCATGAAAATAATGATATGGAGAGTAGAAATTCAAGAAATCTAACATACTTGTCAAATCATATTCCTTTTACTGAAAAAGGAGAGAATTTTAGACATGAAGAGTTTAATTTAACCAATAAAAACGACACTAATAACCTAACTTTTTTAGGCGAAACATCTGAACACACTCTATATAGAAACAAAACAAAAGAAACAAATCTAAACGAGACACTAGATGATATTTTAGAGAAAAATCAAAGACATACAGAAAGTAACATATTTGATGGGATAAAGGAAAATATTGGAATAGCTGAAAGTATTGAAAAAAGCAATCGAGGTAGTTTAAATGTGAATTACAGTGGTAATGAAAATGAAACGTTGTCATTTAGTGATGAAACACCCATAAAATCAGGTGAAAGATATCAGACAGTCGGGTATAAACGAAGCCACATAGTTGATAACTATACAACCATGCTGAATCATGTCAATAATAGTGAGCTGAATATGACAAGCTCTAAAGATAGTATTTCTGATTACATCAGTAATCTAGATTCTATAATGTTCAAAGATTCTGAAATTCAGAAAAATTCCAGTGAACACTTCATAGATGACGCTAGTACATATAGTCCATTTTACTATAGCACCGTTAAATACGACAACAGTGATTACAAGAATTCGACAATCGTTAAACATGGCAACATAACCATCTTTCTAAATCATACTATCATAAAAATGGATGACAACGTTGAAAATGGTATGATAGAGTCAACTAATTTGGAATCAGGACACTCCAGTTTAAGATTTAAACGAGATAAACTGATCACAGAGAAAGTTAACAAAAGCCTTCAGTTTGACAGAAAAAATATGAATGGTGGCTTTCAAAATAAGAAAGTATTGCTTAATTTTACTGGAGACTTTTCGGCACCAACAAGTGTGAGAAAACAAAGCTCAATGGGTTACAATAAAAACTTTCATGATCCTAAGAAGTCTGACGAAGTTTTGAGATTTGATCTTAATTCTTCAAATCACGAAAAAGATCAAGGTTTGTCTTTCAACGAAACTACCAAAGAAGTAGAGCTGGATAACAAAGGAATCTTGAAATTTAAAAATGTAAGAATAAAATACAAAGGCAAAAAATTTAAAGGTATGGGTTTAAATAAAAAAGTTGAGGAATTCTTTGCAATGCCACCAAATTCTAACAAAGACCAAAAAGAACAGCCAAAGTCGATGAAAGTTAAGCTGGTTTCAGATGGTTACAGTGAAATCACCGGTAATGAAAATTTAGATGTAAGCAGGACCTCAACAAGATACGACGTAAAAATATCCGACAAAGTTTTGGGATTTGATTTTAATTCTTCAGATCAAGAAAAAGACCAAGGTTTGCTTAACATCGAAACTACCAAAGAAGTAGAGTTAGATGACAAAGGAATCTTGAAATTTAAGAATGTAAGAATAAAATACAAAAGCCAAAAATTTAAAGGTATGGGTTTAAAGGAAAAATATGATGAATTCTTTGCAATGGCACCAAATTCTAACAAAGACCAAAAGTCAAAGTCGATGAAAGTTAAGCTGATTTCAGATGGTTACAGTGAAATCACCGGTAATGAAAATTTAGATGTTAGCAGGACCTCAACAGGATACGACGTAAAAATATCCGACGAAGTTTTGGGATTGGATCTTAATTCTTCAGATCAAGAAAAAGACCAAGGTTTGTTTAACATCGAAACTACCAAAAAAGTAGAGTTAGATAACAAAGGAATCTTGAAATTTAAGAATGTAAGAATAAAATACAAAGGCCAAAAGTTTGAAGATATGGGTTTAAATAAAAAAGTTGATGAATTTTTTGCAATGCCACCAAATTCTAACAAATACCAAAAAGAACAGCTGAAGTCAATGAAAGTTAAGCTGACTTCAGATAGTAACAGTGAAAACACCGGTAATGAAAATTTAAATGATAGCTGGACCTCAACAGGACAAGTGAAAAACCATCAATTTTCTTACCTTTCGGAAAATACTCCTGAAACAACAAAACATGATTTACCAACATACGAAAATGATGAAAAAGTTTACAAAAAGGGGATGGGTTTGCAACAAAACACAGAATATTCCTTTTCAGACAAAAGACAGATACCATTGTTAAAAGAAATTCCAAAGAATAGATTACTTCAGAAGACCGATGAAGATGATACCCAAAAGAAATATGTCAATCCTAAATTCAGAGCTGGAAGGAAATTGCTACAGTTTACAGAGACTGATAGTGAAAAATGTAAGTTAAATTTTCTTATAAAATACTCCTTTCTTTTCTAAATTTATATCAATAAGCATTAATATTTTTTAAACCATTTTATGCATATATTCTTTTAAAAAGAAGATAACAGATGTTTTTTTAATTAACTTTTAATTTTCTCCTTTTAAAATTTAACTTGATCCAACATAAATAATTTACTAAGCAAATTTTGCACTTTAGAGAAGAAAAATTAACTTGTGATTTATATCGACATTTTTTATCAGAGTTTGGCGCCGAACGATGAGCGAATGGTTAGGGTGCTGGCCTTCGGAACCGGAGTTCGAATCCCACTGTGCCATAGATGTTCGTAGCCTTTCGAAGTCGGCTTTAAGCAGTAGGTCCAGGTCTCATTAGACCTCGTGTTGCAAAAAGTAGACCGTAGCACTCTAAACAAATCTCAATCTATTAGATTTTGGCAATATTCCTTTATTATTCTAAAATAAGGACCAAAAATGTTCAAAAAGTATTTTCGAGAAATAATAATGCAAAATAACCTTCAAAATGTTTACCAAACTCTTTTAGTGTACACTAAAATGAATCTAGATACCCGTTTTATATTTCAACCATATAGTATATTCCAACTATACTATGGATTCCCCCCCCCCCCCCGGCGTTTTTATAAAGAGGGAACCCTTTCGTCGTAAAAGGAACGTTGCAACTTGATTTCAACCTCTAATTACTGTAATTAGTCTATTAACAAAGCTCTGAAAGAAGGAGAAAAATGTTTAAATTTTCAAAAACCTCGAATTTAAGTCCAAGTATATGAAGTTGTTCGGGGCACCTTGACTCTAAGTCGAATCCCCAGTAGTGAGCGATATTTGTGTCTTTACTGATGTGCTTCGTAATACTAATGAGCTTTTTTTTAAATTAAGAGAGCATTTTTAAGGTAGAAGTCATGAATTAAAATAAGGAATTTAAGTTAAGGCCCTGTCCTTAGTAAAATACAATAAAAGAAAAAATGCAGAATAATAATAAAGAAAGAGAAAAGAGTATTTTTATGTTTTTTTTAATTTAAAGTTAAAAAGATAAGTTATGAGAAGAGAAGGAATTACAGTAAACTTAAAAGGAGAAGATAAATTTAAGATTAAATGTTAACACAATTTAAACGCTAAATAAATTTAAAAAGTTAGAAGAAAGTTTAAGATTTGTGTCCGATAGTTTATATTCGAGGAGAAGAAAGAGTCATCGTGACGCCATCTATTAGCGCAAATGAGATGTTTGCAAGTTAGAATTTTGAAAAATGGGGAGAAAAGGATTTACTGGATCATGACAGCTCTCGCTCGCTTGCGATTTCTTGAATCCTCAAAATCATAATCTGGAAGTTCAGCAATAATTTCGTTTCTAATTTAAGTATCTCGATCAAATTTTGTCACAGGAACATTTGTGTTTGTCTAATGGAACGAGTTTTAATTTTATTGAAAGATAATGTTAAAAAGCAAGGGAACGTGTAAAAATCTAGATATTGTAGTAATCATCCTCATCAGTGGCTCTCCAGCCCGGGGTGGGCTATAGCCTTCCACGAATCATGTTCCACGTTGTCCTTTTCATGGATAGACTCCTCCAGTTTTTCACTTTAAGAACTTTTAAGTCTGTATCAAGGCAGTCATCCCACCGGATCCTAGGTCTTGCCTTTGTTTGAGCTGCCGATGATTTGGCTTCGAAGATCCTCTTGGTGGCTCCCTCATCGCTCATTCTTATCAAGTGCTCTGCCCATTTCAATCTTTGAATAGTGTAGCGCATTCAGCTCTAAGTGAGCTGGAAAAAGGATAGCGGAGGCCTACATACAGACTAAAGATCTTTATTAGAAACACAAATACGTTGAAATAATGAAAAATGGTATATGCAATGAATTGTTGATCGATACAGGAATCAGCTTTCCTAATCGTCACTGCTTTGAGTAATCAGGTACGGCGAGAAAAAGGAGGTAGGACACTCTCAGTCGCTCTCCTAGCGCTATCAATCGATAAGTCAATCGATGATTCGATCAGTCAAAAAATCCCCCTGGAGCAGGTTGTAGGTTGTATGGGGTTCATGGGACGAAGGCCTTACCCCCAATTAGGGATATTTAAAAATTCATGATCTAGTGTACTTCTTTGAATCTAGCACAAAATTAAATAAAAAATACAATTTAATTAAGTAATTTAATTTAATTAAGTAAACACATTTAAAGTTATGAAAAAATTGGCCCATCATGTTAACACTAATAATTAAATAAAGATAATAAAATAAAAGAAAAACTAAGAGAAAGTTTAAGGATAGCTAAAATAAAAGAAAGTTTAGGGATAGCAAAGAATTTTTATGGTTTTTTTTAAGACATTTTATAAATTTTTTTTTCAGTTCTTTAAAAGAAAAGAGAAGCATGAAGTGCCAATGAAAGTAACATAAAAAATGCACATTGCAATAGGAAAGGAAGGATGCAATAGTGTGGTAAAGAAATAGATAATCGAAGCGATCAGAGAGGAGCTCAGATCAGGTTCAGTGGCGCCATCTATTGGATGGCCTCGCGTTCGGACAAGTGTAAGGGGAGAAATTAGTGAAGGAAATCACCCTGGACCATGAATTCCGGTCTTTTTATACTGCCGTCTGCCCGCAAATTTCTATCTCAGCTGATCGGACACCTGGTTGATGACGTGGTGAGGACCCGCTTTGTAGAAGTCTAGCCGGACAGGTGTAAGCCAGGTTTCAATCGGAGTTCACAGTAATCGGGAGAAATCTCGACGATGTATAGGACATCATTAATCGATGTCTCTGGTCAACCTTTGGAGAACAAGGGAGGAAAATATTGCTACTTCACTAACAAAGGGGGGGGGGGTCTGTCATGGGAGACTCTTTCTTCTGGTTACCTTTGAAACCAACACTGAAAACACTTCACTAGAATCCTAATGAATTTCTCAGACAGAATGATTGAGATGGTGCTCGGTGTTAACAATCCTCTGTTCAGCACCCGATTCTGTGTGAAACAAAGTCCTGTCACAAAGTAAAGATGAGCTCAGTTCAAGTACTCACAAAAGGCACGTTCACTATTTCTACCATATGCCGTTTTTTCTCACGATAGTAGATAAGTCCGTAATTTGGAATTTAATGTAACGAAAATTCATTACAATAGATATAAACTTCACTATATCTAGCTCCTTATGTATCTTGTAGATTTCTGAATTTGTCCCTCTTCTCCAGGTGCCATTGCATTTTAAACCTCCTAATATGCTACGGAGTACTTTCCTTTAATACACACCTAGAGTCACCTTGTCACTTTCAGTCATTGGCCAAGTTTCAGCAGAGTATGTGACAATGGATCGAGTTAAAATATTGTTCTCCTGCTTATGTAACTAGATTTCAAGTATTTGCGAATCCCCCCAAAAAAATCTGTTTCCAGCAGTAACTCTGGTGCGTATTTCTGGTGTAGCGTCATTACCAGCACACAATTCAATACCCGAATAGGTAAAGCTATTAGCAGCTTCATATCTGTAGTCGTCTATTTCCTAAATTTTGTGCTTTTTGCAAAACTAAATTTTTAAAATCTAAAAAATCATTTAATTAATTGTTATTTATTTGAAACGTTATAGGAAATATATGTCTACAATCAACGGTTACGGAGAAAAAGGTCATTTAAAGACTTTATTATGCAGCCTGTATATCTAGGTCACGCTTTTATTTTTAGTCACATAACCCATCATAACAACTGGCCCTAATCTTGCAGAAGCTCCTCGCGAAATTTCTTTATATCAGCACATTATAATTTATGTAATTTCTCTAAACACATTACAATTTTCATACAGAAACTTCTTATGCAATTTCTCTATATCAGTACTTTCTACAATTTTCATACAGGAGCTCCTTATGTAATTTCTCTATATCAGCACATTACAATTTTCATACAGGAGCTCCTTATGTAATTTCTCTATATCAGTACTTTGCAATTTTCATACAGGAGCTCCTTATGTAATTTCTCTATATCAGCACATTACAATTTTCATACAGGAGCTTCTTATGCAATTTCTCTATATCAGTACTTTACAATTTTCATACAGGAGCTCTTTATGCAATTTCTCTATATCAGCACATTAAAATTTTCATACAGGAGCTCCTTATGCAATTTTTCTATAACAGTACAATATAATTTTCATACAGGAACTTTTCACTCAATTTCTCTTTTACACGCCGCTTTAAAATTATTTTACTATTTATTGAATTTTTATAGCTTTTTTGTTAAATAAAAGCAATTTTTTAACATATTTTTATATATTACTAATTTATTCATTTATATTTTTTTTCTGATTTCAGTAGTAGAGAATCATGACGAGATTGTACTTTCTATCCGAAATCAACGTTCACTTAAAAATTTACCCGAAAATAATTGGTGTACCTTACCCAGAGATATTTATTTTGGGAAGTTGGACTGCACTGTCTGGAGTTACCAAAAGTAAGTTATTAGGTTTGTGATTTCTATTAGATTACTAGAAGTATTTACTGGACATTTGTTACTAGATGATTAAGTTACTAGATTTGTGAAATATTAACCACGTGAGATTTACACAAATTTATATACACGTACATCCTACATGTCGGTGGTTTAAGATGTAAGGTAACAAGCCCATTAAAAGAATGTCTATTTAAAAAATCCAAGAGATACCCAGTCATAACATGGCAGTTTGGTACAGATTATTTTCAACATAGCATCTAAGACATCAAAGCATTTGTTCCATGTGTAAAACAATCTACCGAAACAGGCATTGAAGAAATCAAGGCTCTGGTCCCTGAGCCACTTAACAATGGCGTGCGGAAATGATCGATTTGGAAATGCCGCACTGCCATGAGATTCTTCAACAGGCCGAAGAGATTGAAATCCCTTGGTGCAAGATTCGAGCTGTAGGGGGGTATTCCAATATGTTCCTCGAATTGTATTACACGTCAATTCTTCCTTTCTGGAATTTCTTTCACCAAAACAAGACTTTTTTGGACATTAATTTTATCCGTAAACTTTCACTAGTTGACGACGAAATTCTGCAGGAGAGGTGTTCTTTAAACATGAAATTCTTATTCCATTCCACTTCAGTAGTATATATTCATCAATGCTTTCATCTTCTATCTCATATTTCGGATATTTACAGCTCTACAAGCTACATCTACGGGTTGCATTTGATAGCTGTGATAGTGTGTGTACCTAGACATGAAATTTCAAGATGATAGGTCAACAGGAATCTCTGAACTACACTGGTGTGCAAAACGTAAGCAACAAGTGGGTTTTTTGCATACTCAGAACCAGCTGTTCCAACATTTCTTGAAGTAGGAGTGCTCATTCCGCAATAAGCATCTATTTGAGTTGTTGGGTGTTCTCCGGAGGATGTAAGCGTGCTGCAATGCTTCTCCCAAATCATCCCACACATGTTCGATGGGATTTAAATCAGGGGAGTACGCTGGCCAATCCAATCGAGTGATATTTTCACATTCCAGTAGACCCTCAACAGCAAGAGTCCTATGTCCCCGTGTATTGTCACCCATAAAAATAATGTCTGGGCCAATGGCACCTGGGAAGACTCACATGGGGAAGTAGTACTTCCTCACAATAGCTATCCCTGCAAGAAATGTGGGACCAGCTGGTTCTGAGTATGCGGCGACGGTGCGAAGCAACCACTGCAGTTACGGGGAAGGCATATCCCATATTAAGGAACATCTGCTTGTTGTTATTCCTCTTGGATAGACAGTCATGGGTCACGATACTATGTGTTCAATAAAGCTTGTTTTTGTTTGATTCCATACCGTATGCATTATATTCCTTTTTCAGTGCCGATGCTTTCGTCATCCTTTACGTACATAATACTCTTCTCATTTCTGAATTTCATATCTCTCAGATGATTTCTCGTGGAGTTATGGCAAAAATCCCACCTGTTGCTTAAGCTTTGCACACCTGTGTAAGTATTCTAATCCTTAGATTTATAATAGTAATGAATGTAATTGAAACCTAGTGATAAAATACAAGACATAAAATAAAAAAGTAATTAATAAATGGATTTGTGGGCTGATAGTGACCATTAATGGCTTGAAGGTAGAAAAATATTTTTTCGTTCACTTCGTATTCTACCATCAAAGTGAACGAAAAAAATAATTTTCGTGATACGAAGTGACTAGTTTTGTGAAATGAAGATTTTCAATCTAAAGCATTGTAGAATCTTTGGCATTTCAGTTTACAGATTTTCAGCGGTTTTATTGAGACGATCAGAGGACATTAAGCTTTGCTATTAGTCCATAAGGAAATATAGAACCGGGATTGTCTTATAATCTTCAAGTTCTTTAGAATTATAGTGTCAGAGGGTGGAGCTAGTGGCACGTGGTTTTACCAAGCCCGAATAAGCGGCTGCTCTTTCGAATTAAGGCAGAAGTGTGCGCCTGTCGTTGTTAACGAGCACCGTTAAGGCGACAGAAAGACTTAGCTCGAAACACTACACAACCTTTCTTAGGGGCCAGTCAAATTCATTCATATACACATTCATCCATCCGCAAGTCCGAATTTAGATCCGAACCGGATTAAGTACCTTCTATTTATAATTTGTAATGGGTAGTTTGAGGACTTTGCAGTCAAGACATATTTAACTTGCACCAACTGCCATTAGCAACAAGGCGATCTTTGGTCAAGACGAGGACAGACCTCGCTACCTTTCTGTTACGAGACTGACGTTCTACCAACCAGGCTACCTCGGTCTTCTGTAGAATTATAGGTCAACAGGATTCTCTTGTCTAAGCCCTGTAATCCTAACAGTAAATACCTAGTTGAGATCGAGAGATAAAATAAGAAACATAAAGTTCATACACACAACAAATGCCTAGAAAGTAGAAAGATAAAGAATTTTTCGGTCAGAGCCTAATTGCTCATTTTGGCCTAGAATACGAAAGGACTAATTATGTTAATTACTACAGATTGAAAAGCAGTTTTCAAGAGCCAATCAGCAAACAAGCTTTGGTATCGGTCAGTCAGGGAGGGGGGAGATAGGATTGTTTAATAACCTTCAGTTTCTTTAGAAAGATAGCTCATCAGGATTCTCTGGACTACGCCCAAAATTTTAAGAATCCTAACAGTAAAGTATGTAACTGAAAGCTAGTGATAAAATGCAAGACATAAAAAAGAAAGGATAGAATAAGTGGATTCTAAAGTTCATAAGCGCAATAAATGGCTAAAATAGGAAGATTATGGATAGAAAAATATTTTTTCAGCTAGACTGTTCTTCGAT
>CM063509.1:65357813-65367813 GCA_032207245.1 Pardosa pseudoannulata
CCAGTGTTATTAATTGGAAAAACGGAATATTTGAATATTTCATATGTAACTGTTTCTCTAGATAAATAAAGCATAATAAAGAATATTTTTTTTATTTCTCTATTTTTACTAATAGTAATTGATGTATGTATCGGACACAACTGAGAACTTTCATTGAAGTTATAGTTCCAGTGTTATTAATTGGAAAAACGGAATATTTGAATATTTCATATGTAACTGTTTCTCTAGATAAATAAAGCATAATAAAGAATATTTTTTTATTTCTCTATTTTTACTAATAGTAATTGATGTATGTATCGGACACAACTGAGAACTTTCATTGAAGTTATAGTTCCAGTGTTATTAATTGGAAAAACGGAATATTTGAATATTTCATATGTAACTGTTTCTCTAGATAAATAAAGCATAATAAAGAATATTTTTTTATTTCTCTATTTTTACTAATAGTAATTTGTATGTATCGGACACTTTAAATACCTGAAAGCTGATATTAACCTTTTGTGACGTGGAGTGTTATTATTGGACCAAGACGGGAAAGTCTCTGTTGAGGTAAGACCGACTGAGCGTCTAGGCCTGCCACACGTATAAGTGGAGTACCAGTGAGATATTATGAACCCGAATAAAAACTAATTCCTCCTGCTAAATATAGTTTATTTCGAATATAAATAAAGGTATAAATAGAAAATAAAATCCTAATTAGGCCATCATGCCAAAGAGACCATACTCGATCAAAGATTTGGCCAACATTGGTCTTAAAAAAAATGGTGCTAGAATTGGTGCAGAAGAAATTAGGGTACACAATCCTTCTCCATTGCTCTCTCTCTTTCTCTCTGAGGTGTACCTCAGATCTCCCGAAAAAGTTCGTTGGACAGCGTTGCCTGGGCCGAAGATGGCTACTCCGCAGTTAGCAACCTCTCTTGACCAATGGGGTGGAAGGATGGTCACTCACTCCGCTTTCGCCTCTAGGTCAGTTTTGCACTGGCGTTGTAGAACTGTAGCTATTTGTTACTGTCTCAACTACTGGATGAAGTATGCACCAAGTACCTAACTCCTTTACTCTTCACAACTTACCTACTATACTGGGCAAGTCTGTGATATCGTAATTCATCAAGAATCTAATATGGAGGCCTCTATCTATTCCAGGTCCAACCGCTTCATAAATTCGACGACAGACGGATAGATAACTTAGGCTGTTATTATATAGGGGATATAAACATTTTGCACGGAGAAAATTCAATTACCTACATGGTGCTTCTGCAATAAAATGCTAGCTAATACCTGTGGCTTTGTGAAAGGCGAATACACTGTCTACCAATAAGTATTTGGAAACCTGGGATAGAAAAGAAAAACTAACTTTATTCAAAATCAATAGTTGGTAGAGCCTCCACGAGAGGCAGTTACAGCGGGAACTCTCCGTGACATACTTTCCACAAGTCTTAGTATTACAGCTAGTGATATTGTCTTCCATTCGGCTTGGAATAGACATACAAGTTCCTTCATCGATTTTCGAAAGGTAGTGCACTCCTTAATTCGGCGATTCAACTCGTTCCAGAGGTTCTCAATAGGGTTCAAGTCTGGGCTCTGGGCAGGCCAGTTAATTCGATGAACTCCATTGGCACCATACCAAGCTTTGATTAACCTCGAAACGTGGCAAGTGGCATTGTCGTCTTGAAAGTAACAGGGGTCCAACCCATAAAACTGCCACAACGTAGGAAGAACATTGTCATCCAAAATAATGCAGTAGGCATCGGCATTGAGCTTACCATGAATTTGGACCAAGGGTCCCAGTCCATACCAGGAGAAACACCCCCAGACCATTATTCCACCTCTTCCGAACATCATTCTGGCATTAGACGTTCTACAAGCAGACGCCAGACCCAGCCATCCGAACGGTAAAGGGTGAACCTTGATTCTTCGCTCCAAAGAACCCGTTTACACTGATTTACGGTCCAATTTCGAGTATTATCGAGAACTCAAATTTGACGCCACGTATAAGGCCTGTATGTTTAAGGTGTCATTGAAAATAAAATGTCTTAAAATACAGTTTTAAAGGGACATGGTATCTTCAGAGACTTAAAATGTTAATAACACTTCCGATTTATCATAAATCAAACAATAAACTTTTAATGAGGTTAAGCTTTAAAAAAAATAGCGCTCTAGCTTCGAAATTAAACTTAGATGTCATGTAAAGTACATTTTTCTTCAAAATGACGAAATCCATACCAAAAGTCGCTTACCCGAAATATAATTTATTACAATATGTCTATTTAAAACTATGTTTTACCAGGTTTCATCTGTAAATCTAAGCCTTATTAGTTACATTAAAATTAAATCTAAAACATAAGGAATTAAAAGGATGCAAATAAATTGTCCTTAACTCAATTAACACATTGTGTGAGGGTACATTTCGCAAATGAATTGTACCGGGAGCGGGCGTTTTGAGCGTCAATTTAGTTATTCATTTAAATTTTAATAGATAGAAAATTATTTAATTTTTTAACCAACTTTTCGTATTTTACATTGTAATATATAGACAACTATATAAATAGAAATATATAAATAACAACCGTAAGATTTTTGTAAACAAATAATGTATTTTTTAGTGGATAAATTTATAACAGTATCGTAAATATGAAAAATCAAATAGAAATAGTAGTATATAGTTTAAATTTTTTCCAGTTCTGTGGTTCCACATCGACTGATGTAAAAACTAGTTTTTGTCTAAATTTTTCCAGAATCAATGTAGTAGACAAAAACATTCGGCTTCGTTTTCCTGTGTATACCGTTATTTTTGTACCCACAAACAAACCATGTTGTTACACTAACCCGTACTTGTCCACGCTCAAGTACCAATCATCATAAAACGTACAAGTAAGTGTCCCACGCTCAAGTATCAATCGTCAAAAATACTTACTAGTACATGTCCCGCATGCAGGATGTGTTAAAATAAAATACATTGCTCGTATTAAAATAATGGTTAGTCATTAAAATAAATATGATTATCTTCTATTTGATATTTTAAGAAAAGTTTCTATAAATTTCAAATAATGTTATGTTTAAGTGGGTTGAGTAAATATCTTTAAGTTCATATTTAAAAAAGGGCATTTTTACATATAGCAAAACTATTTTTTTAAGTTAAAATGCTCATTTTTGACTCAGAAAAAAAATTTCTTCTAAGTAGAGCAAAGCTATTTTAAATTGAGTCGAAAATAGTCTATTTTAACGAAGACATTTCAACTGGTAAGAGATGCCATCTCCCCTTAAACCTTTTAATATTACCGAAATTAGAACCCTTATGAGAATTCAGTAAACCAGAGTGTCGACTGGCCTACACAGACATGCACTTTTGCTTGAATTTTTGGTTGAGCTACATTAGAATTTCATTTGTATATGCATTGTGTTTTTTCTTGTTACCATTAGTCACAGAACTGTTGATGTTGCACTTAAAAATAATCAAAGTCATTGTAAAAAAAATTAGCTATAAAACTTTTATGGTCCTTCTTAGGAAACCAGAATGAATAAAAGTAAATTTACGTGGTCCAAAAGATCTTACCATCAGATATATATCGAATTATCGGGAAGAAATATCTAGAACTCTGCAAGAGATACCATCTCCCCTTAAACATTTGAATATTACTTAAATTAGAACCCTTATGAATTCAGTAAACAAGAGTGTCAACTGTTTTACACAGACATGCACTTTTGCTTGAATTTTTATTGAGCTACATTAGAATTTAATTTGTATATGCATTGTGTTTTTAATTGTTACCATTTATTCATAGAACTGTTGACGTTGCACTTAAAAATAATCAAAATCATTGCAAAAAAAAAAAAAAAAAAAAATTATGCCATAACTTAAACTTTTATGGTTCTTCTTGGGAAGCCAGAAAGATTAAAAGTAAATTTACGTGGTCCAAAAGTTCTTACCGTCAGTTAAATATCAAATTATCGGGAAGAAATATCTAGAACCCTGCAAGAGATACCATCTCCCCTTAAGCCTTTTAATATTACCTAAATTAGAACCCTTATGAGAATTCAGTTAACGGCAGTGTCAATTGGTCTAACCAGACATGCACTTTTGCTTGAATTTTTATTGAGCTACATTAGAATTTCATTAGTATAGGCATTGTGTTTTTTCTTCTTACCATTAGTCATAGAACTGTTGATGTTGCACTTAAAAGTAATCAAATGCGATGTAAAAATATTTAGCAATAACAAACTTTTATCGTCCTTCTTGGGTAGTTAGAATTAATAAAAGTAAATTTACATGGTTTTGGAACTTATCGTCAGTTAAGTATCAAATTATTGGGAAGAAATATCCAGAGCCCTGCAAGAGATACCATCTCCCCTTAAACCTTTTAATATTACCTTTAATTAGAACCTTATAAGAATTCAGTAAACGAGAATGGCGACTGGTTTAACCAGACATCCACTTTTGCTTGAACTTTTGGTTGAGCTACATTAGAATTTCATTTTTATATGCATTGTGTTTTTCCTTGTTACCATTAGTTATAGAACTGTTGATGTTGCACCTAACACATTTTATGAGGTCCACATACTAGTATGTTTTTTGACGATTGATACTTGAGCGCGGGGCAAGTATTAATACTGGTTAGTGTAACAACAAGGTTTGTTTTTGAGTACCAAAAATAACGGTATATAGAGAAAAACGAAGCCGAATGTTCTTGTCTACTACATAGATTCTGAAAATATTTAGACAAAAACTAGTTTTTACATTATTAGTTTTATGATCGCTCTTTTCATTTTTTTATAATGTAAAAATGTTTATATATAAAATAATTAGAAACAATTAAAACTATATACTACTATTTCTATTTGATTTTTCATATTTACGATACTATTATAAATTTATCCACTAAAAAATGTAGTTTTTGCTTACAAAGATCTTATGATTGTTATTTATATATTTCTGTTTATATAATTGAATATAAAATACGAAAAGTTGGTGAAAAAAATAATTTTTGATCTATTGAGATTTAACTGAATAACTAAATTTGCGAGGCAAAATGCCCGCTTCCGGTACAATTCCGCTGCGAAATGTACCCAGCACACAATATGTTAATATTACCGAAATTAGAAGCCTTATGAGAATTCAATTAACGAGTCAGTGTCAACTGGTCTACACAGACATGCACTTTTGCTTGAATTTTTGTTGAACTATATTAAAATTTAATTTGTATATGCATTGTGTTTTTAATTGTTACCATTAGTCATAGAACTGTTGATGTTGCACTTAAAAATAATCAAAATCATTGTAAAAAAATTTAGCAATAAAACTTATGGTCCTTCTTGGAAAACCAGAATTAATAGAAGTAAATTTACGTGGTCCAAAAGATCTTACCGTCAATTAAATATCAAATTATCAGTAAGAAATATCCAGAGCCCTGCAAGAGATACCATCTCCTCTTAAACCTTTTAATATTACCTAAATTAGAACCCTTATGAGAATTCAGTTAACGGCAGTGTCAATTGGTCTAACCAGACATGCACTTTTGCTTGAATTTTTATTGAGCTACATTAGAGTTTCATTTGTATACGCATTGTGTTTTTTCTTGTTATCATTAGTCATAGAACTGTTGATGTTGCACTTAAAACTAATCAAATGCAATGTAAAAAAATTTAGCAAATAACAAACTTATGGTCCTCTTTTTGAAGCCAGAATAAGTAAAAGTAAATTTACGTGGTTCAAAAGATCTTACCTTCAGTTAAATATCAAATTATCAGGAAGAAATATCTAGAACCCTGCAAAAGATACCATCTCCCCTTAAACCTTTTAATATTACCTTAATTAGAACCCTAATGAGAATTCAATAAACAAGTGTCGACTGGTCAACACAGACATGCATTTTGCTTGAATTTTTGATTGAGCTACATTAGAATTTCATTTGTATATGCATTGTGTTTTTCCTTGTTACCATTAGTCATAGAACTGTTGATGTTGCACTTAAAAATAATCAAAATCATTGCAAAAAAAATTAAGCCATAACTTAAACATTTATGGTCATTCTTGGGAAGTTAGAATTAATAAAAGTAAATTTACGTGGTTCAAAAGATCTTACCTTCAGTTAAATATCAAATTATCAGGAAGAAATATCTAGAGCCTTGCAAATTCTGCAGCGTAAGGGGACATTGTGCCTTTTGATCTACAAAGTCCTCATTAAAACAAATTTGACTAAAAATAACTGCATATCTACATATTTGCCAAGTGCTGCGAAAAAATCTTAGTTTCTACGGAATTAACAAGTAATTAAGATTCTACGAATATCGGTCAAAGAAACAGTTTTTAGTTTAAAAATTATATATACAGGAGTAAAAATTTACATAGCAAGCGGGAAATCAAAACGAATTAATATATTTTCGCAGCGACATAAAGAAATCCGTAAAACACTCTTCCGGTCAATTTCGTGTAACTACGGTGCGATACCATACTCTCTCGAAGGTAGAAATTTTTGGATTAAAAATTAGATTTTTGTTTTGTTTGATAATACTGGTTATAATGTAATAGTAAATTTCTGTAATCTTCCCTCAGTGTATTTCTGAGATTTGTTGAAAATTGTTATTTCTCACTATAAAAATGTACAGGTGTGAAATAACATTAAAATACAACTAAAATCTAAATAAAAATACTTCGTCTAACTTTTTAATGGGGGGGGTTCAGTTCAGAAATGTATATAAAATGTATATTTTAAAAATGGAATATTGTCTATTTTAAATTTTATACGGGATTTTAGATACTTTAGTAGAATTTATTGTTCTGTTTGAACAGTAAACGACAACATACACAATCATTTAGTATGTACATTGTGTTATGGTACGCCTGCAATTGCTTGGATTTACAGTGTAAAAACTAGTCATCCAGCCTACCTCGCAAATTAGCGTGCTACTATTTTTGATTTCAAAAGTTGCCAAGTGCTACTACATTCAATAGTCAAAGGTGGCTAGTGTATCTATTATCTCCATTTAGAATAATTTTAACTATATTAATAATATAGTTAAAATTATTTTAACTTCATAAAAACTAGCTTATGAAAGCAACTCTTTGGATGTATACTCGCAAAGTGCACAAATGAAATCAAATCACCTGATAAGTGGCTTATAAGCAAGAAATAAATTGCTTTTATACAGATTAGAAGCTACTGTTTTTATCCTGTGAACTTCAATTATATTAATACTAGCTACATATTTTACTTTATATAGGCCAATTACTTTGAAATTCAACTTAACTAAATTTTAAAGATTAATTTGTTTTAATTTTTTTAAGTACCAGCTAACTAAAGTTTTGATTTAAAGAATAAAACAGATGTGTTACTACAATTTTGTATAAGTATTTAGTTCTTAATGTTCATATTTCGAAAGGTTGGTTGGAGTTTTACGGCACAAGGTCCTATTTAGGACAAGAGCCAAGCACAAGGTGTTTTCATAAAAACAACAAGACCTAACTGATAAAAGAGCCCTAACCTAATAACAGAACAAGGTAAAAACAGTACCAATTTAACAAAGTTATAAAAAAAAGTCTGCAGTGTATAAACTCACACCAGATAGGTACGTAAAAGGTAAAAATGGTGAAACGTTAAAAAGGTAAAAGCACAATAAATTTTAATTAAAAGATGTAAAAAATACTAAACACTTCATAGAAAATAAGTTAAATAGACCAATATAAGCCTATAAAACAGAGAAAAGATAAAAGACTGACATATTTCGAAAGGTATCTTGCAGGTATGTAAATTTCATTTTGTGCATGCGTGATTATGAAGAATATACCACCTTAACTGAAGAAAGTTCCTTTAACCCTTAATTTGACTAAATCTGGTCGCTACACCGGGCATGCATATTTATAACTACTATATAACATAATTGTCAGTGTTCGCCACAGCGGATATTATCTCAAAAATGGAAAATGATATATTTTTTAAATTTACAGAGATCCTAATGTCTATGCAGACATTAGACAATAACAGAAATTAAGAAATATTTGAAAACATCTTGTCCAATTAACCCCTTCCGGTAAAATGACGAGTCTAGCTCGTCATTGGGTTTTCATTCCATACCGCACAATGACGAGCTACACTCGTCATGCGACTAAAGTTACTGATAAATATAATAATTTAGTTTAAAATTTCTAGTGTACTGAATTTAGCAACACTTTTGTTACTTGTGGAAATCCCAGGTCACTTACATATTGTTTATTTAAAGTTTCTTGGTACAAGTCACTGCCAAATTGATGAGTCAGAATAAAAGAAAACCTACTAAGAAATGCCGTGTGTGTTACAAGAATCAAATTAGAAGTGAGACTCCCTGGCGATGTAAACAATTCAGAATTTCTTTGCACTTTGTTTTGAAAAGTACCACTAGCTTGAAGACTTATCTTAATTTTACCGTTTCTGATACTTAACACTATGCAAAAAAAGTGGATTTTAATTAAGAATATGTAAGAATTGTAAAATAAAACAAGTTTTTTAAATAAAAAATAAATGGTTACTTCAAGCACAGTTTTTCATTATTAAATCGTACCGGATGGGGTTAAGGGTTAACTGCGGAACTTTCAAAAACCTCGTTATAAAAGGAGCAAAGCTAATTCTATGGTAATGGATAAAAACGCCATTATACAGATATTTAAATCAAGTATATACACTGAAAGCAAAATATACGCCAATTTCATCGTGATTCATTCACATCAATGGATTTTTACGAAATCCATATGCAAGAACTGTTACACAGATAATTAACTTTGTAAATTCATCAAGACTGGCACTCGTGGAAAAGAAGCTGCAATATTTTAAAGACAAACATGCATGTTTATTCAATTCTCTTAATACATACCTGGAAGTAGAGAAAAACAGTCTGGTGAATATAAAAAAATCTAAGCGAAGAATATTTAACTTTAAAATTCTAAAACATTACAGTCAAAATTAAATATGTTAAAAGCATACACATTAAAACAAAGCAATAAAAATGTTTTTCAGGAGGTTCAGAAACCCTGATGTCCAATACATTTGACATTTAATAATTCCTACGTGGGCAGTTCAATGAATTGTTAGAGCTAAGTCTTGTTCAGATGTTTGCAGTCCAGTAGTAACTACCGTTACGCAACCTTCTGTCAGTTGTGTCTTAAAACCTCATTAATCTTTGTAAAGAACAAGGAAATCTTTCATTTTTTCAACAATACTGGACACGAGTCTCAGTTCTGCAGCCTGTTTAATACCAATGGCTTTGTTTTTCTCTACGTCGCCCCCGTAGAGGAAAAGGAAGAAGCCTTCCACGAGATGCGAATCGAGGCTCTCAACGAATGCCTTAAAGTTCCAGTCGGGCAAATCGAATCTAGCATTCGCAAGATATGAATGGTAAGAGATTCTGCCAGCTCTGGTGTTGACGACCGCGTCGCTGAACATCCTTCTCGCGTACATCCGACCGAGATCTTCGGCCAGCCTCAAAAGACTCACTTCCACGTGCTTCGAAACGCGCTCTACGAGGGTCTTCAGCCTCGACTGGTTTGACCTGGAGGGACGGCGCACTTCCTTGTAGACTTCTAACGAGCACTTCAGAACTAAAGTGTCATCGAACGACAGACATTCACTCAGCTCTTCTTTGGTCATAAATGCCTCCATCCCTTGCGCCCCATCGGCATTAAACTGAAGAAACTTAGTGTCATTGAAAATTGTGTATCCATTCTTCTGAATACGGACGACGAACTTAACGTAATGTTTCGCGTTGTCTTCCCGTCTCCGGACGACTGAAATGTCTACGCCTTCAGTGGAACTGTCAAATTCCAGTTTGAAACACCACCGTTTATCGTAAAATGTACTGGCGTTCGGTTCGGGACAATACAAGGCAACTTTCGGCTGGAGTATTAGACTTTTGAAGTCGCGTATCTTCCATGTCACATTTAAGGTCTTCAACATTGTCAATCCGTTTGAATTAATAAAGTCTAAATGCTGTTGCAAACTTTTTAAACCATACTCTATAGCTATGGAATAGAGAT
>CM063509.1:65372813-65387813 GCA_032207245.1 Pardosa pseudoannulata
TATAAAATTTAAGATGTTTAAAAAAATCTGTGGCAACGCTAATATCCCTCAGCTCAGCATGTACGCGCAGATTTATTCTGCGCATGAGCGAGCTGTACTAGAGGTATGAAAATATTCGCGAGATCAGTTGGGAAAAGTCAAAATCAGTTGGGGAATAAATGTTTGTTAAGTTTTAATCTTCTTGCATCCATCACTATTAGAATTATTTTCACATGGAAATTAATGCCAAGCAATCCTCCATCATTTCTAAATCATAATAGCCAATTATTGTATAAAAGGGGGTATTTTTCCCCACAAATCAAATAAAAAATTTAAAATTTTATAAAAACAAATAAAAATATATTTTTGTTATTATATGTTATTGGCCGTTTTTAAGTTTGCGGAGTCCCCGGAACCCAGTTCATTGGGGACACCAAGCGGGGTAAATATCGCCAAATTCTACAACCCTATTTTCTGGCAAACCTTGGTCTTCTTTTCAGACTCTTCCACCACTCCCTAAAAAAGGTGGGGGTGTCAATCGGCGCCTTTATTTTAGGGTATTGCGGGAAATGACACTTGATTTGAATATCTGACCCTTGTTGGTTCCTGTAACTAACAATACTCCAAGACCGCTGAATTTGGCTTTTCTAGCGTCCATTTCAAGTCTTTGTCCATTTCGGCTGTGCTCTGGAGGTTTGTAAATTTGCCTGAGCTCTTGTATTTTTTTTTTTCGTTTTTTAAATTTAATGCCGGAGCTCACACCAATACAATTGAGGGCTTGTGGAGCTCAATTAAGAGATCCACCCGCACATTTCGCAAGTGTGAAAATCAATTTGATTATGTGGAGGAAAATGAAAGAAAATCCGCAAGATGCTTTTCAGGATTTTTTAAATCAGATCAAACGTGTATATCCACCAACAACTCAGGATACTTAAATTAGGTTAGCGCTTTATTTATTTTATATTTTATGCTTAATTTTCGAAGAGTAACAAGTGATGTTATATTTCACATTTATATTATTTATTTACTGCTTATTGAATTTTATTCAAAATTGTGTCTTAATTTAATACAAAATGAAGAAGAAATATTTTTAAACTATATTATTTTATACTGTATTACATTGTTAAAAGTGATACGTTAAGTAATAAAAGTAATTTTACTACAACCGTCTATCGTTATTCTTACAGAAGATCAAGGGGAGCTTTACCTTACTTAGATAAGAAAAATCTTTTCACTCCCTTACTTTCTTCAGAATTTGCTAAATTAGCTAAAAAAAATTAGCTAAAAAGCTTTTAGCTAATTTTAGCTAAGCTAATTAGCTAAAAATTTTTAGCTAATTAGCTTTGCTAAATTAGCTAAAAATTTATTATTTATTTAAAACATTTACTCCGTTCTTCTATTTCCATTTTAAGCTAATAATTTCCAGAAGTAATTTGTAACGTACTTTATTATTTTTTTAATCTTTTGATAATTTTAAAATAATTTCATTAAATAGCAACCGTATTTTATAAATATAACTAAATATTTTATAAGCATAATTGCCTAAATATAACCAACTAATGCTTATATTTTGCTTAATTTGCACCTATTGCAAAAATTCCGCACTGTTTAGTTCAATAAACAGTACAAAAGCGCCTTTAAATACATTAAAAACTCAAATTTAAATTTGTATTCATCTTAACAAAATTTCAAACTTTTTTTATTCAAAATATGCTTTGAAATTGGGTAAAAACGTAATGCAAAACGAAGCTCAAAATGTAAACATCACTTGGCGACAATTTGGCGACCTTTTGTACAAAAATAGAGCCAAAAATATGGCGGCCGGCTCCCGGAACTTGGAATTTACTATGTTATTAAACAAGTACATGGGGTCGTTTAATTTTTCATTGTGTTTTATTTTATATACCTTTTCTCATAATTCATGTGTTTTGTAACTCCCTTCTTGATCAATAGATGGCGCCACTGAAATAGATTTTCTATTCTCTGGCTGAGTGTAAATTTGTTTACTTTCTGTTGTGTTGTTCAAAATCAAGGTACAGATTAATTACTTTTGATTAATAAAAACGTTGTTTTTCACATATGCTTTGTTATGTGAATGATTTTCTCACCTTACAGCTTTCCTCGCTTTCGTTTTTCGGAATCTGCTGTGAGAGTACTAAATTTTTGTTTGGTTACTTTCGTGTGGATTCAATAAATTATGTTTTTGATCTTTAAACGCTCGGAGGTTGTAATGGTTAATTTCTTCACTACTAGGTACTCCTTAAAAACCAATTACCTTCACCCTGACAGACTACTAAAACATAGTTATTGTTATACAAAAGTTAGATCAGAACCATTATGACATATGGTTGTCCCATATGCGTAACTGACACGCTTAAAAATCTCAAAAGTCTTCATATTACTCAAAAATTACGCCCTAAAAATTTGTGTTTCTGCTCCTTGGTAAGTGCGAAATGATGTGATTCGTAATGATCTCAAAATCAGGCCTATTATAAATTTCAACTTCTTGCTTTAAGATTTAATCACAGCATTAATCTTATTCAGAATTGTTCTTCACAGTATTCTAACTTACAATTCTGCTGTAGCTAAATCAACAAAAAAGGACAGAACTTTGCTTTACAGATCTAACATGTCTTTTCCTTCTTCTAAAAAATAGTGTGGTAAGTAAAGTACCCTTTTTAGGGCCAGTCAAATTTTTATTTTCTTTTTCTCTTTTGGCACTGTTTAATATTAAAATTTTAATTTTTAATCTTAATCCTATATTAATTTATTTTAATTTTTCCTTAATTTATTTTCACTTTTCTTGTTTTTCTCAGCTTTACTTTTTTAATTTACTCTTGCCACCTATATTTTGGAGACTTCATTATTCGGCTATTTTGGTCACGCAATTATTTTATCTTTAATTATGTTATCCTGCCTTCTTCATATAAATATAAAATTCCCCAAGTATGTTTAAAAAATTCAAAAATCCAAATAGAGATTTAAAATTTAATAAAATAAAGCAAATATATCTAATTGTCGTTAAATGTTGTATTTTTATTCCATACCAAGTGTTCTGTTTACATTGTGTGGTAAATTTTCAATTGATAATAGAGCTATTTGTTCTCCTTAGATCTACTAGATGGCGCCACTAAATTTGTGTTTTTTTTCGCTTCTATGGATATTTAGATTTATTATATCCAAGTTTGATTCCTTTTGACTGTCCCTCAAAATCAAGGTAAATGTCTAATTACCCTTCTAATTAGACAGTGCATTGTTTACTCAGATCTTTGATATGACGACGAACTAAAACTTCGTACGTTTTTAATGTTTGGGTTTGAAAGTTGCTGCAAGTGTGCCTTCCGTATTTGACAACTGTGCTTTCATGCTCAAAAATATGCTTTAATATTTTTCGTTGGGAGAAAAGTGATGAATTTCACACCACTATATACTCTGTAAAAACCAATAATTTGACTTTCAATGCATGAATTGGATTTGGAATATAAAAATTACTGTGCTACTGTGTTCCTAATACACAAATTTTGATAAATACAAAACCTTATCGAATGTAGTACAATTTCTCTATGAAGACTGGTTTAAAGTTGAGGTAACTCAAAACAGGGTTTTCCCGACTTACGTTCATACCTAAGCATATATTGTAGTTATAATTTTAGAATTTAATATACCTGCTACTGCGGTGGAAAAGGCTATTCGAGATTCAAAAAAATTAACATTCAAGGAGCCATATTTTATAAAACAACTAAACTCCTGACTTACTCTGATGATAATGAAACTTTGCTAAATGTGCACAGCCTTGAGAGAGACGTTTTAGTCTTTGAAAGTGGCTACAGGTCAAATGGGACTGACAGTAAATGACTCTAAAACCAAGTATGTACCTGTACTGTATACATGAGTGATTCTCAACATTTGTTAAGTTGCCCCCCTTTCGACGGGGCCGAAATCTGTTCAACGCCCCACTATGGAGACGAAATGTGTTCAACGCCCCCCTTTGTAAAAATTCCATAATTTAAAGCGTAAGATAGGAGAAGTTCTCAATTATAAAAAGCAAAATTTTTAACCCCTTAACTTGTACGCTCGACTTAACTCGAGCGCGCTAAACTGGCCAAATTGTACACACTCGAGATAATTAGAGAGACGTTGTACTTTTGTACACATTGTGCTGTGTGTTGTGCTAAAAGAGAGAGCAAAGGAAAAGAAAAGAGAGTCGTTACATGTTGTAGTATATGTAATGTTGGGCTTTGTGCTGCACCTTGTTTCGAAATATATCACACAAAAGAAAATTTTGATTAATTTTATAAATACTAGAATTGTTATTATTTATGTTTTAAAGGTATAAAAAAAGTATTTTTATTGATAATAATGTTTATTCTGAAATGGGAATTCGAAAAGAAAAATATAAAAAAGTCGATGTGCTTGTAATATTACAATTTTCTTCAATGTTATCAAAATCCAAAATTGCAATAAAAAATTTGATTATTTTTGTATTTTTTTTTTTTGGCAGGAAAACGTTCTAAATTGTGTTTTTTTTTTTTTCATTAAAAAAATTGATTTTTTTTTTTTTTTTTGGCCGGCCCTCTCCAAAAAAAAAAAAAAAAAAAAAAAAACTGTGCATTAAGGGGTTAAGTAATTTTCTTCAATAGAGTTATAAATTAAATTTTGTTACTCAGACACTCTGAAGCATGGCTCAAATGAATGCTATGGACGAATGGTTAAGGCGCTGCCCTTCGGTTCCCTGGGTTCGAATCTCACTGGGGCTTAGATGTTCGGAGTCGCTTGGAATTTTTTTTAAGTAGTAGGTCCCGATCTCAATAGCCCTCGAGTTGCAAAATAGTAGACCGTAGCTCTTCAAACCAAATCAAACGAATGCTATTGATTAAATATATTTTTCTGAATTCCATTTTTACCCAGGGAATGAAAATAACTGGTTCTGATACCACCGAGTAAGTTTGTTTTATTACTGGAAAAAATCATGTAAATTATATAATTAATGTAATAAATTTATGTAGTATTTTTTAAATTAAGTTCGAAAACCAAAACCTACTCATATCGCCGCCCTGCCCCCGAAACAAGTTCATTGTCTCCCAGCATAGTTCCACCGCCCCCCGGGGGGTGGTATCAGCCCCGTTGAGAACCACTGGTTTACACCACCAAGTAATGCAGTCGGTCATCTGGAAATTGGCTATCATGCAATCAAAACAGTAACATGTTTCAATTACCTTGAATCTTTGGTTGACGCAAAAAATGACATCATTTCTGAAATCCAGAATCATGTGTAATTGGCTAACACGGCGTTCTTTTCATTTCATTCTTTTCTAAATTTTTTATTATCTCCAGATAAGTTACTTGTCTCTAAAAGCCATTAATCCAATACTAATCTATGGCTCCAAAACATGGTCTTTAACAAAGAATGTCACAACTCATTGGATTAACAGCTCATTAAGAACTTGAGCCTGCCTCGGGATAGCTCTCGATTCTTCGCAGTTCTGAGGCCTAGATTCCCGATTCTTTATATTTAATTTCTTTAAATCATCCTTTACATCCTCAAACCATCTTCTTCTTAATCTTCCACGTGGCCTAAGCCATCAGATTTTAACATAAAGACCATACCAAAACCTGGCCAGACCATGTCAAAACTAACCCAGACCATGTCAAAACTAATACTAATGTACTGTTTCAAAACATGGATTCTTACAAAGAATACCACTACTCATTGTCTTAACAGCCCATTTAGGACTTGAGCCTGCTTCAGGATAGCTCTCTAATCCTCACGGTTCTCAGCTTTGGATTTCCAATTCTTTAATTTCGTTAAGTCATCCTCTACATCCTCAAACCCTCTTCTTCTTGGTCTTCCACGTGGCCTACAGCCATCACGTTTTGACATAAAGACCATGTCAAAACCTGGCCAGACCATGTCAAAATCAACCCAGACCATATCGAAACTAATACTAATGTGTGGTTCCAAAACATTGTCTCTAACAAATAATACCACTACTCATTTGCTTAATTGCTCATTAAGGACTTGAGCCTGCCTCAGAATAGTTCTCTATTCCTCACAGTTCTGATGCCAGGATTTCCAATTCTTTATATTTAATTTCTTTAAATCGTCCTGTTAATCCTCAAACCATCTTCCCCTTGGTCTTTCACTTGGCCTAGAGGCACCACGTTTTGACATAAAGACCATGTCAAAACCTGGCCAGATCATGTCAAATCTAACCCAGAACATGTCGAAAATAATACTAATGTAAGGTACCAAAACACGGTCTCTAACAAAGAATACCACTACTTATTGGCTTAACAGCCCATTAAGGACTTGATCCTGCCTCAGGATAGCTTTCTATTCCTCACAGTTCTGAGCCTTGGATTTCCAATTCTTTAATTTCTTGAAATCCTCCTCTACATCGTCAAACCATCTTCTCCTTGGTCTTCCACGAGGCCTAGAGCCACCAGGTTTTGACATAAAGACCATGTCAAAACTAACCAGACCATGTCGAAAGTAATACTAATGCATGGTTCCAAAGGATGGTGTGTAACAAAGAATACCACTACTTATTGGCTTAACAGCCCATTAAGGACTTGATCCTGCCTCAGGATAGCTTTCTATTCCTCACAGTTCTGAGCCTTGGATTTCCAATTCTTTAATTTCTTTGAGTCATTCTCTACACATCCTCAAACCATCTTCTCCTTGGTCTTCCACGAGGCCTAGAGCCACCAGGTTTTGACATAAAGACCATGTCAAAACTAACCAGACCATGTCGAAAGTAATACTAATGCATGGTTCCAAAGGATGGTGTGTAACAAAGAATACCACTATTATTTGGCCTAACAGCCCATTAATGATTTGAGCCTGCCTCAGGATAGCTCTCTATTCATCACGGTTCTGCGCTTTGGATTTCCAATTCTTTAATATCTTTGAGTCATCCTCTACATCCTCAAATCATCTTCTCTTTGGTCTTCCAAGCGGCCCAGAGCCACCAGGCTGTTTCATAAAGTCCCTCTTCACAATAACAAAGAATAGAGACTGCAAAATAGTAGTTTTCGAAAGAAAAGTCCCGAGAAGCATCCTTGGCGGTATGAAAGAAAATGGTATTTGGAGACGACGTATCAATGAGGAAATTTATACAAATTTTAGAGAGCACGATAAAATAAAAAAATATTAAAATTAAAATAATGAGTTGAGCTAATTTTATCTTGTATGGCAACAAAATTCAAAAATATTATGACATAATCAGTAATTTATGAACTACCAGTTTATTGTAGCAAATTAACTCATAAATAAATAGGTAAAAATAAAAAAAAATTTCTAGCATTATGACGTCATATCTTTAACTATCTCATTTAATCATTTCTTATTTTAAATTATTTAAATATCGTCTGCATTATTTTCATACGTTTTATCACTGAACTTAGATATTACGTAAATAATTTTATTTCATATTTGGATTAAACAATAGATTAGGTACATATGTGATAATTTTAAATTTAATCATCGATTATTTTTTGTTAAAATGAAAATTTTATCACTGATATTAACAACAAATTATTTTCATAAAAGTAGCAGTCTATTTCACTGACTAATAAATATCTAGCGTTTGTATTATATATCTTTGAAAATTAAGAAGTTTGTTCGTTTGTGTGTTTGTTTTTTATACATAACCACACGGTTTGACTAAATGAATTCAATTTGATTTTAAATTGCATTCACAGTATCGGGAGACTTTAGAGGGATATGAAAATAAACAAATTATTAAGCGTATACCAGATAATTTTCAGCCAAAAAACAAACCATTTTCTTTCCTTGCCTCACAGGGTACTTTACACTTCTGGAAAATTAAAAATTTTACTAATCCCGTCATATGATGGGATATATGCTAGTTATTTAGATAAAACAATCTCTTTAAATATCATACTTAATTCAATTCAATGAGATAGTCATGTTGAACTTTCAGGCACATTTCGACTAGTTGACCGTCGACTGTATCTGACCTACTGTCCTGTACTTTTTCTCTCGAAACATCTGAATTTAGCTCTCTTCTTGGCATAACTTATCTTTGAATTCGATCCCAGAACCGCGTTTGCTGCCTATCCATCGCTGCTGTTCAAAAGGTCGAACTAGTAAGCGTGTAAGTGACATTCATTTATCATCACTCCAAAAAAATTAACTTCTGGGCAAGTGTAAACAAGCTTATATAGGCCTCGTAATAACCGTAATTTTCTTTTTAACCGGGAGCGAACATCGTTACGGGAAAAGAAAGAAAAACACATCAGCAAGCCGTCATGTCGATCGAGGTGTGAGTGCGTGCAATCACACTAGCAAAGAACCCCTCGGGGTGGAGATGGAACTTTTCCCCCGAGTTCGTTCGAGGATCCATTTGTCTCCATAGACGAGATGAAGATCTGGGGCTGGAAATGACGTCTAGAGGCAGCAGGCGAAACGGTCCTGAAAAGGATTAATGGTTTTTCGTAAGACGTGAATTGGTCGTAACCAGTGGTTAGAGGCTTTTTGCCCTAACTAGATGGGTTTAGATGCAGACGTGTTTAGTGGTTTGGGAAGCGCGTGGACATTAGGCGGAATAAACAGGCAGAAAAGTGATGATCACGAAGTTAGACGTGATGATCGTTGCTTGGGGGTGGCTATGATTTGTAACAGAGCATTTTCTGGTCCAATCAAAAAGACGATGATTAGGAACGATATCGATTCGTGGGAGAGATTTTAATCGTCTTAGGGTTTCGAAGAACATTGGAGGTTTTTTTTTAAGGAAATGTATTGTTTAAGTCACTTGCATTGTTGTCTGTTAAGATTAAAATACTAAGTACCGATCTCTCCAAAGTCGTTTAACGGCAAACCACAATTAATCTCTGTTTAAATGGAGAATTGAGTTCTACCATTGATTGGCGCTTTGGATTAATCATGGTTAACAGTTAAACGACTTTGTTGAGCCCTACCCTAAAAGAGTATTAGGTTGGTTGCACACACAAAGGATTTTTTACCGAGCTGCTCAACGAAATCAACAACGTTGATTGGTTGATTTCGTTAACCGGCGACGGTAAATTCTCAGCTAGGTAGAAAAATCCACTGTGTGTGCAACCAACCTTATATCTAATTTTGTAGCATTTTAACTACTTGGTTTAAATTCAATGTCCTTTTGTGGATTGTTTACGCATGGACATGTGGTGGAACAAGCATTTAAGTCTGTGGTTCACATACTTCTTTCACTGTGCACCCCATGGAGGCTTAGCAACCAGTTTGAGAACCATAGATAGAGAGAACATCAACAGAACCTCGAGATAAATACAACGTCAATTCTTACCACTAGCCGACACTGGCACAGTGACAAAGGAAGATAATTAAGTATCTTCATGCCTTCTTTAAACCTCTGACTGCTTATCCCACAATTTCTACGGGCAATTCATATGTAGCAAAATTTTCTCATCCCACGATTTTCGCGAGCATGTGTTTTTCTTCCTTTATTAAGAAGCACATTCAGCCTTTTCACCGTTTAACCAGTGGAATTAATTATATCTAGTATTAGACATTTATTTATGTAGTAAATAGAATTAAATGACTAGAACTACAGTTATATTAGATAATAGAATTATAGATAGTACGTTATAAATAGAAATTAACTAAATTACAACTGAAATTTATTAAAAAATAAATTTTTTATGTGATAACATCTAGAATTAGTTTTTCTGAAAGCTTAGTTTTCATGATAAAAGTCAATATAAAAAATCTTTTCTAGAAGAAAAATTAGTATTTCAATTCTCCAATTTATATATATATACAGGGTGTCCCAGAAGTCCGTGTACAAACTTGGAGGGGAGGTAGAGAACTTAGTGAGGAGTCATAATTACATAGGAAAGCATAGGCGGAAACGTAACCCTTACGAGATAAAGTGACACAAAGACAATAAGGACACAAACACAGAATGTAGTGTAAAACGCTTTATTACACAAAAAACAACAATAATAAATAAAAAGTATGACAGGATGTATTCGAAATTGCTGTCATTGGCCTGAATGCACGCACGACACCGACGCGACATGGACTGGCGGACATTTTTGAAAATACCGGGCGTTTCACGTATCGTAGCAGCAACGATGGATATCCGTGCCACCAGGTCCATTGTAGAATTCCATTGTAGAACGGACGTGTCATAGACAAGACTCTTCATGGCACCCCAGAGAAAAAATTCCAGAGCAGATAAATCAGGAGATCTGGGAGGCCAAATGACTGGACCACCACGCCCAATCCACCTGTTTGGAAATTTCTGGTCCATATTCTCACCCTCTTCGAATACGGGTGTTCGTGTTATTCGTGGCCTTCTAGAACTTCCAATCGTGGCTCTGAAAGATCCATGTTCCGCGAGGTTCTGATGCACCCGGGCGAACGTTTGATGATTTGGTTGCCACCTCGTTGGATACCTTTCCCGATACAACCGAACAGCAGCACGTCCATTTCTGTTGGCTAGACCGTAGATGAAATGGATATCTGCCAACTTGGGGTTCGAAAAATTATTTACGTTCATCGCAAGCTGTCTGTGTCTGAACTGACGAAACTACACGTGCCGATCTTGCGAGGTCGCGTATAGCGCCACCTATTGCTTTCCGCCCATGCTTTCCTATGTCATTTTGGCTCCTCACAATGTTCTATACCTTCCCTCCAAGTTTTTACACGGACTTCCAGGACACCCTGTATATATATATATATATATATATATATATATATATATATATATATATATATATATATATATATATATATGTGTGTGTGTGTGTGTGTGTGTGTGTGTATATATATATATATGTATACATATATGTATACATATATGTATGTATATATATATATATATATATATATATATATATATATATATATATATATATATATATATATATATATATATATCTGTAATGAGACTGACTTCTCGATGGGGGGTTGCAGTCATGGCCATAAAAATGATACCGTTTCAGCTAAAGACCTTTATTAAGATAACTTTGAAGGACGGGTTCCCACTTCATCATAGGGACAAACTGAAGGGTCTGCTAGCATGAAGTTCTATGTACAAGACAAGTAACACATGGGTCAACATTTGTGGGAAAATATCTCTAGAAAAATCTGTCTCCGCTAGCGTGTATCTCCTTTTTATTTGGAAATTTCCTAAATGGTCCGCTAGGGCCATGTAGGTTTATCATTGGCCAGGCCCCTTCTCTGAGGGCGTAACCTGTAGCCCCAGTGGTCAATTTAGGTTAGGGGTTAAAAAGGGGAATGGAAAATGACGCGGGAATTTTTACCCTTGATTCAAGTTTTGAAAACCCCTGAGAATTTTCCTTACACACACACACACACACACACACACACACACACATATATATATATATATATATATATATATATATATATATATATATATATATATATATATATATTATGCAACAAAAAATAAGCAATTTTTAAAGAGATTTCGGTTTACAAATTGAGCAGTCAGAGGGTTAATATTTCTTTTTTTCAAATTTTAGCCAACTCCTGTTGATTATTGTTGCTAAACCCAGTCTGAAAACCGTAGACTTAAAGAAGTGATGACCATCGGGACTGACGTGTCGGTGCTTGGTGATCAAGACATGCAGGAAGGTACTTCGTCGACCGTTAGAAAAGCCATGGATTACAGAAAATATATTTGAGAGGAAGGTTTAAATTTTCTTCTCCAGTAGTTGAAGAGAAAAGTTTTTCTCTCTTAAGGAAATGCTTTGTTCACTTTAAGGCCGGTCTCACCAAAGTCGTTTAACGGCTAACGACGATTAACCCACGGCTCCAACCAATGGTGGGACGCAATTCTCCTTTTAAACAGAGATTAATCCGGTTAACCGTTAAGCAACTTTGGTGAGACCGGCTGTAACGTCACGGGATCCTCGAGTAGCGTGTGGGTGTCGAAGTGGTTATAACACGACGTACAGCTTAGAAAAGATAACAACGTTTATTCTTGGTTAAAACGGAATATGTACAAAATTTTCTAAATGGAAATCACAGAGCTGAGGCGGGCTGGTGTGGACCTAAAAGTCCCAGGTTCAAGGCGAACCTAAAAAAATATTCTGTAGACAGGTGCTGACAGATACCGTTGTGCAGGGGTACAACTGTGCCTCCTTGAGTTCCACCAAAATATGGAGAAAAAACTCTCCCAAAAAACCAACCGAACCCTCCGTTCACTTTTCCTGGGAACTCTCCGACGAAAAACTCGATCCACCTGGCCTCACCTTTTGCCTCTTCCCGTTGGCTTTTTATTTCCGCATTGCTGTCCTGGTAGCCTCTGATTGGCTGCTCCTGTGAGCCTCACTGTCTAACATTTCATTGTCCCGTTCGTCCATCCGATTCACCTTGGACATCTCAAGGCGTTGTCGAAGCGACAACCCTTTGTGGTGTAGTGTCAAAATTCCAGACAGAGTTTCGCCCTGCCCTTGGTTTTAACAAAACCCCTTTGTGAAGCCAATGGGATGTAGCGATGTCACACTGCATTTATTCCATGAGCAATGGTGAAACGATGGTGACGATGAAATAATGTTAAGATGAAATTTGCTAAAAATGCTATGTAAGATTAGAGGATCATATTCTAACTAGGTGGACTGTTTTTAGTGGTCTTTATCGTGGATAAGAATAGCATGTATATTCTATGGAATCATCTTTCAGAAAAGAGATTAGGTTAGACGTGATGTTGGTTGATGGTGACCAACAAGAAAGCACTTAATTGCCCGTTTGATAAGCCGTATACCACTAAGGATACACTTGTGCGGAAGATTTCAATGTATCTTCTATAGTAGTCGGAAGAATACCTTTTCTTTCTTGGGGAAATTCATTTATCTCTATAATCCATTACCAAAATGGTGTTTTCTGTAAAACATCATTACGATGAAAAGGCTATTACAGTGTTAGAGGTCAGTCCTTACTAGCTGGATATTATATGATCATTTGTGGTTTGGACACTCGTGAACATTCGAATAGACAGAAAATGATGATCATCAGATTAGATTTGTTGTTTAGTGGTAGCTGAGATTTTCAAGTAAACTCCTTAACATTCGTGGCTAAAGAGTGGATATAAAAAGATATTTCTGTTTGTACGGATGATTCAAATATACGTTGTGTAGTAGTTGTAAAAATAGATTTTCTGTTGAAGGAAATTCGTAGTTTGCTTTAATCCATCACCAATGCTATTTGTTAAAATTAAAATGTTTAATCAATATGAGTACTTACCAACTTGCGCGTGGACATAAAACAGAATAAAGGCTTTAAAGGTGATGAAGCAACTGGACTCTATGGGCCAAGCCCTTCAATCTAGAGGTTTTTAATAGTAAGTACAAAAATGACAACGAGCCGAAAGATAAACAACGAAAAGAAAAAAGAAAACATAGAAGGGTGGATTCGTGAATTCATAGCTCAAAAAACAAGAGAGTAGAGAGTTTACGAATAGAAAAACAGAATAAACAGGCAGGAAAACGATCATCCAGTCAAGAATATTTAATAATTAGTGGACTATGGCTTGCAAATCAAAATTTGTCGTTGGAAAAAAGCATATATTACAAGCAGTATTTTTGGATTTTAGATTAATTTTTTTTAAATGTTTCTAACGGGAGATTTTTTTTTTCTTCAAGAAATGTACTGCTCAACGATATTATCTGTTAACACATTGTATGCTAGACAAGTACTAGTAGGTTTTCTAACGATTGATACTTGATCGCGGGACACGTACTAGTACGTTTTATGACGATTGATACTTGATCACGGGACACGTACTAGTACGTTTTCTGACGATTGATACTTGAGCGCGGGTCACGTACTAGTACGGGTTAGTGTAACAACATGGTTTGTTTGTGGAAATAAAAATAACGGTATATACAGGAAAACGAAACCGAATGTTTTTGTCTACTACATAGGTTCTGGAAAAATTTAGACAAATAAAAAATAGTTTTTACATTATTAGTTTTGTGGTTGCTCTTTTCCTTTTTTTATAAGGTAAAAATGTTCATATGTAATTTTCACATAATTCAAAAAAATTGAAACTATATACTACTATTTCTATTTGATTTTTCATATTCACGATACTATTTTAAATTTATCCACTAAAAAATATATTTTTGATTTACAAAAATCTTGTGGTTATTTATATGTTTCTATTTATATATTTGTTTATATATTTCAATATAAAATACGAAAAGTTGGTTAAAAAATTAAATAATTTTCGATCTATTGAGATTTAACTGAATAACTAATTTTACGCGCAAAACGCCCGCTCCCGGTACAATTCCGCTGCGAAATATACCCGCACACAATGTGTTAAGATGAAAATACTAAAACAATATTGGAATTTTGCGTCTTTGGTCCTGACTAGCAAAGCTACGTTTAGTGATTAATTTATAATTAGGAAATGCAGATAAAAAGTAAGCAGTACAGAGGAAATAGAAAGTTAATGAATCTCATGTCAGATCTATTGGCCTTGATGGTGCCTTGATTTGTAGTTGTACCTCGAAGATTGTTTGAAAAATGTAGGTTATAGAGGATATTTCTCTACAATATGGTTTCTCAAAGCGAATTCAATGGAACCCTACATTTCTGCAATCATTCCCCCCTCCCCCGAAGGGTTCCTATAGAAAATTTTTAAACACCCTCGAAATGTTAAAGAAAAGGTGTAAATTAGTTCTCTAATTTTTCCCTAACCCCCTGCATAAATAATAGTAACTAATAAGCCAGAATTGCAACTATAGTGAATATAAAAGCAGTGTGACAATAAATCATTCAAACCACACATGACGGTACAGCACAAGATGGGGTAAAATATTCGTCTATGTATTATTTTACGTATAAGTTTCATTAAAAAATTCTTGCTTCTATGTGACTTTTTGTACAAATTAACATTTCGTGATTCATCTATAGTTTGGAAATGCAGATAAAAAAGTAAGTTGTAGTGACCAAATAGAAAGTTAATGAATCTCATGTCAGATCTATTGGCCTTGATGGTGCCTTGATTTGTAGTTGTA
>CM063509.1:65392813-65395313 GCA_032207245.1 Pardosa pseudoannulata
GAGTAAAGTTACAAAGTTTCGTAGAATTTTCCAATTATTAAGAATAGAACATTTAAGGGGTTATATTAGTTTTAAGCAGGCTAAACGGAAGATTTTGTTTCTTATTTTTAAACGTACCATATATTTTATAATTATCGTAAATACAGTCAATTTTCGCCCCTTTTTTCTCTATTCTTATTTAATTAGTTTCACTGAATTTACTTGGTTTTTTAAAAGTAAGAATTTTTAAATAAATTAAAAATTCTGAGCTGTTTTCAAAAAGGAAAAAAAAAATATTACACTGAGTTTAAACTATAACAGTATTTGCTAGTAGACAATGTTTGCTGAGCAACAACACTCTAATTGCCTTGATTGAAGTATTATCGTAAATACAGGCAATTTTCACCATTTTTTCTCTACTCTTATTTAATTAGTTTCAATAAATTTACTTAGGTTTTTAAAAAATAAGAATTTCTAAATAAATTAAAAAGTCTGAGCTGTTTTCAAAAAGGAAAAAAAATTTACACTGAGTTTAAGCTGTAACAATATTTGCTAGTAGACAATGTTTGCAGAGCAACAACACTTTAATTACCTTGAGTAAAAGTACAAAGTTTCGTAGAATTTTCCACTTATTAAGAATAGGATATTTAAGGGGTTATATTAGTTTTAAGCAGGCTAAACGGAAGATTTTGTTTCTTATTTTTAAACGTACCATATATTTTATAATTATCGTAAATACAGGTAATTTTCACCATTTTTTTTCTATTTTTATTTAATTAGTTTCACTGAATTTACTTGGTTTTTTAAAAGTAAGAATTTTTAAATAAATTAAAAAGTCTGAGCTGTTTTCAAAAAGGAAAAAAAAATTTTTACACTGAGTTTAAGCTGTAACAGTATTTGCTAGTAGACAATGTTTGCTGAGCAACAACACTCTAATTGCCTTGAGTATTATCGTAAATACAGGCAATTTTCACCATTTTATTTCTTTTCTTATTTAATTAGTTTCAATAAATTTACTTAGGTTTTTAAAAAATAAGAATTTCTAAATAAATTAAAAAATCTGAGCTGTTTTCAAAAAGGAAAAAAAAATTTTTACACTGAGTTTAAGCTGTAACAGTATTTGCTAGTAGACAATGTTTGCTAAGCAACAACACTCTAATTGCCTTGAGTAAAGTTACAAAGTTTCGTAGAATTTTCCAATTGATAAGAATAGAGCATTAAAGAGGTTACATTATCTTGAAGCACGGTAAACGGAAGATTTTTTTTCTTATTATTTAAACGTATCATATATTTTATAATTACCGTAAATACAGGTAATTTTCACCATTTTCTCTATTGTTATTTAATTAGTTTCACTGAATTTACTTGGTTTTTTAAAAATAAGAATTTTTAAATAAATTAAAAAGTCTGAGCTGTTTTCAAAAAGGAAAAAAAAATTTTTACACTGAGTTTAAGCTGTAACAGTATTCGCTAGTAGACAATGTTTGCTGAGCAACAACACTCTAATTGCCTTGAGTATTATCGTAAATACAGGCAATTTTCACCATTTTTTCTCTATTCTTATTTAATTAGTTTCACTGAATTTACGTCGTTTTATTTTTTTAATAAATTTTTAAATAAATTAAAAAGTCTGTTCTGTTTTCAAAAAGGAAAACAATTTGATACTGAGTTTAAGCTATAACAGTATTTGCTAGTAGACAATGCTTGCTGAGCAACAACACTCTAATTGCCTTTAAGTAAAGTACTATCGTAAATACAGGCAATTTTCACCATTTTTTCTCTATTCTTATTTAATTAATTTCATTGAATTTACTTGTTTTTTTTTAAAAAATAAGAATTTTTAAATAAATTAAAAATTCTGAGCTGTTTTCAAAAAGGAAAAAAAAATTACACTGAGTTTGAGCTGTAACAGTATTCGCTAGTAGACAACGTTTGCTGAGCAACAACACTCTAATTGCCTTGAGAAAAGTATTATCGTAAATACAGACAATTTTCACCATATTTTCTCTATTCTTATTTAATTAGTTTCACTGAATTTATTTAGATTTCTTTAAATAAGATTTTTAAATAAATTTAAAAGTCTGAGCTGTTTTTAAAAAGGAAAAAAATTTACACTGAATTTGAGCTTTAACAATATTTGCTAGTAGACAATGTCTGCTGAGCAACAACACTCTAACACAAGTTACAAAGTTTCGTAGAATTGTCCAATTGATAAGAACAGAGCATTTAAGAGGTTACATTATCATTAAGCACGTTAAACAGAAGATATTTTATTCTTATCTTTCCAATTATCATATTTTTTATAATTATCGTAAATACAGACAATTTTCGACATTTTTCTCTATTCTTATTTCATTAGTTTCACTGATTTTACTTCGGTGTTTTTTAAAATAAGAATTTTTAAATAAATTAAAAAGTCTGAGCTGTTTTCAAAAAGGAAAAAAAATTTGTTTGACACTGAGTTTGAGCTGTAACAGTATTCGCTAGTAGACAATGTTTGCTGAGCAACAACACTCTAATT
>CM063509.1:65400313-65430313 GCA_032207245.1 Pardosa pseudoannulata
AAGAATAAAACTTCAAAATAGTTTCTGAAGAAAATCATTCTTTTGAAAGGAGTCAATGTATGAAAATGGTTGAGAAACCCCGATTTATTTGATCCCAGTGTAATTCTGAACAATCTAAGTTGGAGAGATTCAATATCCTGTCTCCTCCTTAACTTGTATCTTCCTAAAGGGGTGCCGTAGCAAATCAGATTGTGGGTCTATAACCCCCTATAAAGATTGTTGTATACATTGTGGCATTTATGGGTTCCTCTATTTTTGGAAGCGTTTGGGTATCACGGAACACAGATATAAAGAACACAGTTGTGGTAGAAAAAAATGTTGATGCACAAAATAAAATTTCAAAATAGTTTCTGGAGAATATCATTCTTTTGAAAGGAGTCAATGTATGAAAATGGTTGGGAACCCCGATTTATTTGATCCCAGTGTAATTCTGAACAATCTAAGTTGGAGAGATTCAATATCCTGTCTCTTCCTTAACTTGTATCTTCCTAAAGGGGTGATGTAGCAAATCAGATTGTGGGTCTATAACCCCCTATAAAGATTGTTGTATACATTGTGGCATTTATGGGTTCCTCTATTTTTGGAAGCTTTCGGCTATCACGGAACACAGATATGAGGAACACAGTTGTGGTAGAAAAAAAATTTAATGCAGAAAATAAAATTTCAAAATAGTTTCTGAAGAAAATCATTCTTTTGAAAGGAGTCAATGTATGAAAATGGTTGGGAACCCCGTTTTATTTGATCCCAGTGTTATTCTGAACAATCTAAGGCTGAGAGATTCAATATCCTGTCTCCTCCTTAACTTGTATCTTCCTAAAGGGGTGCCGTAGCAAATCAGATTGTGGGTCTATAACCCCCTATAAAGATTGTTGTATACATTGTGGCATTTATGGGTTCCTCTATTTTTGGAAGCGTTTGGGTATCACGGAACACAGATATGAGGAACACAGTTGTGGTAGAAAAAAAAATTAATGCACGAAATAAAATTAAAAAATAGTTTCTGAAGAAAATCATTCTTTTGAAAGGAGTCAATGTATGGAAATGGTTGGGAACCCCCGATTTATTTGATCCCAGTGTAATTCTGAACAATCTAAGTTGGAGAGATTCAATATCCTGTCTCCTCCTTAACTTTGATCTTCCTAAAGGGATGACGTAGTATAGCTGACGGTACTGTAATCTCGAAAATTTTCGATCTTCATATTTGAACGGAAATACCATATTTGAATCCTTTTTGAGTAGATTCTACATTACACCACTATGCACGTTCATGTAAAACTTTAACTCTGAGACTTTAATTCTGACCATTTTAAAGTGCATTTTGACTAGTTCTGCCCTGACGTTTGTAAGTACATATGCTTCTAGCATTACTCAAAAATAGTTACCTATAGAATGCTAAAATTGTATAAATAGTACTGTTGCCACATGTAGCTGTGCGTATTGATTGCAATGTACACTCTATATAAGGAAAAATTTCAATGAAACAGGTATTATCTCTACTAGTCGTAAAATGAAGCATTCATCAAGCATCACTTTACGTTGCTTCCCTGAACGACATATACATGTTGCTTTACAGCAGGTTTATATATATATATATATATATATATATATATATATATATATATATATATATATATTTTTTTTTTTTTTCTATATTTGTGAAGATTTTGTGGGACCCAATAACCATTGCTCAATTCCCACACACGCGTGAATCAGACTGTCAGTTTCTTCACTGTTACTGTAATATACTATTACAGTTTTAGGCCGCTAACTTTAATTTTTAATTTTAATCCTTTAAAGGTCACCTACATAAATTCTTTGGAATTTAATTAAATTAGTTTATAAATATTATAAATCTTATAAATGCAAAATGTTTATTTATTTATTTTATTTTTTATTTATTTTTTTTTAATTCTTAGAGGGGTTTGCCTTAGAGCAGTGGTGAGCAAACTAGGGGTCGCGATCCCTGTTAGGGTCGCCAGAAGTTTTTTTGGGGTCGCCAAATTTTTATGAAATGCATTATCCCTGCCTGCTGCATACCATACAGCGTACATGTAAAGGGTGAAGCGCCGTCACTGAAAAGTTAAAGAAAATTTTTTTCGAGAAGATTCGAGGATTTTCCTGAAAACGATCTTGGTTGGATTCGTGATCCATTTTCCTTTGACATATGCAGTTCAACTCTTCAAATTGGTGAAAAAGAGCAATTGATAGATCTAATTAGTGATTATACTCTTCGAAATCAATTTAAGACTCAGCCTTGCCAAAAATTTTGGCTATCCGTGGAAAAATAATATCCCGTTTTATGCAAGAATGCCATCAGAGTGTTAATACAATTTGCATCAACGTATTTATGTGAAACTGGATTTAGCAAACTAGTTTCAATAAAAACTAAATACCGCTCGCGTTTAAACCCTGAAGGTGATATGCGAATTGCAATTAGCAACATACATCCAAACATCGATGAGATAATTAGAAACTTGCAGCATCATAGATCTCATTAAAGGGCAGTTTACAGATTTTTGTGTTATACAAAAAGTACTTTCTTAAAATTATAAATAAAATCAATATGAGTCAAATATGATGTTTTTATTCGATGAAACAAAAGAAATGCGAGAAATATACATCGTATTTGTGAACATTTATCTCTAGGGGTCGTCAAAATTTTTCTCTCTACAAATGGGGTTGCAGTCGAAAAAATTTTGCGCACCACTGCCTTAGAGGATACCATAGAAGGGATTGAGGGGGTTAACTGACAAAAACACCCCCTTGTATAGTGTGAACACAATACTTTATAAATTTTTAATTATAGTCTAAGAACAAAAAATAAGTGTTCTTAAAAAAGTATAATAAATAAATAGTTCAATAATTTATAAGTATTGTTTGAATAGATATCTTTGTTTGGGATCATAAGTAAAAAATCGAATTATTAACTTTCAAGTTACAGCAAGACTAAATATATATATTTCAGAAGAAAAAATAAATAAAATGCAGTACTATCATCTATTGTAAGTTTTAAATATTAAAAACATAAAAAAATCCATAAAAAAAACAATCACGTATCTCCAAAAATTAGAGAAAAAAATGTTTAACAAGAGGTTTGGCTGTGAAACCACTATCCAGTAAAGGGTTAAAGCATAGAACAGTGTAAAAATTTGAAATAAAGACAAATTTTAAATGATACAATAATAAAGATAAATGCAGTTATTTGGGTGAATTCGAACATTAACTAGAGTCTGTCCATTAAGTGTAGCCACTTGGAATGTTCTTACTTAGAAAACTCCAGCATGTACGTGTTACTAAAACGCTCTGTTCTTGTATACACAGCGCCTTTGATGAACTGACAGCGTTACGTGCAAAGCAAGTAAAATAAACGTTTTTATTGTAAAAAGATATATTTCGAAACGTTTTGTATTTTCTTTATTAATAAAACTAACGTTTTTATTACAAAAAAAAAATGTGCTTTGAAACGTTTTCGCATTCTCTTTATCTATTAGTAAAATTAACGTTTTTATTATAAAAATATGCTTTGAAACGTTTTCGTATTTTCTTTATATATTAGTAAAATAAACGTTTTTATTATATAAAATATGCTTCGAAACGTTTTCGTATTTCCTTTATCTGTTAAAAAAATTAACATTTTTATTATCAAAAATATGCTTGGAAACGTTTTCGTATTATCTATTAGTAAATTTAACGTTTTTATTACAAAAAAAAAATGTGCTTTGAAACGTTTTCGCATTCTCTTTATCTATTAGTAAAATTAACGTTTTTATTATAAAAATATGCTTTGAAACGTTTTCGTATTTTCTTTATATATTAGTAAAATAAACGTTTTTATTGTTAAAAAAAAATATGCTTTGAAACGTTTTCGTATTTTCTTTATCTATTAGTAAAATTAACGTTTTTATTATAAAAAATATGCTTTGAAACGTTTTCATATTTTTCTTTATCTATTAATATAATTAACGTTTTTATTATAAAAAATATGCTTCGAAACGTTTTCATATTTTTTTTATTTTTTTATCTATTAGTAAAATTAACGTTTTTATTATAAAAATATGCTTTGAAACGTTTTCGTATTTTCTTTATATATTAGTAAAATAAACGTTTTTATTGTTAAAAAAAAATATGCTTCGAATTGTTTTCGTATTTTCTTTAACTATTTTCAGGTACATTGTGTAAAAATTGTTATAAGTTAAAGAAATATCAAAATTACTAAAGTTTTTTGGCAACCCCTGCTGCAGGTCCCGCGAACGAGTCTTTTATAATCGAGATCTTCTGTATCATCGTTTTGTAATACCTTAGAGTGACAAACCCAAAAATCGTTTACCATTAGACTGTTTTTATCTCCTATTTTATTGGCAGAGATAATTTTGCATGATAGATAAATGGGAGCTTAAAGAATCCATCAATTCTTGATGGATTATCGGGTTATTACAATTGAATCCTTATAATCAGTTTGCAGAATGTGATTTTAGCAGTTAAGGAGCTTAATGTTTGAAAAAAGCCCGAAAAAAAACAACACACCGTCAAAGTATTAGCAATTAACCAACGTAGATGTTTTTGTAAGCATTCGTTTAAGTTAGCTTTTTATCAAAAATAGTGTCTTCAACTTCAAAAAGCTGAGAACATAGCCCCGTCACAGTACATCCCAATCACGGGTTATGGTATTTGCCATGGATAGAAACGTAAGTTGGCGAGAAATATCATTTCCTTATCCCGAATTTGGTATATCAATTTGTTTGCCCTGGCTAGCAATATAAATTGGCAAGAAAACTCCTGACGTCAGCTTTAACGGCAATGCAGTAGTCCAAATTTTCATCTTTTTCAGTTTCGAACTTCTTTGTTGGGTTAAACTTTCCCGACACCAATTGAGGTCGCGGCCCACAGTGTAAAAAACTTTGCTTTACTGCCTAAACCCTTTGTAGTAGTTTCCGAGTTTTTAAACTTTTAGTTAATCGTCTCAAAATTTGTTTTTATGAGGCATTCATCCATTTTGACGCTTATCCTCAAATCAATAAACTATTAAAATTGAACGTATCAACAAGGCTTAAAATATAAAAGAAAACTACTTGAGAAGATCTGAGGATCTTTTCCCTTTCATGCTCAACCCAGAGCCATCAGTTTGGACTTGTCACTACTGACTTGACCACACACGTACCCTCTTTTTCTGTAGCATGAACAAGTCCTTTTAACCATCAGCAGGGAGCTTCATGATCCATAATTCTTGTGACAGCAACACAAGTGGATTACAATAATCTATTTGACCAATTTTGAGTTCAGTAGCTTGCTGCGTACCCCCTCCCTTTTCTTGTTCATCAGAAAGAAAGAAGGGTTGCATCAATCAACAATTATTACTTTTGTAATGGTTACTTTCAATTTTTGAAACAATTTATTCTTAATTTCGTGCGGGATGTAAGTTTATAACCTTCGAAAGAGAAGTAGATTTCATCAATACTACTTGCTTCCTTTTAAATTTTTTTCTGCCAGAAAACGTTTTTAAATTCTAAAACAGAAGTAGCTTTCATCAATAGTACTTGTTTCTATTTTAATTTGTTGCCGAAAAACATTTTTAAATTCTTAAACAGACGTAGCTATCATCAACAACACTTGTTTCATTTTTGATTTGTTGCCCGAAAACATTTTTAATTCTTAAAAAGAAGTAGCTTTCATCAATAGTACTTGCTTCATTTTTGATTTGTTTCCGGAAAACATTTTTTAATTCATAAAAGGAAGTAGTTTCATCAAGATCACTTGTTTCATTTTTAATTTGTTGCTGGGAAACATGTTTTAATTCTTAAAAAGAAGAAGCTTTCATCAATAGTACTTGTTTCATTGTTAACTTGTTTCCGGAAAACATTTTTTAATTCTTAAAAAGTAGCTTTCATCAATAGTACTTGTTTCTATATTAATTTGTGGCCGAAAAACATTTTTAAATTCTTAAACAGATGTAGCTTTCATCAATAGTACTTGCGTCATTTTTGATTTGTCGTTGAAAACATTTTTTAATTCTTAAAAAGAAGTAACTTTCATCAACAGTACTTGTTTCTATAGTGATTTATTGCCTAAAAACATTTTTAAATTCTTAAACAGATGTAGCTTTCATCAATAGTACTTGTTTCATTTTTGATTTGTTGCCCGAAAACATTTTTTAATTCTTAAAAAGAAGAAGCTTTCATCAATAGTACTTGTTTCTATTTTAATTTCTGCCGAAAAACATTTTTAAATTTTTAAACAGATGTAGCTTTCATCAATAGTACTTGCTTGATTTTTGATTCGTTGCCGAAAAAGATTTTTGAATTCTTAAAAAGAAGTAACTTTCATCAACAGTACTTGTTTCTCTTTTGATTTGTTTCCGGAAAACATTTTTGAATACTTAAAAAAAAGTAGCTTTATCATCAGTACTTGTTTCATTCTTGATTTGTTGTCAGAAGTTTTTTTTTTCTATTCTTAAAAAGAAGTAATTTTTATCGACAGCTTCTTGTATACTTCCCATAAAAAATTTTTTTTTAATTTTTAAGGAAAAAGAATTTATTTTTTTCGAACATTTTTTTTAAATGTAAATGTATCTTTAACTTTGAACCTTTAAATAACTTTAAACCTAAATTTGTATCTAATAAGATACAAATTTAGGTTCAAAGTTATTTTGAGATATTGTAGTGTATTTTAAAAAAAATAAGTTTGTCTTAAACTTAGTTATATTTCTAGTAATCAAGTGCACTAGCCTTCATAAATTTTGGTTAACAAAAGTGTCTGTTATTTCAAAATTTCTAACAAAAATAGTTTTTATTTTGAAAATTTGATGAGATATGTGTGTAAAGATAATACTTTGTGATAATACTAGCTATGTTAAAAAAATTATGTTTGCCAAATGGGGAGTTTTCAAGGTATGAGAATTCGAAAAACTTGTCTTGAACTTAGTTATATTTTTAGTAATCAAGAGCGTTAGCCTTCATATAATTTTTGTTATCAAAAAAGTGTCTGTTATTTCAAACTTTCTAACAAAAATAGTTTTTATGTCTCAAAAATTGGTGATATACGTGTGTAAAGATAATACTTTGTTCTAGCTGTATTAAAAAAATTATATTTGCCAAACAGGGAGTTTTCAAGATATGAGAAGTCAAAAAGTTTATCTTGAACTTACTTATATTTTTAGTACTCAAGTGCGTTAGCCTTTATATAACTTTTGTCAACAAAAAAGTGTCTGTTATTTAAAACTTTCTAACAAAACTAATTTTGTTTTTCAAAAATTAATGCGATACGTGTGCAAAAGATAATACTTTGTGATAATACTAGCTATGTTAAAAATAATTGTTTGCAAAACGGGGAATTTTTAAGGTATGAGAAGTCGAAAAAGTTTGTCTTGAACTTAGTTATATTTTTAGTAATCAAGTGCGTTAGCTTTCATATAATTTTTATTAACAACAAAATATCTGTTATTTAAAACTGTCTAACAAAAATAGTTTTTATGTCTCAAAAAATTGATGAGACACGTATCTAAAGATACTTTGTTCTAGCTGTATTAAAAAAAATTATATTTGCCAAACGGGGAGTTTTCAAGGTATGAGAAGTCAAAAAGTTTATCTTGAACTTACTTATATTTTTAGTACTCAAGTGCGTTAGCTTTCATATAATTTTTATTAACAACAAAATATCTGTTATTTAAAACTGTCTAACAAAAATAGTTTTTATTTTTAAAATTTGATGAGATACGTGTGTACAGATAATACTTTGTTCTAGCTGTATTAAAAAAAATTATATTTGCCAAACGGGGAGTTTTCAAGGTATGAGAAGTCAAAAAGTTTGTCTTGAACTTAGTTATATTTTTAGTAATCAAGCGCGTTATCCTTTATATAATGTTTGTTAACAACAAAGTGTCTGTTATTTAAAACTTTCTAACAAAATAGTTTTTATGTTTCAAAAATTGATGGGATACGTGTGTAAAAGATAATACTTTAGGATAATACTAGCTATGTTAAAAAAAAATTGTTTGCAAAACGGGGAGTTTTCAAGGTAGGAAAAGTCGAAACTAATAACTATTTTACATTTTTTCAACTTTTAACGGTCTTATGAGCCCTTAAAAGCTATAATATTTAATAGAAAGATTGTATGATTTTACAAGTTTTAGTTCGAATATTTCAGTGAAGACTGTTTTAAACGATTCAGAAATGTTTAAAAATTTTAATAATGTAAAAATAAAACATAAAAATTTTCAACGTTTAAAGGGAGTGTGTGTCGTCTTAAAAATTAATTATAAACTTGAGAATAATCAAATTCGCGAAAATCTAATATCAAGGCATTCCATATTACTTCTTCCATTTTTTATATCGCTCTACTTATATCTTTTCCGAATTACTTAGTCATTCCGTTTCTTGGAAAAACATAAAGTCCGTAGCCAGCCCAGAGGGAACAAAAAGGTTTCTTACTAATAAACATTTCTTCCTCTAAGGAAATATTATAGTAGGACTAAACCTAATGCAGAAAAGATTGGAAATAGCCCAGATTTTCAATGGCCAGGTAAGCATCCCGCTGATTCCTTCCAGCAGGCCTGACCCCTGGCCAGTCGCCAAAAGTCTTCTCTCTTTCTTGAGCAGGCCTTTTGTTTGAAAACAAAAGGTGGTGCGAAGAGTTTTAGAACGGTCACGGACAATGACCACCCCTTTGAGGGAGTGGGAATTACAATGAAGAGTTGTTACCTGGAAAGGCGGACAGGAGAGCAGGTAAGAAGAGGGGGGGAGCTTGGCTTGGAACAAAAGAACCAGAGATACTAACCTTTCACCTCGCTCTCAACCCCTTACTCCTCCCCTTAAAAACGCAACAAAAGGTAGGTGATTTTTTTAAGGGGGAGTGTCTAATATCCGGATTTTCCCAAGTTCTGGGGGAAATTGGATGTCGGGCCTTCAGAGAAAGTTGCTTTTTCTAGAACAGAACTCTGCTTCAAGAATGCGGAATGGAATGCTGTCACGCACCTTTGTTCGACTCGGGGATAGACTGGGATGGTGAGAACGGCTCGGATTTGTAACTTGAGTGTAGGATATTCAGCGAGGTTGAAATACACTCTAGGTGGAAAGTTTGGAATATGACTTGAAAAATGGCTTGCTTGAAGGGTGGCCGAGTAATTGAGCTGAAAGTTGAAAAGAACTGTCTTCCTACTTGAAGTGATAACTAGCAACTTGGCAGTAGGAGGCCAAATAGCGACAAGCGTGTCAATTGATAATTTAAATTGAATGTATGACTTTTTTTTCATGTCTTTGAGATTTGCGACTTTTCTGGATAGAACAAGCTGTAATCTTATCGTTTATTTAACCCCTTAACCCTTTAGCGGACAGTGGTTTCGTAGCGAAACCACCTATTAAACATCTTTCTTTTAAACTTTACTTTTTGGAGTACTTTACTTTATCTTTGCATAATTATTTACAGCTCCAATCCCATACATCTATGATGTATGGAAGCCAATAATGTAGAATCAAGAGCTTCTGCAATTAAAAAAAACCTTTTTAGAGACATGGATGATTTTTCGATTTTTTTTATGTTTTTGACATTTTAAATTTACAACAGATGATAGCTCTACATTTAATTTTTTCTTTTGAAATACATTTATTTAAACTTGCTGTACCTGAGAAGTCAGTAATTCAATTTATCCTTCTTATGACCCCAAATAAAAGTATCTATAGAAACCCCATTTATAAATTGTTAAGCTATTTATTTATTATATCTTTTTAAGGATTAATATTTATTGTTCTTCTAGTATAGTTAAACTTTTAAAAAGTATAATGTTCAAGCTGTACAAGGGGAGGGGTTAGTCAGTTAAACAACTCCTCAAAACATCCTTGCCTAACGATGGTCGATTGGTTAGGGTGCTGGCCTTCGGGACCGGAGTTCGGGGGTTCGAATCCCACTGGGGCATGGATGTTCGTAGCCGTCCGGAATCGGCTTTAAGCAGTAGGTCCCAGTCTCATTAACCCTAGTCTTGCAAAAGAGTAGATCGTAGCACTCCAAACCAAACCCTTCTTAGGTATCCTCTAAGGCAAACCCTCCTAAGGAATGTAAAGAAAACTTATATATTTTACATTTACAAGGTTCATAGATAACATTTATAAATTAATTACACTACATTCCAATGAATTTATTTTGGTGACCTTTAAAGGGTTAAAGTTTACACTCGAGTTAACTCGAGCGCGCTAAAGTAACCAAACTGTGCACACACGAGTTAATTCGAGCGGCGTTGTACTTTATGTTGCTATAATTTTTTACACTCAATACAATCGGAAATTGAAAATAACAATGTAAAAGTTTAAAAAAACCCAATCGTTTTATTGATATTTATCGTTTACATGGGATTGTAAGCTATAACACTTATTCAACTATAAAATATATATATTTTTTCTACTTATCACTTACGACTTATCTCTTCCTTGTGAGCCGCTTTCGACAGAGTACTTATATTCAGATTCTGATTCGCTTATTTTTCAATATATATTTTACTAAAATATAATGTAACATAACATATAATTGTAAACTATTTTATTACTAAGCTATGACTGTAAAGCCATCCTTGACTCGAGTTGTCACTTTATATACTTTATTCTTGAGATATGAAACATAAGGGTTTCATATTTGACACCTACGCATCAAGGGATGACACATCATACTGTCAATCGGTAGATTGCCTACCAACTGAACAATATAATCTTTCGACAATAATAATAATATTCTAAAAATTAGAAATCATACCAATTGTACGAATATACAATATACTCAAATTTTAATTATTTTTGTATTTTTGTAATTTTCTTGGAAAGACAACGTTTTAAATTGTGTTTTTTACATTAAAAAATTGATTTATTTTTGGCTGGTCTTTTTTTAAAAAACTGTGCATTAAGTGGTTAATTTATAACTTTAAAGGGAGACACGGTTTGGACTTAAAAAAATTAGGTTATTTTATTAAATTCTCTATACATGACCTACAATGATATTATTATCCAAGAAGAATTTAAAAAAGAAAAAAAATTGGGGATATATTAATAAAAAATGTATTTATTATTTTTGTTTATTAAAAATTAAAAAACTTTCTTCTTATTCAGTTTCTGATATTTTATCAGCTTGCCGCCAAGATTGTAAAATGGTTAACATACTGGGTTTCCACAAGATGGGCTCATTATTTGATAAATATGAAGAAATATAAATATGAAAAAGAAAGATGGAATTAAGACCTATTAGGATTGTGTGGTAAACATTTTGTAAGAATCTATAGCACGTTTAGTCTCTGGAAGCATTTGCAAAAAATAAGAAATTTCATAAAAATAATTTTTAAACACATTGGATTTTATAATAATAAAAAGTATTTTCAATTTTTCTTTATTTCTATTTAGGGCGAATCGTCCCATTTCGGACCCCATTTTCCTCTAAGACTGATGAGCAAATGTCAAATGCCACCTTTGCCACGCCGTAGTTACGGCCCTGCATTCTGGCACCAGAGATCCAGTGCACGCGCATACTCTTGCATTTTTATTTAGCTTCTATGGACGAAGAACAGATTCTACCAAAAATGCATCGTCATTTAAGTAAAATGATGAAATATAAAGATGAAATCAAGTTTTTAACTTGTGTCTTTATTTTTGTGTTTTCTGAATGCTAATAAAAAAGCTCTACCAAAATAATTTTAAAAATTAATACTTCAAATAATCCGAAATGTATTTTAAACTTTTAACAAAGTATATTTTGCAATACAAGTTTCTGTTCATTATCAAAAGCACTTTTGTTGGTATTTTTCTCAGAAAAGTTGCACTGGTCCTCCGACGTAACTCCGAGAAGCGCATGTCCTAGTGGGTTAAATTTGAATATATATATATATATATATATATATATATATATATATATATATATATATATATATATATATCTGTAATGAGACGGACTTCTCGATGGGTGGTTGCAGTCATGGCCATAAAAATGATATTGTTTAGCTAAAGACCTTTATTGAGATAACGTTGGAGGATGGGTTCCCACTTCATCATAGGGACAGGACAAACTGAAGGGTCAGCTAGCATGAAGTTCTATGTACAAGACCCGTAACACCTGGGTCAACATCTGTGGGAAAATATCTCTAGAAAAATCTGCCTCCGACAGCGTGTATCTCCTTTTTATTTGGAGATTTCCTAAATTGTCCGCTAGGGCCATGTAGGATTATAATTGGTCAGGCCCCTTCTCTGAGGGCGTAAACTGTAGCCCCAGTGGTCAATTTAGGTTAGTGATTAAAAAGGGGAATGCAAAAAGGAAGCGGGAATTTTTAGCACTTGATTTATGTTTTGAAAATATTGTAAGGAAAATTCTCAGGGGTTTTCAAAACTTAAATCAAGGGCTAAAAATTCCCGCTCAGAACTGTCCCTTTTGGCGTTGCTACCTAAGCAAATTCCTATGTCCACTCTCGCGTCAGCTTCTTTACTCTGTATAGTTCCGCTCGAGGGTGTGTCTCTTTCCTATTACGTTATCGTTTATGAAGTCTTATTATTTTTAATTATAATTCGCTTGATTCTTAATCCCCATTTTTAAACCTGATATATACATATACATATATATTTACACGTATATATATATATATATATATATATATATATATATATATATATATATATATATATATATATATATATATATATATATATATATATTGGAATATGGAGGTGTTGCCAAATGAATGGAAACTGAGTACCACTTGTCTAATACACAAAAAAGGTGATATCCTAGAATGTGCAAACTATAGAGGAATAAGTTTGCTTTGAACATCATACAAAGTGCTTTCTAATATTCTTTACAACAGATTGGTTGGCAATTCAGAGAATATAATTGGAGATTACCAGTCTGGTTTTCGTAGAGACAGATCAACAACTGAACAAATCTTTAATATAAGACAAATATTGGAAAAAAACCCAGGAATTTGGAGTTGACACTCACCATTTTTTTATTGATTTTAAAACAGCATATGATTCAATAAATCGGAATAGACTTCTGAATGCTATGAAAGAATTAAATATTCCTGAAAAGCTTGTTAATCTGGTAGCTTTGACTTTAACACAGACCAATGTAAGAATTAAGGTACAAAACAGCTTATCAGAACCTATTACTATCATGAATGGTCCAAGACAAGGGAACGCCCTGGCCTGTCTTCTCTTTAACCTTGCACTGGAGAAAATAGTTAGAGATGCAAATTTAAATTCTAGAGGAACCATTTTCAACAAATCTGTACAATTGCTTGCATATGCAGATGATATTGATATTATAGCCCGGACATTAGATGCACTAAAACAAGCATTTATTTCTCTGGAAACTGAGGCCAAAAAGATGAATTTGAGCATTAATGAAACTAAAACCAAATATATGAATTGTTTAAAATCAGAATATAATCACTCCTTCTTAGAAATAGGCAGTTATAGATTTGAGACTGTAAAGCAGTTTATATACCTAGGTTCGGAAATTAATACTTAAAATAATATATCTGTTGAAATTCGTAGCAGAATTACTGCTGCTAATCGATGTTTTTTTGGATTAAAGAAATATTTAAAGTCTAAGTACATTAAAAGATTGACTAAAATAATATTGTATAAATGCCTAATAAGACCTGTTTTGACTTACTCAGCTGAAACATGGGCATTGACAGAAAGAGACAAGGAAACCCTAGCAGTTTTTGAGAGAAAAATATTGAGAAGTATTTTGGGGGGAATTAATGTAAATGGTATATGGAGAAGAAGAACAAACATTGAATTATACAGAACATATAAAAACCCAGATATAATTAATTTTATTAGCTTACAAAGATTAAAATGGGCCGGACACCTAGTTCGACTTAATGACAATAGAACCACAAAAAAAGTTTTTACGGCCAAATATATGGGAACCCGAATGAGAGGACGACCAAAACTTAGATGATTAGACTGCATTGAGAAAGACATAAGATCCTTGAAAATTTCAAATTGGAAATCCAGAGCTAAAGATAGGACTGCCTGGTATGGAATTCTGGAGAAGGCTAAGGCCCATCCTGGGCTGTCATGCCACTGAGGAGGAGGATATATATATATATATATATATATATATATATATATATATATATATATATATAAGTAAAGAATAAAAGATTAAATGAGATTAAATAAGAATTCCGTTAGCAATCCTGATGCGCCATGCTACTATCAAGAAAAGTTAAATTAAATATCAATTAAAAGGAATCATGTATGAAAAAAATAAAGAATTGGAACTAATATGGAAAAGGAATTGGTGTGCTTGAAGCGGTGTGTGTGTGGGGAGGGAATTGCGACCCCCACTTTCCGGTTAAATGGCCATTTTAATCATATGAAACGTTCCCGGTCACCATTAAGTACAACAATAAAAGCAGAGAAAAAGTCTAAAAACAATCTATACGAAAGGAGGACTATAAACAGAAGTGAAATTAAAACCAATAACAACTAACCAATGTATACATTAACCAATATATACACCAATGTATACATGTATACATGGGTTGGGTATGATTATGTGAATTCATTTTAGCATTCTTAGTGGATTTTATAACTTTAATGTATACATTGGTTAGTTGTTATTGGTTTTAATTTCACGTCTGTTTATAGTCCTAATTTTCGTACAGATTGTTTTTAGACTTTTTGTCTGCTTTTATTGCTGTACTTATAGTGACCGGGAGCGTTTCATATGATTAAAATGGCCATTTAACCGGAAAGGGGAAGTCACCATTCCCCCCCCACCGCTTCAAGTACACCAATTCCTTTTCCATATTCATTCCAATTCTTTATTTTTTATATTTGATTCCTTTTAATTGATATATATATATATATATATATATATATATATATATATATATATATATATATTGACTCTGCTTGATTAAATAATAAAATCAAATTCACCCAGATGTGTTTCTCCCCACATTTTATGAACACTATTTTATGGGAAAGGTAAATCTCGTTTTCGCTGGCCAAAAATTAAGTTTCATAATAAAGGGTGGTTTGATTCAGGACAAATTTCTTACGCGGGGAAATATTTAGGAGCAAATCATTTTAAACGAACCTTTTTACTATTATCGATGTATGGAAAACAAATCGAGACCACAGGATTTGAACATTTTTAACGGGAAAACTTCTTTGGTGAGTTACGCTGTATTTAGATTTAAGACGTAGTTGTACAATATTAAAAACTCCCTATTAAAAAGCTCTTAGTCTCTATTTCTGTCGGACACGCTTCTGGAGTCGCACCTAACACGCCGCTCCTTGTGAAAAGCGAGGCAAATAAGCATCTCAAGTACATCCCGTATCTTTTATCGTGCACTTGTTGACACCATAATCTCCGATACGAAGTGGCATTCATTTCTGTCGCGGTTTTGTCGACTTGCTCTTCTCGAACTATAAGGCAACGTCCGAAAATTACAGGTGAGGTTCAAATCTCCCCCAACCCCCCTCCCAACAGGACATTCTCTAAGCGATGTCTTCCTCGGTCCAGCCGTCACCGGGCCACGGAGCATCTGTCACTCATCCCGATAACCTCGCCTTTTGTGGCAACGGTGGTACACGCTGATTTGAATAGATCGGTCGTGCCGGAAGACTTATTGGTGTTTATTTTTGGCTGAGTGAATTTCGACCGCAGGGTTTCCACTTCTTCCAAACAGAGGCTGTCAGCTGGAAGTAAAATCTGGCGATTTGGATATTCAAGAACGAGTTCTGAACAGCTACAGCCCCTGTTCTTCTGTTGAAAGGGGAACACGGGGATTCAAGGAGTGTTTTGACAAATAGCTGAAAGAATACGAAAGCTTTTTAATGCAGGTCTTCTTTTTCTTTTCTTTTTTGGTTTAGCATGTGTCATTTAGGTTTGCACAAGTCAACAGGTACGTAAATCGACGCTTCAGCTACCGACTGTAGACTATTTACAAAATTGACAAGGAGATAAGAAAGATATGTAAAAAAATTCCACTTTTATTCCACTGACACGGTCTACAATCGGTTCATGGATGCACATTTATATATGAGTCAATACTTGTTTAACACTGACAATCAATAAATTTCACTGGTTTTTTTTTTCTTCAAGATATGATGGTAATGGATGTTTAGATGATTCACTACCAATTCATAAGATCCAAAGCACGTTTCCCAAATGGTGAAGAATTTGTGGCATTTACAGAATTTCTTCATGCTGCTTCTTCCTTCGAATTTAAGTTTGTTATGTTTACATAAACCTACGGTGATGTGCTCTTTTGTGCAAATATTTTTCAGTTATAGAAGCACTGTATGGTGTTCCACCAAACCCTCTACGAAATAGACAAGAAAATGTCACAATGAAAACTGTTTTGTTCTATTGACAAAGTCGAAGAATACACATTTGTATGAATCAATGTCTTCCTCGCTTAATGGGGTACTTTATGAGTGATGTTCACATATGCCACCATGGTTTAAGAAGTCCCAAAAGAGTGTTTTTTACGTATGACCGAGAGTTCGTTAAAGGTGACTGGAAAGCGTAAAATATGTTCGTGGTCACAATGTCTCCCAAGTTCTCAATCAATACCTTTGGGGATGACAGGCTAAGCCTATGGGTCTTCTGCTTGGTTCCTGCTTCAAAATTTCAAGGACCCATTTCAGCATAAGTGGTACTTTTACCCTTGAGGTACTTGTTAAAACAAAAGGTGCATCCCTTTGGCTTAATACGAGTTACCACCGACTCAATCGGGCTTGGTTTGACCAAGTGGCATAAGGCAACAACAACGTATGACCAAATAAAGTTATCGTTAAAGGGGACTGGAGAGCGTAAAATATGTTCGTGGTCACAATGTCTTCCAAGTTCTCAATCAATACCTCTGGAGGTGGCAGGCCAAGCCATTGGGTCTTCTGCTTGGTCCCTGCTTCAAAATTGCAAGAACCCATATGAGCATAAGTAGTACTTTCACCCTTGAGGTACTTGTTAAAACGAAAGGAGCACCCCTTTGCCTTAATACGAGTTGTCTCCGACTCAGTCGGGCTTGGTTTGACCAAGTGGCATAAGCAACAACAACGTATGACCAAATAAAGTTATCGTTAAAGGGGACTCGAGAGCGTAAAATATGTTCGTGGTCACAATGTCTTCCAAGTTCTCAATCAATACCTCTGGAGGTGGCAGGCCAAGCCTATGGGTCTTCTGCTTGGTTCCTGCTTCAAAATTTCAAGGACCCATTTGAGCATAAGTAGTCCTTTTACCCTTGAGGTACTCGTTAAAACGAAAGGCGTACCCCTTTGCCTTAATACGAGTTGCTTCCGACTCAATCGGGCTTGGTTTGACCAAGTGGCATAAGCAACAACAACATATGACTAAATGTATTTTTCCCGCGTTTAAAGGTATCCATTATTTCTTTGGAATGATCTTCTTTCGCATACGTAAGGATCAATAAGGACTAAATTTGTAAGTGCCCTGAAATGGTTACTTACTGGAAGATCACAATGTAAATTAATATCTTGCAACCATCTCTGATCTTTGTATCCTAAAGAATCAGCTGTTCTATCCCGTAGAATAAATTTTCCACAGACTTCTTTCAATGTGAGCTGGCCAAAGGGAATTTTATTTTCCCCATAGATTATAGGTTTGTACGGGTCTCACGCACCCGGAGTACCCGAGTTATCTTTTCCTAGAGTTCTTCCTGGTAGTCTTGAGCTTATTTTTGTAGAGTTTGCTCTACTTACTGAGTTAGACCACCTTAACTTTCAAGCCAGGACTGACCTTTCGTAGGTCAGCAACGGCTTGGTAGCCGTTATAGGTCGCTGTTGTGATGATTGGAATCCAGGGCCGTAACTACGGCCTTTGTCACAGGCACATCAGTCTTAGGGCAGCCGCACTGAGATGAAAATGGGGACCGAATGAGGACGGTACGCCCCGAGTAGAAATAAGGAAAATTTGAAAAATAGATTTTTAATTATAAAATCGAATGTCTTTAAAAATTGCCTTTTTTTAATGAATTTTCTTATTTTTAAAATTTTTTCTAGAAATTAAACTTGTTATAGATTCTTATATTCTGGGTCAGATGGCCTTTGTCACAGGCACATGAGTCTTAATGGAGCTACACTGAGATGAAAATGGGGACCGAATGAGGACGGTACGCCCCGTGTAGAAATAAGGAAAATTTGAAAAATAGATTTTTAATTATAAAATCCAATGTCTTTAAAAATTGCCTTTTTTAATGAATTTTGTTAAAAAAAATTTTAATGAATTTTCTTATTTTTTAAAATTTTTCTAGAAACTAAACTTGTTATAGATTCTTATATTCTGGGTCAGATGGCCTTTGTCACAGGCACATCAGTCTTAGGGGAGCCGCACTGAGATGAAAATGGGGACCGAATGAGGACGGTACGCCCCGTGTAGAAATAAGGAAAATTTGAAAAATAGATTTTTAATTATAAAATCCAATGTCTTTAAAAATTGCCTTTTTTAATGAATTTTTAAAATTTTTTTTAATGAATTTTCTTATTTTTAAAAATATTTCTAGAAACTAAACTTGTTATAGATTCTTATATTCTGGGTCAGATGGCCTTTGTCACAGGCACATCAGTCTTAGGGGAGCCGCACTGAGATGAAAATGGGGACCGAATGAGGACGGTACGCCCCGTGTAGAAATAAGGAAAATTTGAAAAATAGATTTTTAACTATAAAATCCAATTTCTTTAAAAATACCTTTTTTAATGAATTTTTAAAAAAAATTTTAATGAATTTTCTTATTTTTAAAAATTTTTCTAGAAACTAAACTTGTTATAGATTCTTATATTCTGGGTCAGATGGTCTTTGTCACTGGCACATCAGTCTTAGGGGAGCCGCACTGAGATGAAAATGGGAACCGAATGAGGACGGTACGCCCCGTGTAGAAATAAGGAAAATTTGAAAAACAGATTTTTAACTATAAAATCCAACTTCTTTAAAATTACCATTTTTAATTAATTAAAAAAATTTTTAATGAATTTCCTTATTTTTAAAATTTTTTCTAGAAACTGAACTTGTCATGGATTCTTACAAAATGTACTAATAAATCTGGGTGTACTAATAAATAAACAATTATTTATTAGTACACCCATAAGTACAGTAATAATTAATAAATAATGTACTAATAAATAATCCAAACGCCACTAATAAATCTGGGTATTCGTTGTTAAATTTTGAATTTATTAATGTTTTTAAAACTAAATTTAAATTTAGAAATAAGTCAATTTTTTATGAAAATTCGACTTCCAAATAAAAAATATTCCCCCCAAAATATACTATTCAGTTTATCAGCAAAATAATACCTCCAAAATGTTCAAAAATATCTTTTTGAACTTATATATAGGTGTATATAATAAGTTGAACATATATATAGGCGTATATACGTGTATATAACAAGCATTAATAAGATAAAAATAGAAAAAGTTAAAAATTAATGCACTGGAAACATTTTCAGAATTAACAAATTGAGTTCTTTCTGTATATATATGGTATAAAAAAACATGCTTATATATTTTCTCAATATATTTGGTGTAGGGGAGCAGACCAGTTTTTTTTCCACGGGTTCTAAAAGACCTAGTTAGTGCCCTGTTGGAATCAGTAGCAAGTTGTTGCTGTATGGCTATATAAGTTGGGTCAGCGTAAAACCAATTATATTCCCCATAGATTGACTTTTAGTGAGAGAAACCCAATATAACAGATAAAAGCAAACCTTAAGCAAACAGCGATCTTTTTAAACGCTTTTATTTAATTTCATTTGAGTGCTAGTTGATATTTCAAAACCAAATTTTAACCACCCTCCTGACTAGTTAACGATCTGAAATTTTACCCATAGGTTCAATTGTGGTGACGATACAATATTCAACCAGAAAAAAATTAGTTTGTAGAAAAAAAATGTGTCAGTAAGGTAAATGTAAAAAACTGCTCAGCGTACTTTGAAACTCAATTTCAGAAATTTTAAACTAGTATCGCCATCTACTTGCAAGCAGCATAATTAAAAACTCAAACAAAATTTTTAGTTTCTCTTGTTAAATAAAAGTGGTTTTTTATAAAGTACTTTTTTCATTTCTAGAATAATTTAATGTTGTTTATTGTAGTTGTCTTTTACATTTGCTCAGAGCGGTTGAAATGTTAAATCCAACCCTTGATACATACAATTCGATAATATAAACACATTTAGAATCTGTACAAAAGGCGCTTATAGAATTTTCCATATTAAGTGGACCCCAGTTCGAACGGAACTCAATCTTAATACAATGCCAAGACTAATAAAAACATTCCTCAATAGTGTTTGTTCCCCTTGCATCACACCTGGGGGAGAAAAATCCTCCATTCTAATTCTATTACGTTAACGTTCTGTGCTTCTGGCATTTTCTATAAATCTTCACTCTTCCTATCCCTTAATTGGAATTCGCGCTGCGCACCCCCAAGGAAAGAAAGGGAAAAGAAAAGAGAGGAAAAAGGGAAGAAAAGATCATTATCGCGTGTTTGGTTTTGCCACAAGAACTCAAAGGCTATTAAGGGACTGGACACTGGACAATGTGTTTTCGGACTCCCCGCGTCTTTTCCGATGACCGTAAATCTTTGTCGCATTCAGAGTCGCAAACAATGTTTCGAACACTCTTCCCATCTCCTCCCCGTCCCCCATTTCCGACTGTTCCCTCCTGTTTGCTATCTATCCCCCCCCCTTTCGTCTTTTCTGTGCTGTTTGTCTGGTACCATCTTCCAATTTTGGATCAACACGGGATTCCCTCTTTTTCTTACAATGGGAGAGAGATCTTATTTGCGTCTAGTTTGTGCCTTAACCTGGAACAATGGGGAATTCGTGTTCTTTTAGCTCCTGGGTGAGCTACCCCCTCTCTATCCTAACTCCGGTAGATATTTTCATTGTGGGTATAGTACTGGCTGAAAACAGGTGTCACAAACGATCTATGGTGTCTGGTTTTTGATGGAATATATGACAAGGATTTTCAGTATTTAGAAGGTAGTTTTGATTTGTATCTGTTTCTTGATATTTTGGAAGGTGAATTATCGTTAATTTTCTTGTCTATTTATCAGCAGCTTCGCTCTTAGGCTTCAGTCTGCTATACATAATTTTTCATAATTATAACGTCTTTTGAAATGTATTTTATGGAATATCTATGGTATAATTATAAAAGATATCTCATAAAAGGTGTAGGATATCCTAGATAAATTTCAAATAAGATTAATTTCTTCCGGGAGATATTTGGTAGTTACAGAACTGGTAGCCTTTTGGAATCAACTTTAAGCAGTAGGTCCCGATTTCATTAGCCCTCGTGCGGAAAAAAGCAGACCGTAACGCTTCAAACCAACCGGTTTTATTTGGGAAGGGGAATTATCTTTAATTTCCTTGTCTATTCATCAGCCGCTTCGCTCCTACGCTTCGGTCTGCTATACATAATTTTTCATAATTTTAACGTCTTTTGAAATGTTTTTATGGGATATCTATGGTATAATTATAAAAGATATCCCATAAAAGACATGGGATATCCTAGATAAATTTCAAATAAAATTTATTTCTTCCGGGAGATATTTTGTGGGTATAGAACTGGTCCGAAACGACCTATGAATATTCCGGTTTCTGAAGTCCGAATGAGTAGGACGTACCGAACGTTTTAGTAAAGGAGCTCGTGGTTTCGAATACCTCTACTGGCGTGGATGTTCGTAGCCTTTTCGAATCAACTTTAAGCCGTAGGTCCCAGTTTCATTAGCTCTCATGCGGAAAAAAAGCAGACCGTAACACTTCAAACCAACCGGTTTTATTTGGGAAGGGGAATTATCTTTAATTTTCTTGTCTATTCATCAGCAGCTTCGCTCTTAGACTTCAGTCTGCTATACATAATTTTTCATAATTTTAACGTCTTTTGAAATGTTTTTTATGGGATATCTATAAAAGGTATCCCATAAAAGACATGGGATATCCCAGATAAATTTCAAATAAAATTTATTTCTTCCGGGAGATATTTTGTGGGTATAGAACTGGTCCGAAACGACCTATGAATATTCCGGTTTCTGAAGTCCGAATGAGTAGGACGTACCGAACGTTTTAGTAAAGGAGCTCGTGGTTTCGAATACCTCTACTGGCGTGGATGTTCGTAGCCTTTTGGAATCAACTTTAAGCAATAGGTCCCGGTCTCATTAGCCCTCACGCAGAAAAGAAGCAGACCGTAACGCTGCAAACCTACAGGTTTTATTTGGGAATGGGAATTATCTTTAACTTTCGTGTCCATTCATCAGCAGCTTCGCTCCTAGGCTTCAGTCTGCTATACATAAGTTTTCATAATTTTAACGTCTTTCGAAATGTATTTTATGGGACATCTATGGTATATCTATAAAAGATATCCCATAAAAGGTGGGTGATATCCTAGATAAATTTCAAATAAGATCTAATTTCCTCTGGGAGATATTTTGTGGTTATAGAACTGGTCTGAAACGACCTATGGATATTCCGGTTTCTGAAGTCCGAATGAATAGGACGTACTGAACGTTTTATTACCGGAGATCGTGGGTTCGAATTCCTCTACTGGTGTGGATGTTCGTAGCCTTTTGGAATAAACTTTAAGCCGTAGGTCCCATTCTCATTATTTGGGAAGGTGAATTATCTTTAATTTTCTTGTCTATTTATCAGCAGTTTCGCTCCCAGGCTTCAGTCTGCTATACAAAAATTTTCATAATTTTAACGTCTTTTGAAATGTTCTTTATGGGATATCTATGGGATATCTATAAAAGATATCCCATGAAAGGCATGAGATTTCCTAGATAAATTTCAAATAAGATTTAATTTCTTCTGGGAGATATTTTGTGGTTATAGAACTGGTCCGAAACGACCTAAGGATATTCCGGTTTCTGAAGTCCGAATGAGTAGGACGTATCGAACGTTTTACTACCGGAGCTAGTGGGTTTGAATTCATCTACTGGCGTGGATGTTCGTAGCCTTTTGGAATCAACTTTAAGCAATAGGTCCCGGTCTCATTAGTCCTCATGCAGAAAAGAAGCAGACCGTAACGCTTCAAACCTACAGGTTTTATTTGGGAAGGGGAATTATCTTTAATTTTCTTGTCTATTCATTAGCAGCTTTGCCCTTAGGCTTCAGTCTGCTATACATAATTTTTCGTAATTTTAACGTCTTTTGAAATGTTTTTATGGGATATCTATGGGATATCTATAAAAGGTATCCCATAAAAAACATGGAATATTCTAGATGCATTTCAAATAAGATTTATTTCTTCTGGGAGATATTTTGTGGTTTTAGAACTAGTCCGAAACGACCTAAGGATATTCCGGTTTCTGAAATCCGAATGAGTAGAAAGTACCGAACGTTTTAGTACCGGAGCTCGTGGGTTCGAATACTTCTACTGGCGTGGATGTTCGTAGCCTTTTGGAATCAGTTTTAAGCAGTAGGTTCCGATCTCATTAGCGGAAAAAAGCAGACTGTAATGCTTCAAACCAACCGGTTTTCGAAAGAATATATGAAAGGATATGCAGTATTTAGAATGTAATATTGTCAAGTAAGGGCTTAATGTGGAACACAATAACACACACAGGAAGTATAGCTAATCTAATTTATTAACACATTGTGTGCGGGTACATTTCGCAGCGGAATTGTACCGGGAGCTGGCGTTTTGCGCGTAAATTTAGTTATTCAGTTAAATCTCAATAGATCGAAAATTATTTCATTTTTTTAACCAACTTTTCGTATTTTGTATTGAAATATATAAACAAATATATAAATAGAAATATATAAATAACAACCGTAAGATTTTTGTAAACAAAAAATATATTTTTTAGTGGATACATTTATAATAGTATCGTAAATATGAAAAATCAAATAGAAATAGTAGTATATAGTTTTAATTTTTCCTGTTCTGTGGTTCCGCATCGACTGATGTAAAAACTAGTTTTCATTTGTCTCAATTTTTCCAGAATCTATTTAGTAGACAAGAACATTCGGCTTCGTTTTCCTGTATATAACGTTATTTTTGTAACCACAAACAATGTTGTTACACTCACCCGTACTAGTACATGACCCGCGCTCAACTACGAATCGTCAGAAAACGTACTAGTAAGTGTCCCGCATTCAACGTGTTAACTTAACTCAAAGAGCGAAGTACAATTGCAAGCTCTGACAAGTCTGAACCCTTTGTGACTGAGAGAACTTAGGCGTTTATAGCAGCTAGAAAAGTTCCAGAAATCTGAGTGGGAACTCGATGAAAGTTTTACCGCGCAAGATAGAGAAATGGCGAATATTCCAAAATGCTTTTCTGGCAAACTATAGAAAGGACCAAAAACTCCTGGAACACGAAATAAAGTAGAACATAAATAAAGGAATTAGATACGCATTCACATGGGTTTTAAATCTTATCGTCGCTACCGGGGTTCGAACACACGACCACTTGATTATGAGACTAGAGTGATGACCATTCGGCTACAGAGACAAGATCGAGAACCATCTGCTGCCACAGTTCTTCAACGGTTGACTCCGATTTCATCGGACATTTTAATTTCAGAAAAAAATTATAATTTTAGATAAACTTTCAAAAGAAAATCCCCTACCCTTTCAAAAGATGATCAAAATTGAGAGGATTTTTCAGCGTGCATCACTAATGCCCTAAGCCCGTCGGGTTAGCCACTCATTCTGAAGTATAATATTAGTGATTATTTATTTAATCACTGATTTGGTACTTCATTGCGATTTGCAGATTAATTCCAGCTTCTTATATTATAAGAAACTTACTTATTTTGCGATCTGCATTCTAATTCAAGCTTCAATTATATTTTTAATTATTCAATTATTCCCCTGTTTCTCTTACTCATTTTACTTTAAAGTAATGCAATATTCTCTTTCGATTATTGCTGAACGATTTAAATTCAAGTTTTTGCTTTGACTCGTTCCCTCTTAAGACAAAATCATCAAATATGAATCATTTTAAACATTAACTCAATTTTTTCCGAAGGAGTTTTTTTACTGCATCTCAGAAGCGAAACTTATTTGCAAACAACATTTTTTTTTTATCTAAATCACTTCACGAAAAAAAAAATTAAGTATATAAAAATGCCCCTTCGCTTTTAATAGATTGAAATATCAGAGTTAAAACTCATTGCTTATTAATTTTGTTTTCTTTAAAATTTCATCTAAATAATGCATAGCATTTTCAAGCGTCAAAGAAAAGAAAAATATTTCTGCCTTTTTTTTTCATGAACGACAGTCTTTCATTTTCTCCATACCGTTCTTATTTCGAACAAAAAGAAATTATAAAAAGGAAAAGGATACATATATATTTTTTTTTCCAAATCTCTCTACGTTCTTTTGAAATTTCGTATTTATTTCTAATTTTTTTTTTAAATACGTTTAACTAAGTCTTTAATTTTTTTCTCGCATGCTTTATATAAAGCTTACCGTATTTTTGCTTTCCTTCATAATTAATGCAATATGACGAAATTTTCGATTTTGTCACTGGTGGTAAAATAATAAAAAAAATTAAAAAAGATTAAAAATATCTTCGGTTCGAAGAAATTTGAATCAGTTGTGAGGGAATGAGTTTTGAATAATTTATCAAAAGAATTTTTACGGATGTTTGTGCGCGTGTTTCTTTTGAACGGCGAACGTTTCAGAAAGTCAAAAAAAATTAAAATCGCTAAGTATGGATCAAAACAATTACCATATCTAAAGAGATTCTCTTTTACCAGAAAAAAAAATTCAGGAACGGAGGTTGCATTAAAAAATCATAGGTTATTCAATTTTTTTTCCTGAGTGTTTTTTTAATTATTCATTTTTTGAGGAAATGGGGAATCAGCGGAATTTTGAAGTTAACGTCAAAAAATTACGTATGAGATCAGAGGCAAAGTAAACTCGCGCCAGGAGATACGGCTTTTGGGAGCGTTACCTGTAGGGATTTCTGTTTTTGAAAGAAAAATTTTGAGAAGTATTTTTGGTGGCATAAAACATAATAATATCTGGAGAAGAAGCACTAACTCTGAACTCTATAAATCTTTTAAAAATCTAGATATTGTACAATATATAAGGATTCAGAGAATTAAATGGGTAGGACGCCTGTGCAGAATGGACGAAGATCGTGTAACAAAAAAGATCTTCTCGGCCAGACCATTTGGCACCCGAAAAAGAGAATTCCAAACTTAATTCTAAAACCGAATTCTAAACTTAGGTGGCTCAACTGTTTGGAACCAGACTTAAGACTTTTAAAAATTACTAACTGGATGTCCGTGGCCAGAGACAGATAAAGCTTGGAACTCGATTCTGAGGAAGGTAAGGGCCCATTCTGGAATGTCTAGCCATTGAAGAAGAAGGAGACTTGTGGGTATTTGGAATCAGGAATGAAGAATTATCACATAGTTGGTTTGCAGCACTACTGTCTACTTTTTTGCAACGAGGGTTGCCCGGGATCTAGTTCTTAAAGACAATTCCGAAAGGCTACGAACTTTCATGCCACAGTGTCACTCGAACCCACGAACTCTGGTTCTGAAGATCAGTGCCTTAACTATTCGGTCATCGTCTGGCTAATTATTAGATAGACGTCAGTTTACATAAAAAAAATTACGTATGAGATCAGAGGCAAATTTAACACCGAGTGCACTGAACGCATACGCGGAGCTACGCCTTTTGGGAGTGTTACCCATTGGGATTCCGAATCAGGAATAAAGAATTATCACATGGCTAGTCTGCAGCACTACGGTCTACTTGTTTGCAACACGCAGGTTGACTGGCATCTTAAAGACGATTCCGAACGACTACGAACATTCATTGCACAGTGGGATTCGAATCCACGAATTCCGGTTCCAAAAGATCAGTGTCTAATCATTCGGTCAAGGTTTGGCGAATTATTACATGGACGTCAATTAACGTCAAAAAATTACGTATGAGATCAGAGGCAGACGCGGAGTGCACTGGACGTGCGCCAGGAGATACGGTTTTTAAGAGCGTTACCTGTGGGGATATCATATCTGTTTTTAAAAGAAAAATTTTGAGAAGTATTTTTGGTGGCATAAAACATAATAATATCTGGAGAAGAAGCACTAACTCTGAACTCTATAAATCTTTTAAAAATCTAGATATAGTACAATATATAAAGATTCAGAGAATTAAATGGGTAGGACACCTGTGCAAAAATGGACGAAGATCGTGTAACAAAAAAGATCTTCTCGGCCAGACCATTTGGCACCCGAAAAAGAGGGAATTCTAAACTTAGGTGGCTCAACTGTTTGGAACCAGACTTAAGACTTTTAAAAATTACTAACTGGATGTCCGTGGCCAGGGACAGAAAAAGCTTGGAACTCGATTCTGAGGAAGGCAAGGGCCCATCTTAGACTATCTGGCCATTGAAGAAGAAGACCTGCGGGATTCCGAATCAGGAATAAAGAATTATGATATGGTTGGTCTGCAGCATTACGATCTAGTTTTTTGCAGCACGCAGGTTGACTGGGATCTACTTCTTAAAGATGATTCCAAAAGGCTACGAACATTCATGTCACAGTAGGTCTCGAACACACGAACTCTGATTCCAAAGATCAGTGCCTTAACCATTCGGTCATCGTTTGAAGAATTATTACATGGACGTCAATTAACGTCAAAAAATTACGTATGAGATCAGAGGCAGAGTTAACGCGGAGTGCACTCATTATTATTTAGAATACATTATTTTTTTTATTTTTGGTTTTCGACCCTGATGTTACGATTAATCCCGATTTAACAAAAACAATTTTGGTCCTGAATTATTCTTTATTTATTCGCTCTACTTATATTAGATGCTGAATAAACGGCATGCAGTTTCTCTTTATGAATATTTTTGTGCAGCTGCTTATTAGGACTTTTCCATAAAATACAGGATATTTTTTTACTTTTGGTTTTCTACCCCGATGTTACAAATGATCTCGATTGAACAAAAAAATTTCGGTCCTGAATTATTCTATATTTATTTGCTTTACATATTTTAGCTGCTGAATTAAAAGCATACAGTTTCTCTTTATGAATATTTTTGTGTAGTTGATTATTAGGACTTTTCCATAAAGTACAAGATTTTTTTATTTTTGATTTTCAACCCCTATTTTACGAATAACCTCGATTTAAAGAAAAAAAATTCGGTTCTGAATTATTCTATATTTATTCGCTCTACATATTTTAGCTGATGAATTAAAAGCCTACAATTTCTCTTTATGAATATTTTTGTGTAGTTCCTTATTAGGACTTTTCCATAACGTAACTACAGGATTTTTTTATTTTTGGTTTTCAACCCCGATATTACGAATAATCCCGATTTAACAAAGAAATATCGATCCTGAATTATTCTATATTTATTCGCTCTACTTATTTTAGCTGCTAAATAAAAGCATACAGTTTCTCATGAATATTTTTGTGTAGTTGCTTATTAGGACTTTCCCATAAAGTACAGAATTTTTTTATTTTTGGTTTTCAACCCGATATTACGAATGATCTCGACTGAACAAAAAAAAAATTCGGTTCTGAATTATTCTATATTTATTCGCTCTACATATTTTAGCTGCTGAATTAAAAGCCTACAGTTTCTCTTTATGAATATTTTTGTGTAGTTGCTTATTAAGATATTTCCATAAGGTAAGTACCGGATTTGTTTACTTTTGGTTTTTGTTCCCGATATTACGAATAATCCAGATTTAACAAAAAAAATTTCGGTCCTGAATTATTCTATATTTATTCGCTCTACTTATTTTAGCTGCTGAATAAAAAGCATACAATTTCTCTGTATGAATATTTTTATGTAGTTGCTTATTAGGACTTTTCCATAAAATAAGTAAAGAATTTTTTTATATTTGGTTTATGACCTCAATATTACGAATAATCCCGACCTAACAAAAAAAATATCGATCCTGAATTATTCTATATTTATTCGATCTACTTATTTTAGCTGCTAATTAAAAATCATACAGTTTCTCTTTATGAATATTTTTATGTAGTTCCTTATTAGGACTTTCCCATAAGGTAAGGCCGAACGATGGCCGATTGGTTAGGGTGCTGGCCTTCGGAACCGGAGTTCGTGGGTTCGAATCCCACTGAGGCATGGATGTTCGTAGCCGTTCGGAATCGGCTTTAAGCTGTAGGTCCCGGTCTCATTAGCCCTCGTGTTGCAAAAAGTAGACCGTAGCACTCCAAACCAAACCAAACCCATAAGGTAAGTTCAGAATTTTCTGTTTTTTCTTTTTTAACCCTAATATTACGAATAATCCCGATTTAACGAAAAAAATTTCGGTCCTGGATTATTCTGTATTTATTCGCTCTAAATAAAAGCATACAGTTTTTCTTTATGAATATTTTTATGTAGTTGCTTATTAGGATTTTTCCATAAGGTAAGTACAGTTTTTTTTTTACTTTAGGTTTTCGACCCCGATATTATGAATAATCCCGATTTAACGAAAGAAATTTCGGTCCTGATGAATTTGTTAACTCCATGTCCGACTCTATATCTTTTACAGTCCATTGACAACTTGGGTGTTAAGAATGAGTTATTATTACTTCATAAGAGAGAAATATGTTTACTTCACACAGGAGAAAGTTAAAAACAAAATTATTCCATAAAGGAAAGCAGATACAAAGCTGGAAATCTAATGCGTGCGTTATCTTTGTGATCTATAAAATCCGAAAGCAAGATAAAAGTGTATCTCCAGAAGTCACTCTAAACCTGGTAGGACAAACGCAACGCAAGCGTCACTCCAGGCATTTCGTCAAAAATTTCTCGCCAAATTACCGAACAGAATTCGAAAAAGAAAACCAGCAATCCAGGATGGCATCTTTTTTACTTTAAAAGTAGCCGACAAAGCTCTCGTAAGTATGTCGCTATTTCGTGAAGCATGAATTATCCTAATGCGAAAGCCAATTCCTCTTTATTATTATATTTTTTATTGTCATAGTAGTTTGGTTTTTTTCTTGACTTCTTTCGCTTATTTAATGATTCAGCATAAACGGACTGGTGTTTTTTTATTATTCGGTTGTACACGAGTCCATCT
>CM063509.1:65435313-65442813 GCA_032207245.1 Pardosa pseudoannulata
TTCAATTTCGAATGTAAGCATGCGATAGTTTCTCAAAGTGTTACTGTAATATTTATGTACAGTCGACCAAAAAACTTACCAAACATATAAACAACTTCCATCCCTGATAAATGTTTTCCTGAAAATATGAAATAATTAGGCTTATAAAACAGTTAATTAAAAAAAAGAAAGTTAAAATATACAAAAGAGTAAAATATTGTATTGAATGCAGTTAACACCTTTAAAAGAACAGAAATTATCAGACATGAATTCAATTTCGAATACAAGCATGCGATAATTTCTCAAAGTGTTACTGTAATATTTATGTACAGTCGACCAAAAAACTTACCAAACATATTAAACAACTTCCACCCCTGATAAATGTTTTGCTGTAAATATGAAATAATTAGGCTTATTAAAAACAGTTAATTAAAAACAAGAAAGTTAAAATACACAGAAAAGTAAAATATTTTATTGAGTACAGTTAACACCTTTAAAAGAACAGAAATTATCAGACATGAATTCAATTTCGAAAGTTAGCATGCGATAGTTTCTCAAAGTGTTACTGTAATATTTATGTACAGTCGACCAAAAAACTTACCAAACATATTAAACAACTTCCACCCCTGATAAATGTTTTGCTGTAAATATGAAATAATTAGGCTTATTAAAAACAGTGAATTAAAAACAAGAAAGTTAAAATACACAAAGAAGTAAAATATTTTATTGAGTGCAGTTAACACCTTTAATAGAACAGAAATTATCAGACATGAATTCAATTTCGAATGTAAGCATGCGATAGTTTCTCAAAGTGTTACTGTAATATTTATGTACAGTCGACCAAAACACTTACCAAACTTATTAAACAACTTCCATCCCTGATAAATTTTTTGCTGAAAATATGAAATAATTAGGCTTATTAAAAACAGTTAATTAAAAAGAAAAAGTTAAAATACACAAAGAAGTAAAATATTTTATTGAGTGCAGTTAACACCTTTAATAGAACAGAAATTATCAGACATGAATTCAATTTCGAATGTAAGCCTGCGATAGTTTCTGAAAGTGTTACTGTAATATATATGTACAGTCGACCAAAAAACTTACCAAACATATTAAACAACTTCCATCCCTGATAAATTTTTTGCTGAAAATATGAAATAATTAGGCTTATTAAAAACAGTTAATTAAAAAGAAGAAAGTTAAAATACACAAAGAAGTAAAATATTTTATTGAGTGCAGTTAACACCTTTAATAGAACAGAAATTATCAGACATGAATTCAATTTCGAATGTTAGCATGCGATAGTTTCTCAAAGTGTTACTGTAATATTTATGTACAGTCGACCAAAAAAATTACCAAACCTATTAAACAACTTCCATCCCTGATAAATGCTTTGCTGTAAATATGAAAAAATTAGGCTTATTAAAAACAGTTAATTAAAAAGAAGAAAGTTAAAATACACAAAGAAGTAAAATATTTTATTGAGTGCAGTTAACACCTTTAATAGAACAGAAATTATCAGACATGAATTCAATTTCGAATGTAAGCATGCGATAGTTTCTCAAAGTGTTACTATAATATTTATGTACAGTCGACCAAAAAACTTACCAAACATATTAAACAACTTCCATCCCTGATAAATGTTTTGCTGTAAATATGAAATAATTAGGCTTATTAAAAACAGTTAATTAAAAAGAAGAAAGTTAAAATACACAAAGAAGTAAAATATTTTATTGAGTGCAGTTAACACCTTTAATAGAACAGAAATTATCAGACATGAATTCAATTTCGAATGTTAGCATGCGATAGTTTCTCAAAGTGTTACTGTAATATTTATGTACAGTCGACCAAAAAAATTACCAAACCTATTAAACAACTTCCATCCCTGATAAATGTTTTGCTGTAAATATGAAATAATTAGGCTTATTAAAAACAGTTAATTAAAAAGAAGAAAGTTAAAATACACAAAGAAGTAAAATATTTTATTGAGTGCAGTTAACACCTTTAATAGAACAGAAATTATCAGACATGAATTCAATTTCGAATGTAAGCATGCGATAGTTTCTCAAAGTGTTACTGTAATATTTATGTACAGTCGACCAAAAAACTTACCAAACATATTAAACAACTTCCATCCCTGATAAATGTTTTGCTGTAAATATGAAATAATTAGGCTTATTAAAAACAGTGAATTAAAAACAAGAAAGTTAAAATACACAGAAAAGTAAAATATTTTATTGAGTACAGTTAACACCTTTAATAGAACAGAAATTATCAGACATGAATTCAATTTCGAATGTAAGCATGCGATAGTTTCTCAAAGTGTTACTATAATATATAACAGGGGATATGCCCTCCCCTAACTCCAATGGTTGCTTCCCACCGTCTCCGCATACTCAGAACCAGCTGGTCCAACATTTCTTGCTATAGCAGTGCCCATTCTGCAATCAGCATCTGTTTGAGTTGTTGCGTGTTTTGGGAGGATGTAAGCGTGCTGCAATGCGTCTACCCGAAGCATCTCACACATGTTCGATGGGATTTAAATCAGGGGAGTATGTTGCCTAATCCATTTTTTATGCCATACGGTATAGAATCAAACAAAAACAAAACGGCGTACAAACAAAAACAGTGTACTTCCCTGATTTAAATCCCATGGAACATTTGAGGGATGCTTTGGGGAGATGCATTGCAGCACTCTTACATCCTTCGGAGAACACCCAACAACTCAAAAAGATACTGATTGCGGAATGGGCACCCCTACCGCAAGAAATGTTGGACCAACTGGTTTTGAGTATGTGGAGACGGTGCGAAGCAACCATTGCAGTTAGGGGAGGTCATATCCCATATTAAGGAACATCTGCTTGTTGTTCTTTCTCTTGGATAGACAATTATAAGTCACGATACTACGCGTTCAATAAAGCTTGTTTTTGTTTGATTCCATACCGTATGCATTGTATTCCTTTATCAGCTCCGATGCTTTCGTCATCCTTTATGAACATAATACTCTCCCTCATTTCTGTATTTCATGTCTCTGGGATGATTTCTTGTGGAGTTATGGCAAATAACCCACCTGTTGCTTAAGATTTGCATGTCAACGCCTCGCACGTCCCCGGCTGCATTTTCTGAAGTCTGCACGCCTCGTTCTATACCTGCCCGCCTATTTTTACTGGAGCAGGTATCTTGGGTTCGATTAAAGCCGATGTGGCCGACGATAAGGACTGCAGCGACTAAACTGTTGACTAAATATTTGTTATTAAGAAGATTTGTTAAAACATATATACACTCCAAATCATACCCAAAACAGTGCTCAAATAAGACCGAGGACAAAAACAAACTGTGTCGAGCGGGAAAACACCTCCCTCGGTCTCAGCTCCTTTCACAAGAATGTCCGTTCTCTGTCCATCCGAGCGGGCATCTCCTTTTCACTCCTCTTCGCGAGGGCCGGGGTGGAATCCCCCCCCTCGGTCAAGTTTTCGCCTCCACGGGAAAATGTCCTTCTCCGCAGCTGACGCGGCGGGGGTAGCATCTCTCGCCCCCTCCTGTAGAACCTGCATGGAACAGGGCTTGCCCACCCTTTCTCGGGGTGTCCGTCTTCGGCCGCCGAAAAAATCCAGGGGGCCATGTAACATCAACTCGAGTCTTGAGTCTAGTATTACATTGCACACCAGTGTATTTTTATAAAAAGCATTATGTGGAATATAATTATAACTGAAAAATCAATATATATACACATATTTCTTTGTGTGTGTGTGAAATTCTCTTGCTTACCCGTCCCATTTTCCTCCTGATTTTTGGTCTTCTATTTTCCCACGCTGTCGTAGCCTTCTACATTGGAGTAACACCACCTACATAAACATATATACTAGACAACCCGACAAGCGTGGTCTTGTTTTAAAGCTGTAAATCCGGAAATTGTAAAATTGTTTTTAAATAAATTATAAATTTGACCATTTTGATGGAAAATTAAGTAAAAAATTATTTAAAAAATACTTATCGCCACCATGCATACAGTCATCACTTACGTAATTACATTAATATTAAAAGTCCCACATCGCCCGCACGGGGATTCGATCCTGAGACTTCTCGTACAGAAGGCAGTTGCGCGGAACACTGCGCCACAGATACGTTGGTAGTGAAAGGTTTCAAGAGGCTATATAATAATCTCAATAAGCGCTCAGTTCTGGATTTTTAATTAAAAAAACACTTTCTATCGGATTAAATTGTGAATATAAACCATTCTCTAGTCAATTTAATTATATAAACAAATTTTTCTCAAAATCAATCCAACCGTTTAGGAGAAGTTCTATTACAAACACATGGACAAAAGATTTTATATATAAAGACACACACACACACACACACATATATATATATATATATATATATATATATATATATACACACACGTATATATTTACACACATTTATATATATATTTCAGGTGGCGTAGTCCGGTACTATCTGCGGAGCCTGATGTAAAAAGATTTGTGCTTTACTGAGCATTTTTTAATGTTCCTAAAATTTACGCAAGGCATCAAATATTTTTCAGTTTTATACTAAAAAATATTTGATGCCTTGCGTAAATTTTCAAATACACACACACATATACACATTGTTTAAAAATGCCTTGCGAAAGTTTCGTTTTATTGAATATTCGCGTAAGTGAAGAATCCCCTATATAATAATAGCCTAAGTTATCTGTCCGTCTGTCATCCAATTTATGAAGCGGTTGGACCTGGAATGGATAGGGGCATCTATATTGAATTTTTTATGAGTTAGGGTTAGTAAAATTCAAATCGAGTAAAGTTTATCTTCTCCTAAACTATCGATCCGATTCTAAAATAAATTTGTATAAATATGCTTCATGTCAAAGCAAAAAATACTGTCGTCTTTAAAACGTTCGAAATCCACCTCTTCCCCCCTTTTCAAGCGTTTAATGCCATTATTTCAGGCCTTATTTTCCCCGATTAAGAGCAGGAGATTAAATTTATAAATTTATCTCATAATAAACAGATAAAAAAAAAATGTTTTCCAAACATTATGACTTTATTCCTTTAACCCTCTCATTTAATCATTTCTTATTTTAAATTATTTAAATATGGTATGCATTATTTTCATACGTTTTATTACGGAACTTAGATATTACACAAATAATTTTCTTTTATATTTGGCTTAAATAGTAGATTACGTCTATATGTAATAATTTTAAATTTAATCATGGATTATATTTTGTTGCAAGATAATTTTCAGCTAAAAAACAAACCACTTTTTTATCTGCCTCATACGGTACTTTACGATTTAATCTTAAAAATTAAAAATTGTACTGATCTCGTCATATGACCGGATATATTCTAGTTTAATTGAACATTCGCATAAGTGAAGAGTTTATTGCATATGGGATTTCCACCGGTGAAAGAGAAGGACTTCGTATAACTGAATAATACGTAAAAGAGAGTTTCGTATAAATGAATTTCCCCCATATACATCATATTACCATCCAGCTAAGCTAACCGGAATCCAGACGAAAGCGATACGAGTCCAAAAGTGTCTGACGACTGCGTTTTGTAATAATAACCCCCCGTCAACTACTTAAAATGGGTCCGCGTGTGCCCATAACCCAATCTGGAGTATCATTTGTAATAATTTTTACGCTCACTTTAACCAGTCGCAAATTCGGGGGTCGACCTTTAACGGAGGAGGGGGGTCTTTAGCTCTCTTCTCGAAAGATAAAGACTACAATTTCGGAATTAGGAGGCCGTGTCATTACTGAAACGGCAGGAATTGCTGCGCCAGCGGACCCGAAAGCAGAGATGGGAACATCATTAATCAACAGCTATTCTGGAGTGAGACAGAGAGAACGAGTTTGTTTTGCAGGTTTAGACAATTGACTCGTCTCTCCCTCTAACCTATTCTTTTCTCCACCTCCTCCCCCTAGCCTGTTCCTTCCGAATGAGAACGGGGAAAGACTGTTTAGCGTTCTTGGAGACGTTTTTGGTTTTCCTCCTGAAGTTTTTTTTTCTTCTTAAATTTTTCATTTGGCACTAAGATGCTAATTTATCAGTGCGTTGATTACCCAACAGCTCTTCTATTCGTGCATTACCCGGTTGTTAACTTTTGCATTTCCGGCCAAGTCCTGGGAAGCAAGCTTTTAACCTCAAGTCGTTTGCATTCGTTAGATATAGTACTTTTACTTTAAAGCAGAGATGGGTAAACTTTTTTGGAACGGGCCATAAAACAAAAAACAGGGGTATCTGTAAGGGCAATATATATATATATATATATATATATATATATATATATATATATATATATATATATATATATATATATATATATATATATATATATATATATATATATATATATATATATATATATATATATATATATATATATATATGTATATATATATACATATATATATATATATATATATATATACATATATATATATATATATACATATATATACATATATATATATATATATATATATATATATACATATATATATATATATATATATATATATATATATATATATATATATATATATATATATATATATATATATATATATGTAAGGAAAATTCTCAGGGTTTTCAAAACTTGAATCAAGGGTAAAAGTTCCCGCGTCATTTTCCATTCCCCTTTTTAACCCCTAACCTAAATTGACCACTGGGGCTATAGGTTACGCCTTCAGAGAAGGAGCCTGGCCAATTATAAACCTACATGGCCCTAGCGGACAATTTAGGAAATTTCCAAATAAAAAGGAGATACACGCTACCGGAGACAGATTTTGCTAGAGATATTTTTCCACAGATGTTGACCCACGTGTTACGTGTCTTGTTCATAGAACTTCATGCTAGCTGGCCCTTCAGTTTGTCCCTATGATGAAGTGGGAACCCGTCTTTCAAAGTTATCTTAATAAAGGTCTTTAGCTGAAACGGTATCATTTTTATGGCCATGACTGCAACCCCCCTTCGAGAAGTCAGTCTCATTACATATATATATATATATATATACATATATATACACATATATATACACATATATATACATATATATATATATATGGATAGATAGATAGATAAATATTTAAAATTTCAAACTAAAAAAAAATCCAAAAATTAAAAATGGATACATATATTTTATACTCATTTTTTAAATAAGAAATAAATAAAAAACAGAGACTTTTTTACAGTGTTCTTGAAAGTTTATAGCTTTTAAGAAGACTGTAAAAAAGTCTCTGTTTTTTAAGAAGTGTTTTTTTAAAAGTCTCTGTTTTTAAAAAAGTCTCTGGTTTTAAGTGTTTAAATTAGTTTTTTAAATAAAGACAACCACTCTATTTCTTTTGTTAACTAATATGACACATATACTCTATCGAAAACTACCTGCACTTTCAATGAAAAAGGTATCTTTTACATATTTAACCTTTAATTGTTGTTATAACTGTAATGTAAAGCAAGGTGTTGCGAAATGTAAGGAGACTTCATGGTTTTCACCCTTAAACATTTTCTA
>CM063509.1:65450313-65470313 GCA_032207245.1 Pardosa pseudoannulata
GAGATAGGGGGAACATATGCAAATTACGACGCCCCAGAAGTTGAAATGTTAATGAAAAGCTATTATTCACGTATTATAATTCTGTAGCTGTCTGAAAGGGTTATTAAACATTTAAATGTTCCGATTTTAGAAAGGGATATTATACTTGCTTTCGAAATTGTCGTTGTACCTATTGTCCAGTACATATTAAAGGAGAAATTCGTGAGGGGGGGTGTTGGACCTCCCCAGTTTTTTCAATGTATACTTAACAAGATTTTTTAAACTTTTAAAAACTGTGTACATTTAGGGCCTTATCCAGAAATTGTTTTCAACACTTTTTATCTCCACTTTCCAGTAGCTCCTCAACAGATAGAGTCCTATGTGGCCGTACTTTGTCTGCATTACTGTGGCCACACGCCTTTACAAAGGGGGCCTATTCATCAAGCCGTCCTGAACGCTACCTCCAGTTCAAGTTGACCACCTATGCCAGAGGTAGGCAAAATCCGGCCCGCGGCCCGGATCTGGCCCTTTTGCTTACTTTATCCGGCCCGTTGATAAATCCTTCATGCAATTTTTTAAATCTCTTATACGCGATTTTGTTGAAATCAACAGTATTTGCATGCGTAGTGTACATATAAATAATGAAAAATATATAAATAATAGAAAGTATTATAATTTGAACAGCGGTCTTTTCTTTTAATAATTCTATTTACTATTATATTTACAAAATGTAATATAAATATAAAAATGTAATAAATGTGATCAAAATAAAATAATTTGTATCGGTAAGATATAAATAAATATCAAAATAAAATTTTTCATTAAGTGATTTATTTAATGATCATTAATTTAATATAATGGATCATATTTCTTTAAAAATTACGTGACATATTTTACTGGGCAGATATTGTTCGCATATACACCTAAGTAAGACAATTTTTTATTACTATTATCTTTCATTAACTGTCAAATCTCTCTGTCCAAATGCTTTAAAATGATACTTATAGTGTTTTTGTCAAAAAAAATTCTTGGGCAGGGAAAAAACTCCTCCCAAAACATTTGCATGTGCACAGCGTACGCAGTATAGTCCACCGGCCAGGGAGACATTTTGAAATTTTCATTTTGGCACGGATTTAACCCTCCGAGTGGTACACACCGAGGAAAAAATGTCTCCAAAAATACGATAAAGTTTCATTGTGTCAGTGACCAAAGTGTTCTATGATATTTTACTTCACCCTTTGTCGACTAGATTGGAATACGGGAAACCACCCTCGTTACTGTCCCTTTACTTCCGGTTATAAATAGATATAAAAATAGACATTATAGATTGTTAATTTTTAATACACATAAAGCTCGTCAAGTTTCAAAGATCATCCCATAAGAAATAATGGGTTCTAAAATTACAAATAAAAATATTCTTTAAGAGAATGATTTCTATCCTTTTTACGAAAGTCATCCAAGCTATTTAAGTGGTGCAATTAGAGATACATCTGTTACCGCAAACGAAATACTTCGAAATAGAGATTTACAAAGCCATGAAAGATATCAGCATCTTTATGCCTCAGAGAGTACGGGTGCAGTTCCTAAACAATCGACCTGACCCTCCTACCTCAAAACTCCATAGAGGAAAACACTGGCAGAAATGTACATTACACCCATTTTCGGAACGTTTTGAAAGTCGAAAATTGTACTTGACAACCGCTTTGAAGACATCATCGGTTTGACGGAATTGTACGTGCGAACCGCTTAGAGGGTTAAAAGTATTTGCCCACCCCTGACCTACGCCATCGTTTACAGTGGTGCAGAGATCACAAAAACTGGACAACTGATCAGTGGAGTCGTGTCCTCTTTGCGGATGAGAGTCGGTTCAGTACCAGAAGTGATTCTCGACGCGTTTTGATCTGGAGAGAGGTCGGGACCTGGTTTTTATCTAAACATGAAGGAAAGTTCTTGCCTGAGGAGGCATTGTGTTGAACCGGCGAACTGAGCTAAACGTTTTCGACAGAGGTTCTGTAACCGGGGATCACTATTGTGAGGAGGTACTCCTTCCTAATGTGCGTATGTCCCGAGGTGCTTTTTGGCCCAGACCTCATTTTTATGGATGACAATGCACGGGAACATCGGACTCTTTCTACTGAAAATTTGCTACTTGAGGAAGAACTGGAAAGGGAAGATATCCCTCGAATGGATAGGCCAGCGTACTCGCCTGATTTAAATCCACTCGAACATGTGTGGAATGCTTTGGGGACAAGCATTACAGCACGATTACATCCTCCGGAGAACACCCAACAACTCAAACAGATGCTGATTGCAGAATGGGCACTCCTACCGCAAGAAATGTTGGACCAGATGGTTCTAAATATGCGGAGATTTGCAGTTAGAGGAGGGTATATCTCATGTTAAGAAACAACTGCTTGTTCTTCCTCTTGGATAGACAATAATGAGTCACAATACTATGCCTTCAATAAAGCTTGTTTTTGTTTGATTCCATACCGTATGCATTGTATTCCTTTTTCAGCCCTGATGCTTTCGTCCTGTGCAGTGGCGTATGCAGAATTTTTTCAAGAGGGGGGTCATAATGTTCAACGGGGGTTCATAATTCTAAAAAATAATACCCCGCATAATTTCTACTAAAATTTTTATTTTTGCATTTTGTCTAAGCTCAAGGGGGGTTTAAACCCCTAACTCCCCTTGTGTACACCCATGATCCTGTGATATTTAAAACTAAAGCTGATCACTAGTAAGAACAGATTGTAATATTCAGAGTCGTTTTAATTTCATAATTTATTTTATTCTCTACACATATATCTGTGCAGTCCAATACCTCAGGTGCACAAAACACTCTATATATAAAGGGATGAAAAGATTGGCATTAACACATTCGCTGCCGAACCTTTAGTCATATACGCATTTTTCTCTTGATCACGCGCGCGTGATCGGCAGCGAATGTGTTAAGGGATCAAATTAAAGATGTAATAAATAAAAAATAATAATAATAAAATGCACAGTAAAATATTTAGTCTAATAAAATTTTCATTTCATTGCAAAACACATGTCTAACTTGATTTTTTACAAAAACAAAATACATTTTTGGTCGAATTCTATCATTTGACCCTTCTAAAACTCTCATCTCCTTAACCCATTAACGCCCAGCGTCCTAATTTGAGGACAGTCAAAAAATGGTTTGTAGAGTTTTTGTTTTCTTGAAACGATTCTTCCTTTTTAATGGCTTGGTTTGGAGCGCTACGGTCTACTTTTTGCAACACGAGGGCTAATGAGACCAGGACCTACTGCTTAAAGCCGATTCCGAATGGCTACGAGTATCCATGCCACTGTGGGATTCGAACCCACGAACTCCGCTTCCGAAGGCCAGCATCCTAACCATTCGGTCATTGTTCGGCCTATTTTAATGGAAATAGATATTAATATTATGAAATAACCTCCCAAGTTTTCAAATATGATCTTATCTATAATTTTGTCATTTCGATCGGCATTTTATGATTTTCAAGCTTAGAATAGTAACTATTATGACCAGTATTCTGAACGCATACCGGTCAAAATCATGGTGATAGCCATATCTGTAATAAGTCATCTCTTTTCAGTAATTTTCTCGGATATGATAGCAAATAAATCTCTTATCACGAAGTTTCCCTTTTTTAAAGACATCTTACTATGTTTTAAAATGACACCTCCTCACTAATGATGAGTTGTCATATTTAAAGGTGTTTAAATTTCATATTTTGTTTTACTTCCAGGTGTCTATAATAGCTTCTATGTTAGGTATTTACTAATATATAGTCATCAGAAATATCCGGGCGTTAATGGGTTAAATACGCACTCTACGTTGCAGCAAGAGGAAAAATTGCTTTCGAGGTAAGATAACTAGATATTTTTTCCCTTTTTTTCTTGACAAAAGTGAGCGACCACCAGATTACTTAACTCTCTCAGCAGACATCGTTTAGCGAGTGAATTAGAATTTAAATAGCGTCTCCGCAGGAGGTCAAATCTAGACAAATTTACATTCGGAGTTCGCTTAATACATCGGTCATGTGCTTTTTCATATTTTTATTTCAGTGGAAGGGAGGAAGGAAATTTACTTTTTTGTACTCCTTTACATTATTTTCAATCCCCTTTTAACTGTCCAGTGAGCAAGTTCTCGACTAACTAGTCGGGCAGATTAAAAAGTGACCTCTATTCATCATACAGACAATGGTCAGTGAATGATTTTTTTTAGCATTCTAGAATGAGGTATTATAGCCTTCTAAATATTCTTCTGAGTTTCCATAAATATTGATGCAGATTCAAAAAATGGGGATTTCCTTTGATTTTCACATGATAAGTAGCCTCTATTCATCATACAGACCTCTATTCATCATGCAGACAATGGTCAGTAAATGATTTTTTTAACTTTCTAGAATGAGGTACTTTAGCCTTTTAAATATTCTTCTCAATTTCCATAAATATTGAAGTAGTTTGAAAATTGATGACGCAGATTCAAAGAATGGTGATTTTCACATGATAAGTAGCTTCTATTTATCATATAGACCTCTACTCATCATGCAGACAATGATCAGTAAATGATTTTCCTTTACTTTCTAGAATGAGGTATTGTAGCCTTCTAAATATTCTTCTCAGTTTCCATAAATATTGATGTAGATTGAAGATGCAGATTTACAGAATGATTTCCTTTGATTTTCACATGATAAGTAACCTCTATTTATCATATAGACCTCTATTCATCATGCAGACAATGATCAGTAAATGATTTTTTTTAACTTTTTAGAATGAGGTATTGTAGCTTTCTAAATATTCTTCTCAATTTCCATAAATACTGATGTAGATTGAAGATTGATGACGCAGATTCAAAGAATGGTGATTTCCTTTGATTTTCACATGATAAGTAGCCTCTATTTATCATATAGACCTCTACTCATCATGTAGACAATGATCAGTAAATGATTTTTTTATCTTACTAGAATGAGGTATTGTAGCCTTTTAAATATTCTTCTCAATATCCATAAATATTGATGATGCAGATTCAAAGAAGGATGATTTCGGAAGGATGAAGGAGCTGCTGAAGCCAAAGAAGGGCTTCAGCAGTTCCTTCATGGGATATAAAAAGATGAGAGGTTCGTTCATAAATTTTTGAAGTAGTAATAATTTTTCATTTTTGACCATTTTTTTACTATTTTGCACCTATTTTCGGAAATTTCTGCACATGAACAAAGGGATCCCTTCCAAACAGAATAATCTCCTGTTATCAGACATGCAGCATATATTAATTTAAAGTAAGAAAAATAATGGAAATAAATGATGTTCGAATTTAACAAAACTGTGTTCGCACCAAAAATGAAGAAAATCTACAATTTAAGACAATTCTTTATACTGAAAGTTCTCCATTTAAGGTATCCTTATTTACAAATACAGTTATTACATTTTCAAATTCAGAAATAAAATCACCATCACCATAATTTCTTTTCATGTCCAGAGGCATATTAGGTCATCAATTTAGCTCTCCATCTACCCCCTGTCTTCTGCAGCTCTCTTTGCCTCAGCCCAGCTTGACCATTCCACATTGTCTCTTCTCCATCATTCGTCGCCATGTTAGTCAAGGACGACCAAGTCGCCGACTGCCCTCAGGTGCGTAGTTTAGGGCAGCACTAGGTATTTCTCCAGAGTCCATGGCCGGTAAAGCGATATCTTTTTAATTTGATGTCTTGATTAGAAATAAAATATCTATATGAAAAAAAGGGAATAGGATTAACAAACCATAAACGTGTAAAAAAAATAAACGAAATAATCAAAGTACATAAGAACAAAATATGTATGCTAACGGAGAAGTAATTTAAGTAATACTTGCACAGGTAAAGAGGAATGTTCTACGCAGTATTCAAGAATGTAAATGCCAGCATTAAACTTTTACAATAACATTACAAAACAGGCTACGTCCACTTCAGTTACATCGCATTAAAAATCTCATTAAAAGTATTAAACAAATTTAGGAACTTTACGCCGATTTACTCGTTTCTAAATAATTAATGCAAAATAATTCAGAGAAGTTATTCAAACTGATAGTAGATAAAATTAATCCAATATACATTTAATACATTTATGCGGTCCTATATTCCATTCCAAAGCTCCTGTCTAGGAATTTACAGTACTGTGTTTTTTAAATCATCAAATTTATCTCTTAAACTGGGAGCAGTTCACGTACGTTCCGTTATTAATCAGGATCTGTTCTAGCATGCTAGCCGATAGTGGAGAGGGAAGATTTCATCTTTTTGACTACCTTCGTGCTTTCTATAATAATTGTATTTTTTTTCAGTCCTCTTCATTATTGCCATGACATACAATTTGAGAACCGTGGATCTAGAATATAATTTCAAATATAATAATTCCCCAAATTATATATTTTTATATTTTCATTTAATCCGTGAGGTAGAAAACTTATTAGACATATAATCAGACATGAATTCTCAAATTTTGACTATAGTTTCTGCCAATTTTCAACAGATGTTCTGAAACTTTTGAGAAATACGGAGGTAGAAGAAGGGACGAACTTTCAGATAAATATGTACACACTAATAGCAGTCCTCAAAATTAAATGAAACGTTTCTTAATATTAAGCAAATAAAAGAAGTTTAAAATAAATTAACCTTCGTTGCTCTAATTACGAGATTTCTAACCTTGATGTTTTGGAACCTTTTAGAACTCAAGGAAGGTTCTCCCATATTGGCCAGAATTGGCAGGGGGGACTTAGATTTTAACTTTTAAGTACCTTTATGCCTATAATTTTACAATTTTAAATCTTATCACCTTGATTATTAAAACGAAGTCGAATTTCAGAACCACTGATATAGAATACCATTTCAAATATAATAATTCACAAAATTATATATTTTTTATATTTATTTAATCACTAAGGGAGAATTTTAAATTATTGGACATATAATCAGACATGAATTCTCAAATTTTGACTACTTTATAGTTTGTATACTAATCTACAACAGATGTTCCGAAACTTTTGAGAAATACAAAGGTAGAGGAATGGGCGAACCTTTAGATAAGTATAATGTATACACTAATAGCAGTTCTCAAAATTAACTGAAACGTTTTTAACTTTGGTGTTTTGAAACCTTCTAAAACACATCAGGAATGTTCTTGCAGACTGGCCAGCGTTGATGAGGGAAGGAAACTTAGATTTTAACTTTTAAGTATCATCATGCATTCTTTAATAATTCCACAAGATTAAGTCGAGTCATCTTGATTTATAACTACGAAATCCAATTTCGGAATTACTGATGTAAAATGCCATTTCAAATATAATAATTCCACAAATTAAATATTTTTTTATTTTCATATAATCAGTGAGTGAGAATTTTAAATTATTAAATAAATTATCAGATATGAATTCTTAAACTTAGATTAATTTATAGTTTGTATACTAATCTGCAACAGATGTTCTGAAACTTTTGAGAAATACGGAAATAAAGGAACGGACGGTCCTCGAGATAAATATAATTAATATACTATTAGCAGTTCTCAAAATTAAATGAAACGTTTCTTAATATTAAACCGATATATAAAGTTTTCTTTTTTCAAATTCATCTACTTTCCTTTAATTACTAGATTTCTAATCTTGGTGATTTGGAACCTTCTAGAAAGCTTTAGGAATGTTCTCGCCGACTGGCCATCGTTGGCAAGAGAAGAAAACTTAGATCTTAACTTTTAAGTATCTTCATGCATTCTTTAATAATTTCAAGTCCAATCATCTTGATTATTACCACGAAATCCATTTTCGGAATTACTGATCTAGAATGCCATTTCAAATATAATAATTCCCCAAATTATATATATTTTTTATTTCTATATAATCAGTGAGTGAGAATTTTAAATTATTAAATAAATAATAAGACATGAATTCTTAAATTTTGACTACTTTATAGTTTGCATACTAATCTACAACAGATGTTCTGAATTATTTGAGAAATACGGAAATAGAGGAAAGGACGAAACTCATGGACGGACATGAATTCTTAAATTTTGACTACTTTATAGTTTGCATACTAATCTACAACATATGTTCTGAAAATTTTGAGAAATACGGAAATAGAGGAAAGGACGGACCTCAAGGACTAGCAAGAATTCTTAAATTTTGACTACTTTACAGTTTGTATACTAATCAACAATAGATGTTCTGAAACTTTTGAGAAATACGGAAATAGAGGAAAGGACGGACCTCGAGATAAACATAATTAATATACTAATAGCAGTTCTCAAAATCATCTGAAAAGATTATTAACATTAAACAGATAAAAATGTTTTTTTTTCAAATTAATCTTTGTTGTTCAAATTACGAGATTTCTATCCTTGGTGATTTGGGACCTTCTAGAAAGCATTAGGAATGTTCTTGCAGACTGGCCAGCTTTGGCGAGGGAAAATAACTTAGATTTTAACTTTTAAGTATCTTCATGCATTCTTTAATAACTTCACAATTTTAAGTCGAATTATCTTGATTATTACTACGAAATCCAATTTCGGAATTACTGATCTAAAATGCCATTTCAAATATAATAATTCTCCAAGTTATATACTTTTATATTTTCATATAATCAATGAATGAGAATTTTAAATTATTAAATAAATAATGAGACATGAATTCTTAAATTTTGACTACTTTATAGTTTGCATACTAATCTACAACAGATGTTCTGAAACTTTTGAGAAATACGGAAATAGAGGAAAGGACAGACCTTAAGGATGGGCATAAATTCTTAAATTTTGACTACTTTATAGATTGCATACTAATCTACAACAGACGTTCTGAAACTTTGGAGAAATACGGAAATAGAGGAAAGGACGGACCTCGAGATAAACGTAATTAATACGCTAATAGCAGTTCTCAAAATTATCTGAAATGTTTATTAATATTAAACAGATAACTTTTTTTTAAATTCATCTTTGTTGTTCATATTACGAGATTTCTAACCTTGGTGTTTTGGAACCATCTAGAACGTATCCGGAATGTTCTTTCTGATTGGCAGCATTTTCGATTGAAGGTAATTTAGATTTTAACTTTTAAATATCTTCATGCTTCTTTAATAATTTCACAATTTTAAGTCGAATCATCTTCGTTATTGCCACAAAATCCAATTTCAGAACCACTGATATAGAAGGCCATTTGAAATATAATAATTCACAAAATTATATATTTTTTATATTCATTTATTCAGCAAGGGAGAATTTTAAATTAATGGGCATATAATTAGACATAAATTCTTAAATTTTGACTACTTTATTGTTTGTATACTAATGTACAACAGATATTCTTGAACTTTTAAGAAATACGGAAGTAAAGGAATGGACAGAACTCGAGATAAATATAATACACTAATAGCACTTCTCAAAATTATCCGAAAAGTTTATTAATATTAAACAGATAAAAAAAGTTTTTTTTCAAATTCATCTTCGTTGCTCAAATTACGAGATTTCTAACCTTGGTGTTTTGGAATCTTCTGGAACGCATCAGGAATATTCTCGCAGATTGCCCAGCATTGGCGATGGAAGAAATCTTAATTTAACTTTTAAGTATCATGTTATCTTTAACAATTTCAGGATTTTAAGTCGAATCCTCTTGATTATTACCACGAAATCCAATTTTAGATCCACTGATATAGAATGCCATTTCAAATATAATAATTCGCAAAATTTTATATTTTCTTATTTTCATATAATCAGTGAGAGAGAATTTTAAATTAATGGACATATAATCCCACATGAATTCTAAAATTTTGACTACTTTATAGTTTATATATTAATCTACAACAGATGTTCTGAAACTTTTGAGAAATACGGAAGTAGAGGAAAGGACGGACCTTAAGATAAACATAATTAATACACTAATGGCAGTTCTCAAAATTAACTGAAAAGTTTCTTAATATTACACATATAAAAAAAGTTTTTTTTCAAATTCATCTTCGATGCTCAAATTACGAGATTTCTAACCTTGGTGTTTTGGAATCTTCTGGAACGCATCAGGAATATTCTTGCAGATTGCACAGCATTGGCGAGAGAATTTTTTAAGTATCTTTATGACTTCTTTGATAATTTCACAATTTTAAGTCGAAATATCTTGATTATTACTACGAAATCCAATTTCGGAATTACTGATCTAGAATGCCATTTCAAATATAACAATTCGCCAAATTATATATTTTCTTATTTTCATATAATCAGGGAGTGAGAATTTAAATTATTGGACATATAATCACACATGAATTCTTAAAATTTGACTACTTTATAGTTTATATATTAATCTACAACAGATGTTCCGAAACTTTTAAGAAAGACTGAAGTAGAGGAAAGGACCTTAAGATAGACAGAATACACTAATAACAACTCGCAAATTAACTGGAACATTTCTTAATATTAAGCAGATAAAAAAAGTTTTTTTTTCAAATTCATCTTTGTTACTCTAATTACGAGATTTCTAACCTTGGTGTTTTGGAACCTTCTAGAATGTTTCAGGAATGTTCTCGCAGATTGCCCAGCATTGGCGATGAAAGAAAACTTAGATTTTAACTTTTAAGTATCATGCCATCTTTAATAATTTCATAATTTTAAGTCGAATTATCCTGATTATTGCCACGAAATCTAATTTCAGAACCACTGATATAGAATACCACTTCAAATATAATAATTCGCCAAATTATATATTTTCTTATTTTCATATAATCAGGGAGTGAGAATTTTAAATTATTGGACATATAATCACACATGAATTCTTAAATTTTGACTACTTTATAGTTTATATATTAATCTACAACAGTTGTTCTGAAACTTTCGAGAAATACGGAAGTAGAGGAAAGGACGGATCTTGAGATAAACATAATTAATACACTAATGGCAGTTCTCAAAATTAACTGAAAAGTTTCTTAATATTACACATATAAAAAAAGTTTTTTTTCAAATTCATCTTCGTTGCTCAAATTACGAGATTTCTAACCTTGGTGTTTTGGAATCTTCTAGAACACATCATGAATATTCTCGCAGATTGGACAGCATTGGCGAGAGATTTTTTAAGTAACTTTATGCCTTCTTTGATAATTCCACAATTTTAAGTCAAAATATCTTGATTATTGCCACGAAATCTAATTTCAGAACCACTGATATAGAATACCATTTCAAATATAATAATTCACCAAATTATATATTTTCTTATTTTCATATAATCAGGGAGTGAGAATTTTAAATTATTGGACATATAATCCCACATGAATTCTTAAATTTTGACTACTTTATAGTTTATATATTAATCTACAACAAATGTTCTGAAACTTTCGAGAAATACGGAAGTAGAGGAAAGGACGGATCTTGAGATAAACATAATTAATACACTAATGGCAGTTCTCAAAATTAACTGAAACGTTTCTTAATATTAAGCAGATAAAAAAATTTTTTTTTTTCAAATTCATCTTTGTTGCTCAAATTACAAGATTTCTAACCTTGGTGTTTTGGAATTTTCTGGAACGCATCAGGAATATTCTCGAAGATTGCCCAGCATTATTGATGGAAGAAATCTTAGAATTTAACTTTTAAGTATCATGCCATCTAATAATTTCACAATTTGAAGTCGAATTATCTTGGTTATTACTACGAAATCCAATTTCGGAATTACTGATCTAGAATACCATTTCAAATATAATAATTCACCAAATTATATATTTTCTTATTTTCATATAATCAGGGAGTGAGAATTTTAAATTATTGGACATATAATCACACATGAATTCTAAAATTTTGACTGCTTTATAGTTTATATATTAATCTACAACAGATGTTCTGAAACTTTTGAGAAATACCGAAATAGAGGAAAGGACGGACCTCGAAATAAACATAATTAATATACTAATAAAAGTTATAAAAATTAACTGAAACGTTTCTTAATATTAAACAGATAAAGTTTTTTTTTTTTTTCAAATTCATGTTCATTCCTCAAATTACGAGATTTCTAACCTTGGTGTTTTGGAATCTTCTGGAATGCATCAGGAATATTCTCTCAGATTGGACAGCATTGGCGAGAGAATTTTTTAAGTAACTTTATGCCTTCTTTGATAATTCCACAATTTTAAGTCAAAATATCTTGATTATTACTACGAAACCCAATTTCGGAATTACTGATCTAGAATGCCATTTCAAATATAACAATTCGCCAAATTATATATTTTCTTATTTTCATATAATCAGGGAGTGAGAATTTAAATTATTGGACATATAATCACACATGAATTATTAAAATTTGACTACTTTATAATTTATATATTAATCTACAATAGGTGTTCTGAAACTTTCGAAAAATACCGAAATAGAGGAAAGGACGGACCTCGATATAAATATAATACACTAATAGCAGTTCTCAAAATTATCCGAAAAGTTTATTAATATTAAACAGACAAAAAAAGTTTTTTTTTTCAAATTCATCTTCGTTGCTCAAATTACGAGATTTCTAACCTTGGTGTTTTGGAATCTTCTGGAACGCATCAGGAATATTCTCGCAGATTGCCCAGTATTGGCGATGGAAAAAAACTTAGAATTTAACTTTTAAGTATCATGCCATCTTTAATAATATCACAGTTTTAAGTCGAATCCTCTTGATTATTACCACGAAATCCAATTTTAGATCCACTGATATAGAATGCCATTTCAAATATAATAATTCGCAAAATTTTATATTTTCTTATTTTCATATAATCAGTGATAGAGAATTTTAAATTAATGGACATATAATCACTTATGAATTCTTAAATTTTGACTACTTTATAGTTTATATATTAATCTACAACAGATGTTCTGAAACTTTCGAGAAATACGGAAGTAGAGATAGGGACGGACCTTGAGATAAACATAATTAATACACTAATGGCAGTTCTCAAAATTAACTGAAACGTTTCTTAATATTAAGCAGATAAAAAAAAGTTTTTTTTCAAATTCATCTTCGATGCTCAAATTACGAGATTTCTAACCTTGGTGTTTTGGAATCTTCTGGAATGCATCAGGAATATTCTCTCAGATTGGACAGCATTGGCGAGAGATATTTTAAGTATTTTTATGCCTTCTTTGATAATTCTACAATTTTAAGTCGAATTATCTTGATTATTACTACGAAATCCAATTTCAGTACCTCTATAGAATACCATTTCAAATATAATAATTCACCAAATTATATATTTTCTTATTTTCATATAATCAGGGAGTGAGAATTTTAAATTATTGGACATATAATCCCACATGAATTCTAAAATTTTGACTACTTTATAGTTTATATATTAATCTACAACAGTTGTTCTGAAACTTTCGAGAAATACGGAAGTAGAGATAGGGACGGACCTTGAGATAAACATAATTAATACACTAATGGCAGTTCTCAAAATTAACTGAAACGTTTCTTAATATTAAGCAGACAAAAAAAGTTTTTTTTTTCAAATTCATCTTTGTTACTCAAATTACGAGATTTCTAACCTTGGTGTTTTGGAATCTTCTGGAACTTATCAGGAATATTCTCGCAGATTGCCCAGCCTTGGCGATGGAAGAAATCTTAGAATTTAACTCTTAAGTATCATGCCATTTTTAATAATTTCAGAATTTTAAGTCGAATCATCTTGGCTATTGTCACGAAATCCAATTTCAGTACCTCTATAGAATACCATTTCAAATATAATAATTCACCAAATTATATATTTTCTTATTTTCATATAATCAGGGAGTGAGAATTTTAAATTATTGGACATATAATCACACATGAATTCTAAAAATTTTGACTACTTCATAGTTTATATATTAATCTACAACAGATGTTCTGAAACTTTTAAGAAAGACTGAAGTAGAGGAAAGGACCTTAAGATAGACAGAATACACTAATAACAACTCGCAAATTAACTGGAACATTTCTTAATATTAAGCAGATAAAAAAAGTTTTTTTTCAAATTCATCTTTGTTACTCTAATTACGAGATTTCTAACCTTGGTGTTTTGGAACCTTCTAGAATGTTTCAGGAATGTTCTCGCAGATTGCACAGAATTGGCGATGAAAGAAAACTTAGATTTTAACTTTTAAGTATCATGTTATCTTTAACAATTTCAGGATTTTAAGTCGAATCCTCTTGATTATTGTCACGAAATCCAGTTTCAGAACCACTATAGAATTCTATTTCAAATATAATAATTCGCAAAATTATATATTTTCTTATTTTCATATAATCAGGGAGGGAGACTTTTAAATTATTGGACATATAATCACACATGAATTCTTAAATTTTGACTACTTTATAGTTTATATATTAATCTACAACAGATGTTCTGAAACTTTCGAGAGATACGGAGGTAGAGGAACCTACGGAACTCGAGATAAATATAATTTATACACTAATAGCAGTTCTCAAAATTAACTGAAACTTTTCTTAATATTAAGCAGATGAAAAGAGGTTTTTTTTATTTTTCAAATTCATCTTCATCACTCTAATTATGTGACTTCTAACCTTGGCGTTTTGGAACTTTCTAGAACGTATTTGTAATGTTCTAGCAGGCCAGTCGATCGTAATGTAAAATTATTTATTCATCCGCGAAAGAACCCATCTCATTATCGTAACTGTCGCAATATATGCCTACCCCCTCAAATTAATTAAGAAACGGAAAAATCGCGAAAAAAATTACCGTTAAATAAGAAACCTAATCAGCATTTGCGCTGAGCTTTGCCGCGGCGGTTTTATTTTTTGGTTTTTTTTTTTCTTTGGCTGCCAAGGATTCGAGACCAAAATTTTTTTTCTTCTTTCTTCCCCCTTTTGCTTTTTCGCCGCTCTCTTCCTTTTAAACATCATTCCAAACATGCAATGACAAGCTCGCTGTCACACCTCCGCCATTGTTTCGCTTAACCAATAATTATATTTGGGAATTAACGCTAAAACCCTGCCTGTCAAAAACACAATAAAAGCTCTTCTTGCGCTAAAGTCCCGGCAATTAGAATTCTGATAGCTGAAGTTTTTTTTTATCCCACTCCTTCTTTACTCCAATACCCCTTTTACTTTTTTTTTCTAATTCTTTTCTACTTCTTTTTTTTTCTTTGATAAGGAATGTCTTTAATTAACACACCTGAACAGGCGATGCTACTGAAGTAATAATAATAACGAAAAAAAAAAATTCTTTCCTTTTAAATATATTTTTTTCCTTTTTCTCCGTACGCTATCTCTACGCTTGATTAGGCTAATGTAAGTGTCTCAGTTCATCTCCAAAGTATAAATTCATATCATGAATTTATGCTTTTTTTTTAAACTTTTTTTTTCAAATTCATTTTTCTTTTCGAAAAGTATTAATTAAAACAAAGAGCCCTCTCTCGGAGATGTAAGCAGATAGGTAAAAATTCATTCTTCTTTCTATTTCTTCTTCTTTTTTTAATATCTTTTTCAATTTTTCTCTCCAATTTTTTTTTACCCTCCCTTTCATTTCGGTAGATTACACAAACATGGCCGACATTTCAAATATAATTGTTTTTATTCCGTTTTAATTTGTCGTCTGCAGGTATCAGAGGATGCCAGATACGGAAAGACGTTAAATTGTTTTCGAAAAAGAGTAAAAAATGTCCCTAAAAAGCTTTCTCAAGGGGGCCATGGCCCGATAAGAATGTTTTTCATGAATAATTTTTGTTTATTAAGACCCAACTTTTTTGTTACCTGGGAACCGTGACGAAAATGAAACTGAAAGTAAAATTTTTTTCTTCTGTTTTTCTTTCTTCCCTTTCATTTTAGCCTAGATTCGCAGTAGAATGTATAAACAATGTGACACCCTTATTTTTAATTTGTCATTCGACTCGCGGGAGAGGGGGATGTGTGGAGGTGGCGGGTAGGCAGGTGGTAGCTAGATTCTATTCCAAATAGAACCTCTTATCAGTTTACAGGGAAGGCATGTTCACCGTAAGCGTTCAAATTAGTAACGAAAACAACTTGCACAGCTAATTAATTCTTGACTTGCTCAAATCCGCAGAGATTAAAAATTTAATCTATTTCCCCTATGCTATGTGTTGACAGGGTCGTAATTGGTAAACAGCCTTTAATGAAACGAGATATTGCGCAAATAACAAACGTCAAGCCGAAAAAGCATTTATCCTGCTGAGTAACACTGCCACAAAAGGCACTCAAATACCGTGAATTTAGTTATCATAATTACAATTCAGTTTTTTCTCATTAATTTAGTCCCTTACTGCGAGGGAATGCTGGGAAATTTCGTTCTCGACTCGCGCAAGTTCGGAAATTAAATGCCATAACGTATATGGAATACTTTTGATATGCTAATTTAAGAGTTTTAAATACTTACAAATAATAAATGACTTTTTCTGCAGTATTTTGGGGGGAATAATACTTAATATGTTTGCTTGCGAGATATTGTTTTAAAAATCAATTTTTTGAGGCAATATTTAACATTTCTTCTTCTTTAAGGAAAATAGAACGATTTTAGTGAAAGTTTAATTATAATTTTATTTCAGGATAAAAATAGAGCAAAAAAACAATAGATTGCTTTTTGTTGTTGTTCTTATTGCCATTAATATGGATTTTTGGCCAGTTCGAGCCTTTGCCAACAGAGCTACCGTGGCTTTAGATAAAGTATATTTGTCAAGATTTCAGTCGATTTTTTTTAAATAATTAAACTTGGATAATAAACAGTCTGAAATGATTAAACTAAATGATGCTCAAAGAATCATAAAATGGCTATCGAAATGGCAAAATTATAAATATTAGTAGATGCACAAAAATTTGGCAAACATTTTACAGGATTTTCAACTAGCTTCGCTGAAAAGAAAGCCTGTTTCGAAGAAAACATAAAAATTATACAGACTATTTTTAGCTGTCCATTTTTTTTCTGAAAAAATTGTCCTAATAAAAAAAAATTATCTGCCCATTTTTTTCTGTCGATGATTTTTCTGAAATAATTAAACTTGGGTAATTAAACAATCAGAAATGATTAAAGTAAACGATGCCCAAAGAATCATAAAATGTCGATCGAAATGGCAAAATCCTAAATATTAGTAGATGCTCAAGAATTTGGCTGACATTTTATAAGATTTTCAACTAGCTTCGCTAAAAGGAAAGCCTGTTTTGAAGAAAACATAAAAATTATTCAGACTTTTTTTAGCTGTCCATTTTTTAAGCTGTCTTAATAAAAAAAATTAGCTGTCCATTTTTTTTCTGTCGATGTTTTTTCTGAAATAATTAAACTTGGATAATTAAACAATCTGAAATAATCAAACTAAACGATGCTCAAAGAATCATAAAATGTCGATCGAAATGGCAAAATTATAAATTATAGTAGATGCTCAAAAATTTGGTTAACATTTTACAGGATTTTCATCTAGCTTCGCTAAAAAGAAAGCCTGTTTCCAAGAAAGCACAAAAATTATACAGACTATTTTTAGCTGTCCATTTTTTTTCTGAAAAAACTGTCCTAATAAAAAAAATTATCTACCCATTTTTTTTCTGTCGATGTTTTTTTCTGAAATAATTAAACTTGGGTAATTAAACAATCTGAAATGATTAAAGTAAACGATGCTAAAAGAATCATAAAAAGAATCGAAATAGCAAAATTATAAAAAATAGTAGATACTCAAAATTTGGTAGTCGTTTTATAGGATTTTCAACTAGCTTCTCTGAAAAGAAAGTCTGTGTCGAATAAAACATAAAAGTTATACAGACTATTATTTAGATGTCCATTTTTTTCTGAAAAAGCTGTCCTAATAAAAAAAAATTATGTCGATGTTTTTCTGAAATCATTAAAATTGGATAATTAAACTAAACGATGCTCAAAGAGTCATAAAATGTCGATCGAAATGGCAAAATTATAAATACTAGTAGATGCTCAAAAATTTGGCAGACATTTTATATGATTTTCAGCTAGCTTCGCTAAAAAGAAAGCCGGTTTCGAAGAAAACATAAAAATTATACAGACTATTTTTAGCTGTCCACTTTTTTTTCTTGTCCATGTTTTTTTTCTGAAATAATTAAACTTGGACAATTAAACAATCTGCAATAATTAAACTAAACGATACTCAAAGAATAATAAAATGTCGATCGAAACGGCAAAATATAAATAGTAGATGCTCAAAAATTTGGCAGACATTTTACAGGATTTTCATCTAGCTTTCCCTAAAAAGAAAGCCTGTTTCGAAGAACACATAAAAATTTTACAGACTATTTTTTAGCTGTTCCTAAAAAGGACGCTAAACAAATTAATGGGTAAACTTTATATCCATTAGATCTTCCATCTACATCTTGTCCTTCGATTCTTGAAAATCTCCCTTTCTAGATGAAGTCTACTGTAAACTACTTTATCCTAAGTAGGATATTCAACACTAAGGCCAAAATCTACTTAAATCCTAAGTAGGAATATTCAACACAATCAACATTTGTACGAAAAACCGCATGTACAACGAATAACAATGTAACAAAAGAAAAAAGCCTATTAAGATTTCTATGTTATGCGAACAATGCTACCTTGCTCTTATAGGCTTTATTTAAAGCAACGGAAAAGCGGCTTGGAAAGCGAAGACCGCACATTTATACCCGTTTAACCATAGGATGAATAGAATGTTTTATATAACAATGTGATTACTCATAAACAAGCAACGTCTGTTGATATTCTCTGTATTTGCTGATTTCAAAGGAGAATCGAGATTGAAGAATGGATCTTAAAAATACATTTTGAAAGTAAAGAAGCCGTCTTAACCGTACACTGCAAGATTTTTTTTCTTTTACAACTTATTTTTTCAGACACATGTTTAGACCCAGACAATATTTAAATTTTTTTTTAAATTTCAATTTTTTGACACTGTTTTCAACGAATTGTTCCAACAGAATTTTTATCATTATATGGTCCATAAGTGAAAAACTAGGTTGATCTTTGGTTGGATGACAAACATTTAGACCTACACTGCAGAATTTTTTCAAACACATATTTAGACCCAGTCAATATTTAAAAACAGTTTTTTTAAGGTTTTGAATTTTTAACACTGTTTTTAATGAATTATTCCAATTCAATATGTTATCATTATGTGGTTTGCAATTGAGAAACCAGGTTGATCTTCGGTAGGATGACTAACATTTAGCACTGCACGATTTTTTCTTAATTATTTTTAATTATTTTTTATAACACATATTTAGACCCAGACAATATTTTGAAAAACACTTTTTAACAGTGTTTTTAACGAGTTGGGCGATTTGAATCTGTTATCATTTTATGATCCACAATCTAAAAACTAGGCTGATCTTTCGCTGGATGACTACGAAGCTCTAGACTGCACGATTTTTCTTTCACAACTATATTTTTAAGTACACATTTGAAAATAGACGATGTTTTAAAAATTATTTAAAAAAAAAATCTTTTGGAATTTTTTCTGCTTTAACGAAAAATTTTTGTTTGATGCAGACATGAATTTAATATTGATTATAAATACACTTAATAAATGCATGAAAAATATTGATATAAAATTAAAATTAAATTCATTGTTTCATTAAAGAAAAAAAATTCCTTGGTTCAACCATTAAAAAATTCAAGCAAAAAGTACAAGATAAATATAGCAAAATGATAAACATGTAACACATCCAAATAAAGTTTGTTCTCAGTGATATAATACGCAATTACTTATTGTGTATTACTGATATAATACACAATTATTCAATATTTTTTTAGAAAAAAATCAAAATGAAATTAATAAAAGGATAGATTAATATGTAAATCAATCTGGAAAAAAACGTAAGTTATTCTTTATTAGGTATAGTATGCAGTGAAACTTCAATTAATTCATGAATAAACCTCTGTGCAGTGTGGGGTTAAAGCGTTTCGGAACTAATACATCTTAGATTTTTATTCATTATTTTTTTATTTATATATTTATTTGATGCAGTTAAACCTGTCTATCTTGAAATACGTCGAATAAAAAATAGTTTGAGACAGATATGAAATATAGTTTCCGAGATATAGAGA
>CM063509.1:65475313-65482813 GCA_032207245.1 Pardosa pseudoannulata
TTTCTGTCTATTCAACACGTTTCCCAGCTGTCGCCGGCAAATGGCTCAGCGTTTTTCCTGATCTTGCACTTAAATTCGGTGAGTAAGTGGGAAAATTCTTTCTGTCTTCTCTTGGGTGCACCTCTGCTCGAGCAGAGTGATTTTTGTGTCTTTCCTTTGTCGTTGATTCGTAAAGATGTCCGTTTAAGTAGCTCTGAAATAAAGTTTTAATTAGACTTATGCCGTTCTCTTCAATGTCGGCCGACTGCTTTTTTATTATTGCTAGCGGCTTTCTTCTTTCCCTGTAGCCCGGGCAAATAAAAACAATAGGGGCTACATAATTATTTTGACCGACAGGTGTTATTTTAATGGATTATTACATATATGTAACAAGGCTAAAATTATCCGCCTTTTATACAAAATTATCCCCTAATATTTTTACATGCCAAGGCTTGCTGTGTAAGGAGAATCCTAATTAAAAAGCAATTGTGGCACCATGACCATGGGACGAAGCAGTAAGTCCGTAGTGAAACTTAACTTTTACTTAAGATCTATGAAAACGACATGTTACTCTGGCAAAAGCAGAGAAGGGTTTGGTTCGGTTTGGTTTGGAGTGCTACGGTCTACTATTTGCAACATGAGGGCTAATGAGACCGGGACCTACAGCTTAAAGTCGATTCCGAACGGCTGCGAAGATCCAACCACTGTGGGATTCGAACCCACGAATTCTGGTACCGAAGGCCAGCACCTTAACAATCGTTCGGCAATCGTCCGGCAAGCAGAGAAGGGAATGATACATGAAAACATTTGTTCGGCGCCACAGCGACATGACGCAGAGAATATTCTCAAGAGACAGACAGCTTAATCAGTGTTCTTAACAGTGAAAATGAACTTAGAACAGTGGAAAAAAAAGAGCCATTCGCTGGGGATAGCTGGAAAATGTCGCGACTGGACAGAAAAATTGGAAACCGAAGTCTACTGCTTATAGAAGATTCCGACAGGATACAAACATCCATATCAGTAGTCGGATTCGAATCTACGAACTCCGGCACCAAAGAGCAGCTTCCGACCTATTCGGTCATCCCAAGCTTAGATGGAGTGATTATCACGAAAATGAACTGAAAATTGAGAGAAATGCAAATTGGAGAATTCCCTCTGTAAAGTGGACAGCATGGATTAGAATTCTGAAGAAATCTAAGGTCCACTTAAACTTGGAGGGTTGGTTGGTTGGGAGATCTAAAACGTACTTTTTGCTGCACGAGGGCTACTGAAAATGGAGTCTGTAGCTTATAGAAGATTCCGAAGGGATATGAACATCCATATCAGTAGTCCAATTCGAATCTACGGACTCCGGCATGAAAGAACTGCTTCCGACTCTCTAAAACAAATCAGTATGGAAGAAGATAGTTGTGAAACAATTCTTGATAAACAAACTTTCAAATATATTTAAGAAGTGGACTGAACATTGGGACAAATGCATTGCATCTTATATTAAGGTGATTAATTGTAATCTCTTTTCTGCTTAAATATAGTCTTATTTTTTATTTTAGATTCCTCATATAATAAAATTATATGCATTCACTAACTAACTATAATACAAAAATAAGGCATCTGATGTTTGGCCTAAACATGCCCCTAAGCATTTTTTTTTCAGAATTTTTAGACTGTTTCGCTTCACAAATCAGCAGCTGATAATTATCACGATAATACAAGACTCCATAGTGCTAGCTAAATGGCGAGCATTCTGCTTAAAAAACAAACTTGGAAAAAGCCCTCTAAATAGCCCTGATCTCACCCTATGCGATTTTTATATATTTCCTCAACTCAAGGAACTGATAAAAGCAACCATTTCGAAAACTACTTAGTATGGAAGAAGATAGTTGTGAAACAATTCTTAATAAACAAACTTTCAAATATGTTTAAGAGGTGGGATAAACATTGGGGAAAACGCATGGCGTCCCGTATTAAGGTGATCTGTTCTCTGAGTAAATATAGATTCCTCGTATAATAAAATTATATGTATTCACTAACTAATTATAATATAAAAATAAGGCATCTGATGTTTGGCCCGAACATGCCCCTGAGCTTTTTTTTTTTTTTTTTGTTTTTTTTTTTTTTTTTTTTTTTTTTTTTTTTTTTTTTTTTTTTTTTTAAACTTTGTTTCAGAATCTTTAGACTGTTTCGCGTCACCAATCACCAGTTTATATTTATCCCGATAATACAAGATTCCATATTGCTAGCTAAATGGTAATCATTTTGCTTAAAAACAACTTGAACTATGTCCTCTAAATAGCCCTGATCTCGCCCTATGCGATTTTTGGATCTTTCCTCAACTGAAAGAACTGATAAAAAGCAGCCGTTTCGAAAACAAATCAGTATGGAAGAAAATTGTTGTGAAACAATTCTTAATAAACAAACTTTCAAATATGTTTAAGACGTGGGCTAAAAACATTGGGACAAATGCATTGAGTCTGGTATTACTGTGATTAATCTGTTTTCTGAGTACATAGTCTTGTTTTTTATTTAAGATTCATCGTATAATAAAATTATATGCACTCACTAACTAACTATAATATAAAAATAGTGCATCAGATATTTGGCTCAAACATGCCCCTAAGCTTTTTTTCCCCAGAATTTTTAGACTGTTTCGCGTCATCAATCACCAGGTGATAGTTATTACGATAATACAAGGCTATATATTGCTAACTATATGGTGAGCATTTCACTTAAAAACAACGTGGACTATGGCCCTGATCTCGCCCTATGCAATTTCTGGATCTTCCCCTACTGACGGAACTGATAAAGGCAGCCATTTAGAAAACAAATCAGTATGAAAGAAGATAGTTTTGAAACTATTCTTAATAAACAAACTTTCAAATATGTTTAAGACGTGGGCTAAAAACATTGGGACAAATGCATTGAGTCTGGTATTACTGTGATTAATCTGTTTTCTGAGTACATAGTCTTGTTTTTTATTTAAGATTCATCGTATAATAAAATTATATGCACTCACTAACTAACTATAATATAAAAATAGTGCATCAGATATTTGGCTCAAACATGCCCCTAAGCTTTTTTTCCCCAGAATTTTTAGACTGTTTCGCGTCATCAATCACCAGGTGATAGTTATTACGATAATACAAGGCTATATATTGCTAACTATATGGTGAGCATTTCACTTAAAAACAACGTGGACTATGTCCTCTAAATAGCCCTGATCTCGCCCTATGCAATTTCTGGATCTTCCCCTACTGACGGAACTGATAAAGGCAGCCATTTAGAAAACAAATCAGTATGAAAGAAGATAGTTTTGAAACAATTCTTAATAAACAAACTTTCAAATATATTTAAGAGGTAGACTGAGCATTGGGACAAATACATTGCGTCTGGTAGTAACACATTGTATGCGGGACACGTACTAGTACGTTTTCTGACGATTGATACTTGAGCGCGGGTCACGTACTAGTACGGGTTAGTGTAACAACACGGTTTGTTTGTGGGTACAAAAATAACGGTATATACAGGAAAACGAAGCCGAATGTTCTTGTCTACTACATAGATTCTGGAAAAAATTTAGACAAATAAAAACTAGTTTTTACATTAGTCGACCACAGAACGGGAAAAAAATTAAAACTATATACTACTACTTCTATTTGATTTTTCATATTTACGATACTATTATAAATTTATCCACTAAAAATATATTTTTTGCTTACAAAAATCTTATGGTTGTTATTTATATATTTATATATTTGTTTACATATTTCAATATAAAATACGAAAATTTGGTTAATAAAATTAAATAATTTCCGTTCTATTGAGATTTAACTTAATAACTAAATTTACGCTCAAAAGACCCGCTCCCGGTACAATTCCGCTGCGAAATGTACCCGCACACAATGCGTTAAAGTGATGACATGTAATCTGTTTTCTGCATAAATATAGCCTTATTTTTTGCTTTAGTTTCCTCGTATAATAAAATTATATGCATTCACTAACTAAATATAATATAAAAATATTGCATTAGATATTTATTTGCGAAATAGAACAGAAATGCAATAAAGACCTAAATATAGGTAGAAAAGCTTTCCCTACATTACGCGCCTATTTTACTTTTTATGTATAACTTCACTTTTTTTTATGCCTACAGAAATACGATGGACTAGATATGCAATCATACACAATGATGAATTCTGTTCTTTTACGGTATTTTTTGCTTTGTATTCTTTTTTCTTTCTGTTTCATGAAGCATTATTCACGGCACAAGTGAACAATTAATATCTCAGCCAGCTGCTCTAGAAAGAGAAGACGCAGTTGGAAGTTTTAGAGACAATTGAGAGTTTTTCAAGTAAAATAAAGATGAAAAAGTAATACCGGATGAATGGAAAACGCTTTGCTTAACAATTACTTGCTTTGCTTAATATATGTACCGTATAAACAGAAAGAATTTTAATCTTACGCCAGCAGAATCTAACTGAATTCCTTATTTGTATGAACTAACGAATATTTTTTTAAACAAATACCATATTAAGATACAAACAGTGTTAAGGCCGAACGCTGGCCGATTGGTTAGGGCGCTGATCGTCGGTACCGGATTTCGTGGGTTCGAATACCGCTATGGCATGGATGTTCGTAGCCGTTCGAAATTGGCTTTAAGCAGTAGGTCCCGGTCTCATTAACCCACGTGTGCAAAACAGTAGACCGTAGCGCTCCAAACCAAACCAAACCAAACAGTGTTAAGATTAATATAGAAGTATATAAACAGTACCGTAAAAATATTAATCTTCTAAGGATGAATGGAAAATGTCTTGCCTAACAATTATTTATTTTTCTTTATTATATGTACCGTATAAACAGAAAGCATTTTCATCATACGCTAGCAGAATATAACATAATTCCTTATTTCTATGAATTAACGAATATTTTTAAACAAATACCTTATTAAGATACAAACAGTGTTAAGATTAACATATAAGTATATAAACAATACCGTAAAAGTATTAACTTTCTAAGGATGAATGGAAAATGCCTTGCCTAACAATAATTTGTTTTGGTTATTGTATGTACTTTATAAACAGAAAGCATTTTAGTCATAAGCTAACAGAATCTAATAAAATTCCTTATTTCTATAAATTAATGAATATTTTATAAACTAACACCATATTAAGATATAAACAGTGTTAAGATTAACATATAAGTATATAAGCAATACCTTAAAAGTATTAACCTTCTAAGGATGAATGTAAAACGCCTTTCCTAACAATTATTTGTTTTCTTTATTATGTGTACCGAATAAACAGAAAGAATTTTAATCTTACGCTGGCAGAATGTAACGAATTCCTTATTTGTGTGAATTAACGAATATGTTTCAAACAAATACCCTTTTAAAATATAAACAGTGTAAAGATTATATAAGTATATAAACAATATCGTAAAAATATTAACCTTCTAAAAAGTATTAATCTTACGCTAGCAGAATCTAACAGAATTCCTTATTTCTACGAATTAACGAATATTATTTAAACAAATACCATATTAAGATATACACCTGTGTTAAGATTAATATATAAATATATAAACAATACCGTAAAAGTATTAACCTTCTAAGGATGAATGGGAAAATGCCTTGCCTAACAATTATTTATTTTTCTTAATTATATGTACCATATAAACAGAAATCTTTTTAATATTAAGCTAGCAGAATGTAACAGAATTGCTTATCTCTGTGAATTAAAGAATATTTTTTAAACAAATACCGTATTAAGATACAAACAAAGTTAAGATTAACATATAAGTATATAAACAATACCGTAAGAGAATTAACCTTCTAAGGATGAATGGAAAACATCTTTCGTAACAATTATTTGTTTTCCTTTATTATATGTACCGTATAAACAGAGATCATTTTAATCTTAAGCTAGCAGAATGTAACAGAACTCCTTATTTGTACGAATTAAAAAATATTTTTTAAACAAGTACCATATTAAGAAACAAAAGTATCATAGTAAGATACAAACAATGGTAAAATTAACATATAAGTATATAAACAATACCGTAAAAGTATTAACCATCTAAGGATGAATGGAAAACGCCTTGCCTAACAATTATTTGTTTTTCTTAATTATATGTACCGTATAAACAGAAAGCAATTTAATCTTACGCTAGCAGAATCTAACAGAATTCCTCATTTGTATGAATTAACGAATATTTTTTAAACAAATACCATATTAAGATATACAGTGTTTAGATTAACATATAAGTATATAAACAATACCGTAAAAGAATTAAGTTTCTAAGGATTAATGGAAAACGCCTTACCTTGCAATTATTTGTTTTTCTTTATTATATGTACCGAATAAACAGCAGAATCTAACAGAATTCCTTATTTGTATGAACTAACGAATATTTTTTTAAACAAATACCATATTAAGATATAAACAATGTTAAGATTATTATATAAATATATAAACAATACCGTAAAAATATTAACCTTCTAAGGATGAATGGGAAAACGCCTTGCCTAACAATTATTTGTTTTTCTTTAGTATATAAACCGTATAAACAGTAGAATTTAATAGAATTCCTTATTTCTATGAATTAACGAATATTTTTAAACAAATGCCATATTAAGATATAAACAGTGTTAAGATTAACATATAAGTATATAAACAATACCGTAAAAGTATTAACCTTCTAAGGATGAATGTAAAACGCCTTTCCTAACAATTATTTGTTTTCTTTATTATGTGTACCGAATAAACAGCAGAATCTAACAGAATTCCTTATTTCTACGAATTAACGAATATTATTTAAACAAATACCATACTAACCTCTTGCTTGTAACGCCCGAATTCAGATCGGGCAACACAAAAATGCCAATTTTGGATTTATTGAACCTAAATTAAAAGTATTAACCTTTAAAGGATGAATGGTAAACGCCTTGATTAACAATTACTTATGCCTATTTATGCCTACTTAAATTTTTAATATTAATAGTATTACAACAGAATTACCATGAAAATTTTCTTGCCCAGATCTATGCTTATTCTCAAAAGAGGAAGACCTAAACTTACATAAAATGACTTTCTCTAGAAAATCTGTCAAAATGTTTATTTCATTTGACTTAAAAACTGTGAGAGTCAATAATTAGGAAATTATGTCTTAATATATTTACTTGAGAAAAGAAAAGGTATTTTAGGTGGTGTAAAATGAGAACACATATTAAAAACATACAAAATTTAAAAAAGAAAAAAAACCTTATATTATCAGATTTATAACAATACAGAAATTGAAAAGGGCTGTTCACTTTATTAAGTTATCTGACAATGGAATTGCAAATGAAAATCTCTTGACCAAACCTTAGGTTACCCGTAAAAAAAAGAAGACATTTTATTTGTACAAAAAATATAGTTCTATACTAGCATATAGCCCGTATATGACGGTATTAGTAAAATTTTTAATTTTCTACAATTTCAAAGTACTTCAGAAAGCAGGTAAAAAAATGGTTTGTTTTTTGGCTGA
>CM063509.1:65487813-65492813 GCA_032207245.1 Pardosa pseudoannulata
CACTGGAATGTTTTCGCGCCGAAACCGACAATGGACAGATCTGTTAGAGCGCTTGGCATCGGGAAGCAATCTCTTGTCCCTGTTCGCGAAGAACAACGGATAATTACACAGCTAATCGGAGATATCGTAGCGCCAGATCCGTCACCTCCCGACAACGAACTGAGGGATTCGCATATAACGATGGATCGCGGAGATAAGGCGTTCTTTCAGGCTGCGGATAGATCTCGCGGACAAATTTTGGCGGAAAGGAAAGATCGGGGTGACGCAGCTTGACAGCTCGAGGGGTGGGCTGGATGGCTCTCACAAGGCGCTGTTCAAGACGTGAGGCTGAAGATCTTGGTCTGACAGCGGCGGGCGTTGATTAGCTTGTTTGCTGGATGTAATTATTGCAGTTTTCCGAGTGCAATCAGTGTTCCCATCAAAAACCAAGCTGGCACGAGAGGCATTTTGTTGCTTTATATTGGAATAATTTTCTGTAATTCTATGCATGGTAATGAGGAGGTAAGGTTGGGGTTACGGACCATCTCGGTCCGGTGTACGGGTCAGTGAAGATACTAGAGCCGGATAAACCGGACCCTTGTCCGGGTGGCATAATTGCTCGAATCTGTTAAATACTTTATTATTATTAATTTATAATTTAAATACTTTATTATTTAAATAGTTTATAATTTAAATACTTTATAATTTAAATATTTTATTATTTAAATACTTTATTATTTAAATACTTTACAATTTACATACTTTATTATTTAAATACTTTATAATTTAGATATTTTATTATTTGAATACTTTATAATTTAAATAATTTATTATTTAAATACTTTATTATTTAAATACTATTATTTCAATACTTTATAATTTAAATGCTTTATAATTTACATACTTTATTATTTAAATACTTTATAATTTAAATTCTGTATTATTTAAATGTTAGTATTTAAATACTATTATTTAAATACTTTATTATTTAAATACTTTATAATTTAAATACTTTATTATTTAAATACTTTATTATTTAAATACTTTATTATTTAAATACTTTATTATTTAAATGATATTATTTAAATAAGTTATTATTTAAATACTTTTTTTTTAAATACTTTATAATTTAAATTCTGTATTATTTAAATGTTATTATTTAAATACTATTATTTAAATACTTTATTATTTAAATACTTTATAATTTAAATACTTTATTATTTAAATACTTTATTATTTAAATACTTTATAATTTAAATACTTTATTATTTAAATGATATTATTTAAATAAGTTATTATTTAAATACTTTTTTATTTAAATACTTTATAATTTAGATATTTTATTATTTAAATACTTTATAATTTAAATAATTTATTATTTAAATACTATTATTTAAATACTTTATTATTTAAATACTTTATAATTTAAATGTTTTACTATTTAAATACTTTATTATTTAAATACTTTATAATTTAAGTACTTTATTATTTAAATGCTATTATTTAAATACGTTATTATTTAAATACTTTATTATTTAAATACTTATAATTTAGATATTTTATTGTTTAAATACTTTATAATTTCAATAATTTATTTAAATACTTTACTATTTCAATACTATTATTTCAATACTTTTATTATTTAATTACTATTATTTAAATACTTTATTTATAATTTAAATATTTTATTATTTAAATACTTTATTATTTAAATACTTTATTATTTAAATACTATTATTTAAATACTTTATTTAAATACTTTATAATTTAACTACTTTATTATTTAAGTACATTATTATTTAAATACTTCATTATTTAAATATTTTATAATTTAAATACTTTATTATTTAAATATTTTATAATTTAAATACTATTATTTAGATACTTTATTATTTAAATACTTTATAATTTAAATACTTTTTTATTTAAATACTTTATTTAAATACTTTATAATTTAATTGCTTTATTATTTAAATACTTTATTATTTAAATACTTCATTATTTAAATACTTTATAATTTAAATACTTTATTATTTAAATATTTTATAATTTAAATACTATTATTTAGATACTTTATTATTTAAATACTTTATAATTTAAATACTTTTATATTTAAATACTTTATTTAAATAATTTATAATTTAATTGCTTTATTATTTAAATACTTTATTATTTAAATACTTCATTATTTAAATACTTTATAATTTAAATACTTTATTATTTAAATATTTTATAATTTAAATACTATTATTTAGATACTTTATTATTTAAATACTTTATAATTTAAATACTTTTTTATTTAAATACTTTATAATTTAGATATTTTATTATTTAAATACTTTATAATTTAAATACTTTATTATTTAAATACTTTATAATTTAAATACATTATTATTAAAATACTTTATTATTTAAATATAGTATAATAAAGCATAACAAAGTTTATACACTTTATTTATACACTCCAGACTATAGTGTTTAAAAAGTTCACCGCACATATCGCGTCATGCATGCGTGACATGGAAGGACGTTCAACCGCCGCTGAACTGGTATTTAAAAGGCTGCATCTTGCAGCTAACGGTAGTCTTCCTATGGAGGGCATGTATTCCGTTTGTGACTAATGCAACATGTGCTTGATGTAGGGGCCAATGTAATGGAAATGCCTTACGAACTGTTCTGGAACATCTGGTTTAAATTGTGCATTTTTTGCTGTTGATATGTCCAATAAAGTGTTTTTTTTTTCCTTGCACCGGTTGTGACGTCATACTTTGTTTTTCGTATTTATTTAAACTATGGTTAAATTCTTTAGTTTTTATATACTAACTAATCTAGTCAGAGTTTATGCCGTCATTTTGGATACTCTGTATGTGGACACTCTGAATTTGTGGAAGACATTTAGTGGTATACCAGCTTGCTGTTACTGTCTTCTGTTCTTCCATCTTGATGGCTTTGACTAATACCGTACTTCTGAAGAAAACAGAATATATCACTTTTTTCAGTGTGAATTGTCTTTTCACCATTGTCGGCGTGGGATCATCTTCAAAGACCCATACTTTGCTTTTTTGACGTGTTGGAACGTCAAAAAAATGATATGTACGTTTATCACCCGTAACAATTTTAGAAATGATGCGGTGGCCTCCATCATTTAGCAATTTAAGAGTTTCTTTACTGATTCTGACACGATCCCCTTTTTAGTGCTCAGTTAGATTGTGGGGAACCCAACGGTAAACTACTTTTATCATATGTAATTCTTCATTAATAATTTTGTGTATGGATACGGATCCAATGTTAAGTTCCTTCTTTATAATTTGATAGATACAGCGATTATCATCCATTAACATTTTTCGTATGGCAGAAACATTATCCAGGATTAATGCAGACGGCGGCCTTCCTGTGTGTTCTTCATCCTGAAGAAAATGGCGACCTCTGCTGAATTCTTTAAACTATCTGAATACAGTAGCACGAGCTGGAGATTCATGACCAATTGCAAACGTTGAAAGCACTCTTCTTCATTTAATCCTGCTTAAAATCGTAGAAATTCATAGCGCAAAAATGTTCTCGCGTCATCTCCATTTTCTCTTCTGTTTAAAATTTATTCTAAGCTAAATAAGTTGAAGTAAGTCAGTAAAAAATCGTCTGCTGTGTTAAAATACTTTGTATTTTAAAATTAAACTGTTATTTTTATTTTGCAAGTTCTAGTTTGCGCGTATCTCAAAAATTTCAGAATAACCCTCGTATATAATGTATAGCTAGATAGATGGGTGTCACGTAATTGTGTGCAGCATTAGAACTTTTTCCTTGATAAAATATTCCAATATCTAGTCACGTCGTAGCTAATCTCATACATCATAAAACTGCTGCGGCTGATTAAAAAGCAAAATTTAAATACACCTACTCGAAAACACTCGCATCATTGAATCCATAAAATATTACGAGGATAAATTCTCATCAATTATTTTTTCAGCTAATCCTTCAAACTCTCAAATAACTGACAAATAAGATCCAGCGATTACCTAACCAGCAATCAACATCTTTCCCTGAAGTAATTTTATCAGACAAAACAATGTTAATCAGGCCTCTATCTCTATAGCATCTGGCCCCTTCTTTTAAACGTTTCATGAAATGGATAAGACATGAAATGAAAAGACAGTTCTAACACCTGGAGAAAAGCAGGTAGGCAGATATTAAAGACGGTTGACAGTGAAGCCTCATAATGCTGTTGGGTTGATAAAGAGTCATTGTTAGTGTCATACGCATTTACTACATTCAAAAATAATCAGCGATTATGAGCACGCACCGATGTTTGCATTCTTACATACACGATTTGTATGCGTGGCTTGTTGACGAGTGAGATAATGAGATGTGTTTAACCGGGGATTTGCGCTTGACATCCCAGTGTGACAGAATCACACGATGGCTTCATATATATATGATTTAGAGAATTGCTGTTTTATCTTTTAAAATCTATATTTGGCATTCTCTTGAATGCTAATTATGGGAGATCAGGTGCACGTCTTACAGTATTAAATTCTCATCTGGGATAGAAAAGGAAACGGTTGCAAATGAGATGGTAGATATTTCCTAGGTATATATTCTATTGGAAAACTGGTAAATCCTGCTGATGTATTTGGATTCGGGAATTATATATAATTATACTCTAGTACAGAGGTGGCCAAGCTCCTTGATATTCCGAACCATTTTTCAAAATTTGAAATATTTCGCAAGCAGCAATTGAATACGTACTTAAGAGGTATGCAAAAAAGGTATTTAAATTTATTTTACAGAAATTATATTTATTGATTGTTATTTGAAAGCTGTTCGTCCTTTAATTTTTCAAGGAAATTTTTGAATTATCGTTGATTTTTTTGCTTTGGTGCGAATGTAATTTACAGTGTGTTACACTGTTTTCATAACATCAGGATATTTTAAATATTTTGAAACAATATTCTCGGTGAATTATGCAGTGAATCGGTATGAATTGTGAAATTTGAGAATCATCGCTTAACCACTTGCGCTACGAT
>CM063509.1:65507813-65510313 GCA_032207245.1 Pardosa pseudoannulata
AAATATTCATGCCTCCTTCAGAATGTTACTACTTTTAAACACTTATCAAGACTTACTTTACACTTATCAAGACTTTGCTCAAGATTTACACTTCTCAAGACTTTATTATCACTTACCAATAAAACACACACAAAAAAAAAAAACATTTTTTATAGTACAATATAACTGATTTTACTACTGCGAGAAAGTAAAATTTTTATTTTTACAAATACTATCAAAACCAATAGAACTAAATTAGGCTTAGTCAAATAAGTGAAACGCCTACTGAAATTAAATGAAAGTTATCTTAGATTTTTTTGTTATTTTTAAAAATGAACTTATTGAAATGACAAAATTAAATAATGATTCTTAAATTAGCGTTAATAAAAAACTTATAAAACAATCATTCTAAATGGAGAGTAATTTTTTATTGTACTACAGATATAAATAAAATGCTATAGCCTTACAGATTTTGCCTCGAAATATTCATATCTCCTTCAGTGTGTCACTACTTTTAAACACTTATCAAGCCTATTAACTTACCAATACAACACCAAAAAATGCATTTTTTATAGTACAATTAAACTGATTTTATTATTTTGAAAAGACAAATTATTTTATTTTTACAAATAAAATCAAAATCCATGGAACTAAAATAGGCGTACTCAAGTAAGTGAAATGCATACTGAAATTAAATAAAAGTTATCGTGCTGGTATGCGAATTTCCCTTTTTTCACTTGGTGTGGATTTTGTTAATTTTAAAAATGAAGTTCTTGAAATGACAAAATTAAAAAATATTTTTAAATTACAGCGTTAATAAAAAACTGTGTAAGATGTAGTCTTACAGATTTTGTAGATTCAGATTTGTAGATTTTGTAGATTCAGATTACAGATTCTCCCTTCAGGGTTTTAGTACTTTTAAACACATATCAAGCCTATTAACTTAATACAACACACACAAAAAAAGCAATTTTATAGTACAATTTAACTAATTTTATTGCCTATTATTTTTACAAACAAAATCAAAACATTAGAACTAAAATAGGCGTAGTCAAATAAGTGAACCGCCTACTGAAATTAAATTAAAGTTATCTTGCTGGTATGAGAATATCCCAATTTCCTCTTGGTGTTGATTTTTATGTTATTTTTAAAAATGAACTTCTTCAAATGACAAAATTAAATAATATTTCTTAAATTAGAGCGTTAATAAAAAAACTTATAAAACATTCATTCTAAATGGAGGGTAATTTTTTATTGTATTGCAGATATAAATAAAATGCTGTAGTCTTACAGATTTTGCTTCGAAATATTCATATCTCCTTCAGGGTGTCACTACTTTTAAACATTTATCAAGCCTATTAACTTACCAATACAACACACAAAAAATGCATTTTTGATAGTACAATTTAACTAATGTTATTACCTATTATTTTTACAAATAAAATCAAAGCCATTAGAACTAAAATAGGCTTAGTCAAATAAGTGAAACGCCTACTGAAATTAAATGAAAGTTATCTTGATGGCATGCGAATATTCCAATTTCCACTTAGTGTAGATATTTATTGTATTTTTAAAAGTGAACTTCTTCAAATGACAAAATTAAATAATATTTCTTAAATTAGAACGTCAATAAAAAAACTTATTTTTAAAAAGGAACTTCTTCAAATGACAAAATTAAATAATATTTCTAAAATTAGAGCTTTAATAAAAAACTTATTAAATATTTATTCTAAATGTAGGGTAATTATTTATTGTATTACAAATATAAATAAAAGGCTGTAGTCTTACAGATTTGTCCCGAAATATTCATGTGTCCTTCAGGGTGTGATTACATTTTAACACTTATCAAGCCTATTAACTTACCAATATAACACACAAAAAATGCACTTTTTATAATACAATTTAACTAATTTTATTACCTATTATTTTTACAAACAAAATGAAAACCAATAGGACTAAAATAGGTGTAATCAAATAAGTGAAACGCCTACTGAAATTAAATGAAAGTTATTTTTCAAATAAAATCATAAATATTAAAATAATAAAACCAAAATAGGCGTGTCTAAATACGTGAAATGACACTTTCATTTTAGTTTTAAAACGCGGTATGTAATTCTTATTATATTTTACAATAATTTCTTCATAATTTCTGAATATTCAATAACATCTTTCAAAAACTGAGAAATTTTAATGAAAATTTTAATTCCTTTAATTTATATATTGGGGGATATAAAAAGCCAAAACTATTAAAATTGCTGCTTGATTTCGTATTAAACTATTTAACATATTATCATAGGTTTCTGTGCTGTGTATTCAGATGATTGTAACATATTACGGACAATAGAGAAAGTATTTAATATCAAAATAACTTTATGAAATAAATATATTAATATTGTGAAATAAATATTATTTTGAAATAAGTATATTATGAAATAAATATTATTTTTACTGGTAAATCGAAAACAAAAAGGGCGTAGCCAAATACGGGAAACTTCTACTGAAATGAGGCAAACAATCAATC
>CM063509.1:65515313-65532813 GCA_032207245.1 Pardosa pseudoannulata
AAGATTTGAATAATACTAGAGTGATGAATTCAACATTTTAAGTGGTGTGCAAACCGATGTATCGAATTATCTAGTTTACCAATTAAAAAGAATAAAATCTTCTAAATTTAACTGGAATTTTTAGTAAAAAAAAAGAATAACATTATTCAATCGAAAAAAAACACCTTTTAAGTGGTATGAAAACCAGTGTATCAAATTATCTAATCTACAAATAATAATAATTAAAAAATTAATATCTTCTAAATTTAACAAGAATTTTTAGTAAAAAAACAATAACATTATTCAATCGAAAAAAGTACATTTTAAGTGGTGTGAAAACTGGTGTGTCAAATTATCTAATCTACCAATCAAAAAGAATAAAATCTTCTAAATTTAACTGGAATTTTTAGTGAAAAAAAAGAATAACATTATTCAATCGGAAAAAAATCCATTTTTAGTAGGTGAAAACCGGTATATATTATCTAATCTACCAATCAAAAAGAAAAAAAAAAGAATAAAATCTTCTAAATTTAACTCGAATTTTTAGTAAAAAAATAATAACATTATTCAATCGAAAAAAAAAACATTTTAAGTGGGGGGAAAACCAGTGTATGAAATTACCTAATCTACCAATCAAAAAGAAAAAGAAATAAAATCTCTTAAATTTAACTGGAATTAAAAAAAAAAAATTAAGTGGTATGAAAACCGGTACTGAACCTGTGTATTTTTCTCAGCTCAATTAGGATGAAAAATACTTCGATCGGAAATGCTGATATTAATGTATAAAATTTGAAAATAAAGTAGAAATGTTTTTCAATTTATGTATGAACTGTTTTGATTTAGAATATTACGGTAAAATCTTTTAATACACTAGGTCTCACTGCTAAAAGTAAGCTAACCAATCGTTCTCCTTTAGAGAGGACAGTCCTCCTTTTAAAAGTTCTGTCCTCCCTCAAAAAATGTTCTTTTAGATTCCTCGTTTTCATTATGTAATAAATATTACATAACTTTCTCTTCGATATGTAAAGGCTGATTTATATATACCTATACATTAAATAACAAAGAGTCTCATAAGATGAAAAAAAAAAAGCTTATTTAATTTAACAACAGTAATTTTCAGTGACTTGTTATCAGAAAGGTAAAATAATGCTTAAAAATACACAACAGTTGCTATATTCGATTGTTATCGATAGTGTATTTTGATAAAAATTAACTAACGATATTTTCTGAAGAATTAGTAGCCTTACTCAGCTGAAACATGGAAGAAACATTTAATTTACTTATGTCATTCTTTATTAATAATATGTCCTGTTTTATATTGGTAAAACGTTGGTCACTTTACTTAAAGCAGATTCTTAACGGCTACAAATATCCATGCCTGGGGTGGGATTAAAATCGATAATTCCAATACCGAAAGCCAGCGCTGTTGAAAATGCACTGTATACGTAACATTGCAAATAAAACTTTTCGTTTGTAATATTTTGATAAAAAAATATATAAAGTTTCAAAGATTGAAACTTTAAATTCGTTAAATACTAAATGATTTGAATAATACTATTCGAATAAAACGTAAATTTCTAAATATTCTGAAAAATTCAGAATATAATGTTTAAAAATTTTGTTTCCAGTTAAAGAGTTATTTTTGACCAATAAGATTAAAACAAATCAAATTACTTACATAATTTTCATATCGAATTGGCATCGAATCAACTGAATTAAAAAAGAAATACACATTCTATTATATTAAAACCGAAAAGTATTTCTATAAGAAGTTTTAAGTACATCTAGAATTTTTGCTATGTAATTCCAATTTATTTCAAGCAATTAATTATAAATCCTAAAACTCATAGACTATTAAATTGTCTCTAAGCTCTCCAGCTCACAAATATACGTTGACTGTTATTTTGGAAAAGCTAATATCACTGGTTCCAGCTTAGTTTAAAGATCAAAAACTTAACAAGTCATATCTGGCGCCATTTATATCCTAGATTAATTCTTTTAATATTATTACACCATTTTCTGTTTCAGATAAATTTTTCAAAGTCTTGTATTAAAACAAATCTCATAAAAGAGAACGGAGAAGGAAAGGGAAAAAAAAGTAAACGAACCATAAACGATAACCTGGAGTAAACGCTAAATTACCCTCAAACCCAAAGAATGTGGCCACTTTATGAAAAGAAAATTCCAAAAATAAACGACTTCATTCACATTTAGTAATAAACAAATAAATAAAAAGTTGAAGGAAAAATAAATGCGGCAGCAGACGACTTTCTATTTCAGACCGAGCAATGAATTGAATATTCTCATGAATTGCTTTACCTGTTACGCCGATAGCCGTTTTAAAATGCATCCGCCATATTGTCTCATTTATGGCTTAGGGAGTATAAAAAAAACTTTTTAATAATATAAAAAATCGCTTCTCGGTAATTCCCAGCGCACTTAGCCTCGTCCCCATAAACGTTGCGACCGACTTAATCGCCGATTTGAGGGAAAAAGAAAGAATTTAAGTAGATTTTAAGCGGCAGCTTTATTTTCGCGATTTCGACGGAACTTAAAAGGTGGCGCTGTTAATGTGAATTCTTTTATTAAGCGAATCCGGAATGAGTTTTTATCCGAGGTGTTATCGCTTGCTTAAAGATTTGCTCTCGCAGGTAGAGTTCGCTCTCTTGGAGGAAAAAACGAGATTTAGAAAAGTGTATCATTTTTATGGTTATTGAATGTTCTTCTACGATGCAGAATGTTAAGTTAGAGTAACTGGAGAATAAATTCGTTGATAAGCCGATTTTTTCTTTTAATTTGCTTTCCATTCTGGCTGAGTTTGAAGGCCTTTGATGTAAATGTCGATAGAATTTTTCCTTTTTCTTGATTGGAAATATCTTTTAATTATTCCTTTACGTCGTAATTGAGACAATTATTTATTAATCAATAACGGAAGCAAAAAGACTAAGCTCGTAAAGATTTCTCTCCGCGTTATTAAATAGCTCAGATATTGATTTACCTATAATGATGATATAACAGTCAGCCCGTTAATCTAACAGTATATTACCTTGTTTAATTAAATTTTAATAACTTAATGTTTAGGAAAATGGATGTGGGATAATCAAGAGATGACAAAGGAATTCGGATGCTTTATATATGTTCCCAACATACTCGATTAGAGTTAATCAGCGATTAACTGCTGTATAATTGTATTGCTTTTAATTTAATATTAATTCTAATCAGCTACTGTGTGAAAATTATTTTGCATTTATATCGTCTGCGTTTTTAATTTCAGCCTGGTCGTCTTTTTCTCTGTTGATACGTATCTATCTTATAAATTTTCTGTCTTAATTTATTATAGAATTTTCCTAAAACGAGAGCCTAATTTCGGAGGGTTGAGATTCAGTTACGAGCTGTATGAAACCGGGACCTACTGCTTAAAGCCATTTCCAAAAAGCTACATACATCTATGACAGAAAAGCAGCTCACTACCATTTCGGCTATTGTTCGACAATTTCGAAGGAGGAAACAGTCTTAGGGTTTTCCTCATACCTATAGCACGGAAAATTTATAAATTTTTCCTTCAAAATTCCCCAAATATTGAGTATTAAGGCTCCACCGACACAGAATAAAAGTATTTTTCGGTTTATCTGTGTGTATGTGTATCTCATATCAAATGATGTAAACACGACATCGCAAAACAAAAGTGGGTGTTGCAATATCGTGTTTACATCATTTACTTTATTGTTCTTAGACAGAAAAGGTATGACAGCTTCAAATTTTGAGCCCAGCCATTCCAAAACAATTTAAAAATATGACATTAAGTGTCTTTTCTATAGATTTGGGGAAACTGTTACAAAATAAACTACTTACAGATATCATGTCCATAAAAAATGCAACCAAATATTTATAATACCAAATTTGGAACAGATTGGATACATAGTGTAACCTTGATCCATAGTTTTCCAAGTGAATAGAAATGGAAAACGGTGAAAGTGGGAAAATGATGAATTCGGAAGTTGGATATAAATATCCGTTAAAATGAGTAACATTGAATAAATTATTTATTTATAGCCCTAATTAGAAGTATTTAATATAACTTATACTTAGAACGATGCTCGACATTTAAAAACTATTTTGGTACTAATACATGATCTGTGCCCCTACACCCCACAAACATGACTGCTAAGTTCACCACACAACAAACACTCCCACACATATATATATGCACAAAAAGACAATTTGTCGCATCGTCAGGAACGACCATAATGCCCTTCCCATTCATTTTCATGTTTACAACAGCCAATAGACAAACAATAGCCCTTCCGTTTGAAACTAAAGCCAGGATTGTCATAATTTGAGAATTTGTCCTACTGCGTGAAATCGCCTTATAGACTTCATCTTAACTGACCTAATATTTGGGTTAAGCCTGTTAAGCAAAACTCATGTTAAAACGGAGAATGAAAAAAAAAATAAAAGGATTTAATTGATAGAAATGCATTTATTTATAGTTAAAGCAAACATTTATTAAATGTGTCAATTTACAAATGTTTTTCATACCATTAGTAGAAATGTTTAAAAAGTTCAGTCATTTTTTCTGAAGGTGATTGGTTTATCAGTGACTTACTGCATGGTTCCGCCATTTTTTTTAAAGCTTCACATCAGTGAAAGAAGTTAAACCTTGTTGTTCCACATACCATTAAGCCATTTTCAGTGTTTATACCTACCCATATTAGGAATGTTTAAAAAGTTCAGTCATTTTTTTCTGAAGGCTAGAAATTCAACAACTTGCTGCATAATTTGCCATTTTGTTTTAAAGCATAACATCAAAAGAGAAAGTTGCTAATTGTTGTTCAACATATCATAAAACCATTTCCGGCGTTTACGTATACAATTAGTAGGAATGTTTTAAAACTTCATCCTTTTTCCTGGTGATTCAGCGATTTGCTCCATAATTTCACCATTTTTTAAAAGCATTACATAAATTAAGGAAGCTAATATTTGTTGTTCCATATACCATAAAACCATTTCGAATGTTCATGCATACCACTATGAGAATGTTTAAAATGTTCAGTTATTTTTATCTGCTGAAGAAATTCGACAACTTGCTACATAATTTCGCCATTTTATTTTTAAGCATAACACCAAAAGTGAAAACTAATACATATTGTTCAACATATCCTAAAACCATTTCCGGTGTTTATTTATACAATTAGTAGGATATATTTAAAGTTCAATCATTTTATTTTCAGCTAAAGTCTGGAAATGCGGCAACATGCTGCATAATTTCGCCATTTGGTTTTTAAACATAACATCAACGGAGAATTCTGATTCCTGTTGTTTGTTCAACATAGCATAAAGCCATTTCCAGTGTTTACGTATACATTTAATAGGAATGTTTAAAAAGTTCAGTCATTTTAATTTTAGCTAAAGGCTAGAAATTTGGCGAATTGATTCATGATTTCGCCATTTTATTTTTTTGTTTAAGAATCACATCAATGGAGGAAAGCAAAGATTGTTTCCCACATAGAATAAAGCCATTTCCAATGCTGAAATAAATAATTACTGAATTCTTAATTCTTTTTTTGTAATTTATTTTCTTATTTTCGGTTTTATTTTCGTATTTAAATTACTTACTCCCGGTTCAAAATGTTCTTAAATCAAAATCCAGTTAAACAAAAATAAGTCAGGAGAGAATCTACTGATATATGTATATACGTGTCGATAAATAGATTCCAGCACTCAAACAAGAAAATAAATTTTGCTTTCCGAATTTTAGATATTTCATTATAACTCTTTTTATAAAATATTGACTTGAAAATACCATTAAAAAACATAGAAACACAGACAATAAGAAATACACCCTTTCAACGAACTTTGATAAAAATTGAATTACATTTAGAACATATACGCAGCAAAAAAATATTGTATTAAGTCAATTGCATTCTTTAGAAAAGGTAAAACAACCAAAAGTGCATCCCTACTAAGTAAATATAACATAAAAATTTATTTAATTCCGAAAGAATTCTTTTTGCACTTTATATATTCCTATAATATTCAACTAACTGTACTTAAATTGTTAAGGTTAAAACGATGGAAACCCCAAATAATTCCTTAAAGCTATAAACTGAAAATAGAAAACGAATAACCTGTAAGTGAATTTTCTACACTTCCTTTAAAATTAAATTTTGAGAACACATATAGATATAAATATATATATCATATGTATCTGATTTTAAATATATCTAATAAAACGGAATCCAAACGATTTTACTGAGTTACCAGTTATATCTTTATAGAAAAGCATATCTACTGTTTAGTTCGATTTTACTTACATTCGCCATTTTTTTTATCATTCTTGTAAAGTGGATATTAATATTTAGAATAGAAATCTAACGAAATGTTGCCACAGAAATCTAGAAGTTCACGGAGTGAAAATAATAAATTTGTTCTTTTATTGAATAAAATTGAGCGTACTCCCGGGAAATGGAATATAAAAAAAAATTATTTATGTTTTGCTTCTCCGTAGTATATGGAATATATCTAATCTAATTTGTGTGGTGGGGAGAGTGGAGAAAATATATTTATCTTGAAAATGTTTCCGTTCTTTTTTATCGGGCAGAAATGTTTTTCGAACACGGCATTTAATATGTAAGTTGCTCTTTAACGTGATTCTTATCTATTCGTAAATAGCTTTCTGTCTCTGTAATTCATACAAAAACTATAGAATCTGGTCCCAGATCACTGTATGTATGTGTATGTTATATATATATATATATATATATATATATATATATATATATATATATATATATATGCATAAACGAAGCACTTCTCGTTTCTTCGAGAAATTCCTATAAGATCTATTTATAATAAGAGATTCACTTATTCGATATTTAGCTATACGAAGCATTCAATTATACGAAATAATGTTTAATCCCTAAGTAAATTTTATTTAGTTACACGAAGGTGACAAAAATGTTTCTCAAGCAAACTTATAAACTTGTACTACGTATTACCATCTCCCAACTGCGGTGAAAAAAAAAAGTACTAAAAATTTAATAACGAGTATTTACAGGTATTTACTTTATTTTAATCGTATTTTAATTCTTATCAACTGTAGTACCGTGTATTATTTATCCCAATTTATTTTTTTATATTTCTAATTATTTTTAATTTTGCCTATTTGATTTTTACTTTTTTTTTTTTTTTTTTTTTTTTTTTTTTTTTTTTTTTTTTGTCTAATGCCACTTGGACAAACTAAGCTCGATTTGAGGTATATGCTACTCGTATTAAGGCAAATGAGTGAGCCTTTCTTTTTAACGAGCACCGTTAAGGTGAAAGAACGACGTTGCTCAAGTGGGTCCTCGTAATTTAGAAGCAGGGACAAACCAGAAGACCCATAAGCTTGGCTTGAAACCCCCAGAGGTATTGATTTCGAAAAGAGGTACTCAAAATTTAATAACGAGTATTTACAGGTATTTACTTTATTATTATCATAATTTTAATTCTTATGAACTGTAGTACCGTGTATTATTTTTCCCGTTTACTCTTTATGTTTCTAATTATTTTTAATTTTCTCTCCTTTGATTTTAACTATGTTTTTTCTGATGCCACTTGAACAAACCATGCACGATTGAGCCATATGCTACTCGTATTAAGGCAAAGGATTGAGCCATTGGTTTTCACGAGCACTGCTAAGGTGAAAGAACGACGTTGCTCAAGTGAGTCCTCGTAATTTAGAAACAGGAACAAACCAGAAGACCCATAAGCTTGGCTTGAAACCCCCAGAGGTATTGATTTCGAAAAGAGGTACTCAAAATTTAATAACGAGTATTTACAGGTATGTACTTTATTTTTATCGTAATTTTAATTCTTATGAACTGTATTACCGTGTATTATTTATCCCAGTTTATTTTTTATATTTCTAATTATTTTTAATTTTCTCTCTTTGATTTTAACTATGTTGCTTGTTGTTTCTGATGCCACTTGGACAAACTAAGCACGATTGAGCCATATGCTACTCGTATTAAGGATAAGGAGTGAGCCTTTCGTTTAAACGAGCACCGTTAAGGTGAAAGAACGACTTTGCTCAAGTGGGTCCTCGTAATTTAGAAGCAGGGAAAAACCAGAAGACCCATAAGCTTGGCCTGCCTCCCCCATAGGTATTGATTTCGAAAAGAGGTACTAAAAATTTAATAATGAGTATTTACAGGTATTTACTTTATTTTTATCGTAATTTTAATTCTTATCAACTGTAGTACCGTCTATTATTTATCCCAGTTTATTTTTTATATTTCTAATTATTTTTAATTTTCTGTTTTTGATTTTAACAGTATTGTTGTTGTTTCTGATGCCACTTGGACAAACCAAGCACGATTGAGCCATATGCTACTCGTATTAAGGCAAAGGAGTGAGCCTTTCGTTTTAACGAGCACCGTTAAGGTGAAAGAACGACTTTGCTCAAGTGGGTCCTCGTAATTTAGAAGCAGGGACAAACCAGAAGACCCATAAGCTTGGCTTGAAACCCCCAGAGGTATTGATTTCGAAAAGAGGTACTCAAAATTTAATAACGAGTATTTACAGGTATTTACTTTATTATTATCATAATTTTAATTCTTATGAACTGTAGTACCGTGTATTATTTTTCCCGTTTACTCTTTATGTTTCTAATTATTTTTAATTTTCTCTCCTTTGATTTTAACTATGTTTTTTCTGATGTCACTTTTACAAACTAAGCACGATTGAGCCGCACGCTACTCATATTAAGGCAAAGAAGTGAGCCTTTCGTTTTAACGAGCACCGTTAAGGTGAAAGAACGACGTTGCTCAAGTGGGTGCTCGTAATTTAGAAGCAGGGAACAAGCAAAAGACCCATAGGCTTGTCCTGCCACCCCAGAGATATTGATTTCGAAAAGAGGTACTAAAGATTTAATAATGAGTATTTACAGGTAGACATAGGGCTACCTCTAGTATTAATAAGAAATACTAATTAAATGTTTTACTTAAAATATCATTAATGATATACTCGTTGAGTCAATTTGAAAAACGTTGCATATATGAAGCACCAGCCCTCAAAGGGTTAATACTACAGGACAACACTACACAAAATGAGAAGAATAAGAATTCACTCTGCGGAGCGTAATATAGGTTTCAAAAAGGGATTAGTAATTTAGCTTTATTGCACAACTACATCAGTACTTGTGTCAAGTCCACAGGTGAATAAGCGACTAGTATCTGTATACATGTGTGCGAGGAATATGGCGTTTGAAAATACATACCCTATATAATAATAGCCTAAGTTATCTGTCCGTCTGTCCTCGAATTTTTGAAGCAGTTGGACCTGGAATGGATAGAGGCATCCATATTGTACTCTTAATGAGTTAGGGTTATCCAAAATACAATGCGAGTCTTTAAAACGTTCGAAATCCCCCATGTCCCTATTTCGAGAGTTTAGTGCCAATATATCAAGCCCTAATTTCCCCGGTTAAGAACAGGCGATTAAATTTACCACATAATAAATAGGTAAAAATAACCTTTTTTTCTAGCATTATGACGTCATACCTCTAACTATCTCATTTAATCATTTCTTATTTTAAATTATTTAAATATCGCCTGCATTATTTCCATACGTTTTATCACTGAACTTAGATATTACCTAAATAATTTTCTTTTATATCTGACTTAAATTGTAGATTAGGTACATATGTGATAATTTTAAATTTAATCATCGATTTTTTTTTTCATTGAAAATTTTATCGGCGGTATTAACAACAAATTCTTTTCATAGAAGTCTAGGAGTCTATTTCACGGACTAATAAATATCTAGAGTTTAAGTTATATATTTTTGAAAATTAAGAAGTTTGTTCATTTGTGTGTTTGTTTTTATACATAACCAGACGGTTTGACTAAATGAATTCCACGTGATCCTAAACTGCATTCACAGTATCGGTATACTTTAGAGGAGTATGAAGATAAAATATTAAGCGTGTACGAGATAATTCTTAGCCAAAAAAAAAAAAAAAAAAACTATCTTTTACCTGCCTCATAGGATACTTTACAATTCTGGAAAATTAAACATTTTACTAATCCCGTCATATGACGGTCTATATGCTAGTCTTTAATATTTAAGCGTGCAAACTGTAAAACAGCTACCAGAAGCTGCTTATGACAGTTCAGTAACTCCGTATGTTTTTGGTTTAGAATGATGTTAACAAAGTGTTTAGAGTGTTTTTTATATTCTTAGTTTAATTAGCACATTCTGGTTAGTAAAAACGTTATTTATTTAAGCTGTCAAATTCATTTTCGTTGGATTCTCAATATTCCACCGACTAGGCAGATTGACTCCTTTTACGAGAAATGACCGATAAAATAAATAAATAAAAAGCTTCGATGAAGTATTCTTCATCGTACTAAAGATCTCATAAATCTGTCACGCAAAGAACAACATCGAATTATTTTTGCTCATTAACTATGACAAACGTGGGGAAAGCCATATGAAGTTACTCATGTCGAATATTTAGCAGGTCTGGTAAATTTCTGGTTTAGAAATTAGCAAGAATCCTGCAATTATATCGCTGTTTGTTACGCCTTAAGACAAGCAATCTTCCTCTTCTAACTTAGTCTTATCAAATCACCAAATAGAACTCATGGAGCACACCGCATATTTATACCCGAGATCGTAAATCTGTCAAAGAGGAGATGCCACCAGCTTATGTGGAGGCACAGTTGCCAATTAGCGATCTTCCTTGCCCGGGTTAATTATTGACGCCTGAAAACAAGACATGCCTTGGATGGTACGACTTTTCATCACATACATCTCTCCTTCGTTGATAGGTCACAGAGGTCCGTTTGACAGACCTCTTGCTTCTGGAGGGATATTAAAACTTCATGAAAATTCATAATATAGATGTGCAATGAATAACCTCGATTCGGCTCTTGAAACATTGTAGCTTAGATGTCTGTAGGCTAACTCCGTACCTAAAAGTTTCCTTCTTTTTTTTACTTTCAGAGGCTGGCATTCATTATCAAGCTGCTTTTGTCGCCCCTAAAACACTGTGGTTTTGAATTTGCGGTCAGATGCTGTGAGCTATTTTTTGAACCCCGAAAGCAGAAAGAATAAAATAAAGGTATTGATGAACAAGATAATTTTTCTTTATTGTCTCATCCTCTAGACCAGGCTTTTCAAATTGGAAGCCAGCAAAACAACAAAAAGTAAAACATTTCATAGCTTCATAGCGTTTTTTCTTCTGTGAAATTCTTTAAAAATCCAGTACCACAGAATCTGACTTGCACACTCGTTTCCCCTGAAAAATCTAAATTTTTATCGATTTAACAGTCGTATGTCCTCTTAATTTAAAAAAAAAACTGACCCTATCGAGAGATCGTCGTCAAAATTCTATTACATCGGGGTATACTAACTTTATCTTTGTTTTTAATATACTCTTTTTTGAATGCAATTTTAAAATATTTAGTGTTATAAGAGCTTTAATTATTTTGTTTAAACTGTAAAAAAGCTACTTTTTTATTTTGAATTTTGATTTATCATGTTTATTCTTACATTTAATCTATGGGCGACGGTAGCTCAATCAGCAAAGACAGCAATCTCGTCACTGGAAAGTTGCAAGTTCAGAGCTAGAGCCGAGAATGGCAGCTAGGGCTCATAAAATAGATTCGAGGCAGCAATGTTCTCCTAGCTCCCAAAAAATCCCTCTGCAGGTGGTAGGTTTTCTTTTTAGTCCCTGCTTGTAATTTACGAGAACCCACTTTGTCTGTTTTAGTTGTCTTAAGAAGTAATATTGGCTGTGGTAAAATTGGTGCTCCTATAATAAAATTTTCAACAAATTTGGTGGTGTTGTATGGGAGAATACTTGATGTAGCCTCCCCACTATGGCCAATTGTTCACCACTTCCTGATGATGACCTTCTACGAAGATATACGGGTTACTTCCACACACTGGGCCACTAAATGGGACGAGCGAGTGGATTTGTCCATAGGGTCTACTGCGCACTTTAGTTGCGCATCTCGTTGCCTTTGATCTTTGGAGAGAAACTGCTTCTGAAGCCTATTATATCGTCTGTCGACATCGATGAGCCATACCCCCTTCAGACGGTGGTAAGGGATTTTAGTGAACCACAGTGTGGAGGGGCGTTATCAGGCAAATGCTGCCACGTTATTAAAAAAAAATTAAACTTTACAAATAATGAGACAAAAGAAATTTACTTTATAACACAGTGTGCAACAGTTTTAATCAACTAAAATTACAATATATTTGTTGAATTTCAGCTTGTCCGAATGCACGTATAAGTTGCTCTAAGTAATCACATTGTTAAAACCAAAACCCTAAAAGGACAAGCTCTCACAGATTCTCCCTTTTCAAATGTCCCCAAATTAGCAACTTTCAGCCACTGTCAGAACTTTTTGATTTCCATTAACTGCACCGTCACCTCGAAAAAGAAAATATAAACATCCTGTAGTAGTGCTACCATGCTTATAAATGCTTTTATAAAACCATAATCATTTGCATAGTCATGATCTATAGAAATACGGGAGAATACAGTTTACGGTCAAAGCGTCTACGGATGACACAGTCGCTCTGAGTAATCGCATTGGTCAAAATCTAAACCCTATAGGGCCAAACATTTCACACATCCCCCCCTTTTCAAATGTTCCCAAATCAGCAACTTTCATCAACCACCAGAACTTCTTGATTTCCATTAACTGCATTGTCACCTTGAAAAAGAAAATATAAACATCCTGTAGTAGTGCTGCCGTGCTTATAAATGCTGCTATAAAACAGTAACCATTTGCAGATTCATGATCTATAGAAACACGGGAGATTACTGTTTGCGGACAAAGCGTCTACGGATGCACACAGTCGCTCTGAGCAATCGCATTGGTCAAAACGAAAACCCTGTAGGGTCCGGCATCTCACACATTCCTTTCCTCCTCCACTTCAAATGCCCTCAAATCTGCAACTTTAAGTCACAGTCAGAACTTCTCAGTTTCCATTAACTGCACCACCACTTAAACATCCCGTAAACATTTCGCAGCAGCGCTATCGTGCTTTTAATGGCTTTTATACAAGCTTAGTCGTGTGCCTGTACTTATATCTACACTAGCAAACTAGAATGCTGTTTGTGTATAAAGCTTGTAGGGTCAGGGACGATGCAAGAGTAGGCAGCGCAAACATTGAAAAGAAAATATTTAAGAGACAACATTTCTTAGACAGAATTTCGAATACCAGTCACAGTCCCAACTTCTTTATTTTTAACCCATTAACTACACCCATGTCTAGAAAGAGAACTTGTAAACATCTTGTAGCAAAGATACCCTGCTTGTAAATGCTTTTACATTACCGTAGCCATGTTCCTGTACTTATATCTATACGAGAATGTTGTTTGTATATAACAATTGCACAGAGTGTTACCATGCTATGTTGCAAAGAGGTTGCCATATCAGGCGGCATCGTCAGGTGGCGGCATAAACAGTAAAATCAAAACATTTAAGTAAGCAGCATTTCAAAGACTTCCATCATGATGAGAAAATTTACCGCTGTTATGCTAGCAGCACAGAGAGATTTTTCCCACTAGAGGGCGCTCAACGGGGAAAATAATATAACAACTGAATTCTATATACATGTATTGTGAAGTGTGTGTTTGTGATGTTTTGAAGAGAATGCAAGAATTAAAGTGTTTTGTGTGTGTCGTATGAAAATAGTGGTTATTTCTTTTTGGTCCAGACATTAACGGGATTCAACATGAAAGGTAAAGAATTTTTTCAATATTTTAATTAGAAAGACATTAAAATGAACCCTAGTCAGTGGATTCTGGCAACTAGGATCAATAGAAGTTGATTCGATGAGTAACAACCGCGCAATTCTGTGTACGGTTGCACAAATTAATTACTCTTTAAGATTGTATTGGACAAACCTAAAATCCCATAGAATCAAACATTTCACTCACACACCCCCATTTCAAATAAAATGCAACTTTCAGCCAGTCAGGATTCTTGACAAACTAGGATCAAAAAGAAAATATAATCATCCTGTAGTAGTGCTACCGTGCTTATAAATGCTTTTATAAAACCGTAACCATTTGCATATTCATGATCTGTAGAAACATGGGAGAATACAGTTTACGGTCAAAGCGTCTACGGATGCCCATAGTCGCTCTCAGTAATCGCATTGGTCAAAATCTAAACCCTATAGGGCCAAACATTTCACACATCCCCCTTTTTCAAATGTTCCCAAATCAGCAACTTTCATCCATCGTCAGAACTTCTTGATTTCCATTAACTGCACCGTCACCTCTAAAAAGAAAAATATAAACATCCTGTAGTAGTGCTACCGGGCTTATAAATGCTTTTATAAAACCATAATAATTTGCTTAATCATGATCTATAGAAACACGGGAGAATACAGTTTACGGTCAAAGCGTCTACGGATGACACAGTCACTCTGAGTAATCGCATTTGTCAAAACCTAAGTCCTAAAGGGCCAAACATTTCACACATCCCCACTTTTCAAATGTCCTCCAAAATCAGCAACTTTCAGCCATCTTCAGAACTTCTTAATTTCCATTAACTGCATTGTCACCTCGAAAAAGAAAATATAAACATCCCGTAGTAGTGCTACTGTGCTTATAAATGCTTTTATAAAACCGTAACCATTTGCATAGTCATGATCTATGGAAACACGGGAGAATAGAGTTTACGGTCAAAGCGTCTACGGATGCACACAGTAGCTCTGGGTAATCGCATTGGTCAAAACGAAAACCCTGTAGGGTCCGGCATCTCACACATTCCTTTCCTCCTCCACTTCAAATGCCATAAAATCAGCAACTTTCAGTCATAGTCAGAACTTCTCAATTTCCATTAACTGCACCACCACTTCGATAAACATTTCTTAAACATTTTGTAGTAGCGCTATTGGGATTTTGATGGCTTTTATATAACCGTAGTCATGTACCTGTACTTATATCTGCACTAGCAAACTAGAATGCTGTTTGTGTATAAAGCTTGTAGGGACAAGGACGATACAAGAGTAGGCGGCACAAACATTGAAAAGAAAATACTTAAGAGATAGCATTTCTTGGACAAAATTTCGAATATCAGTCACAGTCCAAATTTCTTTACCCACTAACTACACCCTCGTCCTGAAACAGAACATGTAAAGTTCCCCTAGTAAAGATACCATTCTTGTACATACTTTGACATAACCAGAGCCATTGTCCTGTGCTTACATATACACAAACAAACGAGAATGTTGTTTGTATATAAGGATTGCACAGGCAGAGTGTTACAGTGCTATGATGCAAAGAGGCAGCCATATCAGGCGGCATAGTAAAGTGGCTGCATAAACAGCGAAATCAAAATATTTAAGTAGCGACATTTCAGATTTGTATCATGCTGAGAAAATCTATCGCACAATTCTGTGTACAGTTGTAAGAATTAATTACTCTTTAAAATTTTATTGGACAAACCTAAAATCCCATAGAGTCAAGCATTTCACTCCCCCTTTTCAAATGTCCCCCAAAATCAGCAACTTTCAGTCACAGTCAGAAGTTTTATCCATTAACTGCACTCTCGCCTCGAAACAGAAGTTGTAAACATCCCGTAGCAGCACTTCCAAAAATTATCCCTTTCACATAAAAAAGGGGAATGATAATAATAATAAAAGCGAAAACTGACGTTGCCATGCCAAGATTCTTTTTATGGAATAAAAAGGAAGAGAGGGGGGTAGAGAAATCAAGTCATCGTTCAAATATAGACGGCCGTTGGGGTAAAAAAAAAAAGAACTTGGGAAGCTCCCAACTTTAGCTCCGAGAGAGGGAAAAAAAAATAGCCTAACGTCTTGTTGAAGTCAAGGGCCGATGATTCTAATAATAGTTGGCTTTTCCGACTTCGGAGAACCCCGTTCGCGTCCGAAAGCTTCAGGGGGAAAAGTCGTATGACAGTTTGCCATCACCACCCACTCCCCCCCACAACCCCTGACTTTCGCACTTTATGTATCTTTCCCATTTCAATTTCAAAAGCAGGAATTGATAGCGTTTTCGGGGGGATTCTTCACAGTCAGTCGTTTAGGTTCCGTATTTGTTTGCGTTTACCTGAGAGAATTTTGATATCTGTGCATATATATGAGGTAGATTGAAAGGCAAGGGTTCTCCTCAACTCTGTGGCGCAAACAAATGCATATTCAAACAGATTTGAAAAAAAAAAATCGAAAAATATATTATTATATATATCGATATAGATTTCTAAAAGTGTGTGCCCAAACCCTTCAGAGATTCCTCGAGACATTTTTAAACCCCATCAAAATTTAAAAAAAAAAAGAAAAAAAGCTTTAAATGCGTTGTCTAATTTTTCCTTAATTCAATAATAGTAACAAAGCTCGCGTTTACACTTCCTTCCTTCGTCCTGTAGTTCGTAGACAGCACCAAAATGGTACTATGCAGCTGATTATAATATCAAAAACTTAACTGTAGTACAAGACATCAATTTCTACGAAATTACTAACTCTCCATAGTACTTTAGAAATAATGATTTCCATAACGAACTTAAAAATACTTTTATTTCAAAATTCTTAGTATATCTACCCACTAAATTCCACAAAATTCTACACAATGATCTCATTAACAATCTGATCAATTACGATCACACTGATGCTGCTAATAAAGAGAGGCTTAAGGCTATTCTAGCTAATGAAATTTAGCTTTTTGTTCGTTTCATAAACTTAAAAGCCCTAAAATAACTATATATATATATATATATATATATATATATATATATATGATATATATATATATATATATAAAGCCCTATATATATATATATATATATATATATATATATATATATATATATATATATATATATATATATATATATCAGTGGCGTGCGATAGGTGTTCATGCAGGGTGTGCAGAGAGCAACAACAACAATAATAATAAAACCATAAAAAATGTACATTAAACACTTCTCTAACGTTTATTATTCATTTGTACACAAAATCCATACTTCTATCCGTATTACTAATAAAGTAACAAAAAGCTTATATTTCCACTAAAAACTTATGTTTTCAGCAAACGTAACACGGCGCCCGCCGCTGCGGTGACTCATACGGATTCTCATTTGTGCCGACAAACCGAAAGTCTATTATACGTGCAGAGGATTTCACTGCACACTGGTGCAATAGAAAGAATTGTTTCTCGTTTGTCAGTGGATTAAATTATATTTATTATTTGTTTATAACATTTGGAAATCATATATTCTGCGAAAAACATCTTAACAATTTTTAAAAACAAAACCAAGGATATGGTGTTACAGATATAACTTATATACTGTTTGTAAAACAGAATGAATGGTAAAATTTGGACTGTTATGTTAGAATTCGTTTCTTTTTTGTCTAAAAAACAAAATTGTTTTTCATTGAATTATTTCTATAAATATAATACATCATCGAAATTAATTTACCACACTAAAACATTTCCTTTTATATTGATGAAATACTTCTTTTATATTTCCATGAAAACAAAATATTACAA
>CM063509.1:65537813-65557813 GCA_032207245.1 Pardosa pseudoannulata
AATAGAAGCCCTAGCCACACTGTACTCAGTACCCACGCATCCTTATTGTGTGAATGCCATCTCAGCACGAGATCACAGAATATTTAGAAATCTACTGATTCTGTACATAGCTGTACATAATTTATTCACATGAATAAAATATTTAGTCTAGACTAAACAGTTTTCTAGCCTGTTTCATTGACGGCTTTGCCTACCATATCTCCAGTACGTTACAGTATAGAAATGTGTATAGAGCTGCAATGTGTAAATAAATCATTTAATTGAAGAAGAAACACCAGTTTCTTCATTGTGTCACCTGAAACAGGAACCGGATACGTTACAGCATAGTTTCTGCACAAATGTCAAAAATTAAATGTAAGCAATAATTCAAAATAAAAGTCTATCCGGAAAATAATTCAGGAATGGTCTGCGATTTTTGTCATGGTTAAACAATTGTACATGACTTGCAGGTGTTTAGTAGACGCAATTCATCAAGAAATAGTAACTGCTAAGTTAAAGTAAGCGAAACATTTTATGTATTCCATAGAAATTATTCACTTTATCTGAAGGAAAATAAAAAGTTTACGGATGTCTTACGTAATGCAAAATGAGAATAACTCTTGTTTAAGCTACGAATGATGAAAGAAGGAAAGTTAAAGTATTGGAATTTACTCTATTGTGTCCAAAAAGTTACACGTTGAAAAAGAATTCTGAATGAGAAAATGGTAGAAGCAGTTCAGCATGAGATGTAAAGATAAAAAAATCAAGCGTCACAAAAATACCCAACGTAAATCGAAGGATGCATAAATGCTTGATTTATACGTTTGTTTCAGTTAGTCTGCTAGCTTAGTCATGAATTAATAAATTGTGAACTGCGACATGAGATGTCAGTTCCGAAATATTACTTGTACTAGCATATAGCCCGTCATATGACGGGACTTCTATTCATGTTCCCTTCGTGAATATTCCTGCAATTCTTTAAGACTAGCATATAGCCCGTCATATGACGGGATTTCTATTCATGTTCACTTCGTGAATATTCCTGCAATTCTTTAAGACTAGCATATAGCCCGTCATATGACGGGACTTCTATTCATGTTCACTTCGTGAATATTCCTGCAATTCTTTAAGACTAGCATATAGCCCGTCATATGACGGGATTTCTATTCATGTTCACTTCGGGAATATTCCTGCAATTTTTTAGTACTATCATATAGCCCGTCATATGACGGGATCAGTAAAATTTTTAATTTTCCAGAATTGTAAAGTACCGCATGAGGCTGGTAAAAAATGGTTTGTTTTTTGACTGAGAATTATCCGGTACACGCTCAATAATTTGTTTATCTTCATACTTCTCTAAAGTCACCCAATACTGTGAATGCAGTTTAGAATCACGTTGAATTCATTTAGAAAGATAATTCAAAGTTTTCTTAGCCACGTCGAAATTATCGTTAAGTTCTTCCCAATTTTTTTGCCACAGTAATTAATGGAAGTAAAGGAATAAAACTATCTTTTCCATTACAACCTGGAAGTAGATAGAATTCATTGTTAATACCTGGGATAAAATTGTCATTACAGCAAAAAATAATCGATGACTAAATTTAAAATTATCACATATATAGCTAATTTAATATTTAAGACAAATATAAAAGAAAATTATTTACATAATATCTAAATTCAGTGATAAAACGTACGAAAATAATGCAGACGATATTTAAATAATTTAAAATAAGAAATGATTAAATGAGATGGTTAAGGGAATGACGTCATAATGCTAGAAAAAATGTTATTTTTACTTATTTATTATGTGACAAATTGATAATTTCGATCGCCTGCTCTTAACCGGGGAAAATAGGGCTTGAAATAATGGCATTAAATGCTAGAAAAGGCAGAAGGGGTGGATTTAACCCTAACTCATTAAGAATCCAATATGGATGCCTCTATCCATTCCAGGTCCAACCGCTTCATAAATTGGGGGACAGACGGACAGATAACTTAAGCTATTAGTATATAGGGGATTTGCACGTAAATGCGGAACATGTATTTGAATATATATATATATATATATATATATATATATATATATATATATATACATACATATATACATATATATATATATATATATATATATACATACATATATACATACATATATATATATATACATACATATATACATATTTATATATATATATATACACACACACACACACACATATATATATATATATATATATATATATATATATATATATATATATATATATATATATATATGGGATCTATTTCCCATTCAGCATTTCTAGCATAGTGTTCACAATCTGCTGACATTATCCTATGGTGTAAACTAAGGAGTTTTACAAATATTTTCTCCCATATATATAAAAAAAAGGACAACACACATTCAAACAAAAAATATTTCTGTTGATTTATTTTGTATTTATTTGTTATGTATGTACACACACACAAATATTGTATGTAATATACCAAAATTACTAAGTTTAAAATACCTTTCTACAATTCTCCTTTTCTCTTTCTCTTTCTTTCATATGTATTTTCCCAGCCACAAAATCTCAAAATTATAAGGAGCGTTCGCTACTTCAGCTAACTCTGAAATAAATGATAATTTTCTGTCCACTCTCCCCGTTTTCCTGCTGTCTCAATAAAATAGTTTACTTTTCCAATGATCTAAGTTCTTTTCTGATCGCTAATATCGCTGACCCAACTGCTCTCTCTTGGGAAAATCTTCGCGTCATCTCTCGCTCTAGGGTCGACTTTGTAACTGAAAAGTGATTTCGTGTATCATTAAGGGGTCCTACAACTGTTAAATCGACCAAAAATTCGATTTTTCAAATATATATATATATATATATATATATATATATATATATATATATATATATATATATATATATATATGTAATGAGACTGACTTCTCGATGGGGTGTTGCAGTCATGGCCATAAAAATGATACCGTTTCAGCTATAGACCTTTATTAAGACAACTTTGAAGGACGGGTTCCCACTTCATCATAGGGACAAACTGAAGGGTCAGCTAGCATAAAGTTCTATTTACAAGACCATTAACACCTGGGTCAACATCTGTGGGAAAATATCTCTAGGAAAATCTGTCTCCGCTAGCGTGTATCTCCTTTTTATTTGGAAATTTCCTAAATTGTCCGCTAGGGCCATGTAGGTTTATAATTGGCCAGGCCCCTTCTCTGAGGGCGTAACCTGTAGCCCCAGTGGTCAATTTAGGTTAGGGGTTAAAAAGGGAAATGGAAAATGACGCGGGAATTTTTACCCTTGATTCAAGTTTTGAAAACCCCTGAGAATTTTCCTTACATATATATATATATATATATATATATATATATATATATATATATATATATATATATACATATATATATACATATATATATACATATATATATATACATATATATATATATATATATATATATATATATATATATATATATATATATATATATATGTGAGAGGGTATTCAATTCTGAACACTTTAAAACAATCCGCGTAAAAAATCTCCTATATAATAATAGCCTAAGGTATCTGTCTGTCTTTCCTCAAACTTATGGACCTGGAATGGATAGAGGCATCCACATTGGATTTTTGATGAGTTACAGTTATCAATATTCAAAACGGGTAAAGTGTATCTCCTCCTAAACTATCGATCCGATTATAAAATAAATTGGTATTAATATGCTTCATATCACATCCAAAAATAATGTAGTCTTTGAAACATTCGAAATCCAACCCTTTCTCCCCTTTTCGAGCTTGTAATGCCATTATTTCAAGCCCTATTTTTCCCTGTTAAGAGAAGACGAGTAAATTTATTAATTTATGGTATAATAAGTAAGTAAAAATAAAAAAAATTCTAGCATTATGGCGTCATTGCTTTAACCCTCTCATTTAACAATTTTTATTTTAAATTATTTAAATATCGTCTGCATTATTTCCATACGTTTTATCGCTGAACTTAAATATTACGAAAATAATTTTCTTTTATATTTGGTTTAAATAATAGATTAGGTTCATGTGTGATAATTTTAAATTACTCATAGATTATTTTTTGTTGTAAGATAATTCTTAGTCAAAAAACAAACCATTTTTTATCTGCCTCATAGGGTTCTTTACAATTCTGGAAAATTAAAAATTTTACTGATCCCGTCATAGGACGGGCTATATGCTAATTTCCAATATTGAGAGGAGTTATAAATAAAAAAAACTGTCAGCTGTTTACTGTAAACAAATTTAAACTTTCAAAACTTTGACTTGATTGTTTGACTAAATTTTTTTTTTCCATGTAACGCGCATGTTATCTCAAAAGGTTTTTAATATATTTTCATGAAATTTTCGCAGATTGTATTCAATATAATTTTCATCCGATTGAACCAAAATTTTCTTTTCTAGTTCCCCAAATTTTCACAGATTGTATTCAATATAACTTTCATCCGATTGAACCAAAATTTTCTTTTCTAGTTCCCCAAATTTTCACAGATTGTATTCAATATAACTTATATCCGATTGAACCAAAATTTTCTTTTCTAGTTCCCCAAATTTTCACAGATTGTATTCAATATAACTTATATCCGATTGAACCAAAATTTTCTTTTCTAGTTCCCTAATTTTTCACAGATTGTATTCAATTTAATTTTCATCCGATTGAACCAAAATTTTCTTTTCTAGTTCCCCAAATTTTCACAGATTGTATTCAATATAATTTTCATCCGATTGAACCAAAATTTTCTTTTCTAGTTCCCCAAATTTTCACAGATTTTATTCAATATAACTTTCATCCGATTGAACCAAAATTTTCTTTTCTAGTTCCCCAAATTTTCACAGATTGTATTCAATATAATTTTCATCCAATTGAACCAAAATTTTCTTTTCTAGTTCCCCAAATTTTCACAGATTGTATTCAATATAATTTTCATCCGATTAACCAAAATTTTCTTTTCTAGTTCCCCAAAATTTTTTTTTCTATAATAAATTTTTTACGAAAAAATTAATTTTTTTTCAAATATTTTTTAATTATGTATTTTAAATATATATAAATTTAGGTTCTGAGTTATTTTGAGATATTGTAGTATGCTTTAAAACAATAAATTTGTCTTAAACTCTTATATTATCAGCCTCTTGTACTAGTGCAGTTTATCATATCACTCAGTAAGCAGAGACACACATGAGTGCAGTTTGACAGCATGGATTAAATCTATCTGATATCTGGCATATATCAATTTCTAGCTGGTCCACAAAGTTCTGCACTCGAACCAACTCACTGCCATTGTAAAAATGCTTCATTAAAGCCGTGCCGTACCAGTCAAAAAGAGTTAGTTTCTCACAGCTGTCAAGCGAATCAGCGATGTTTGACGATTGGCCGTCTGCAGTCACAGTTAAAAAGACGTCTCCCTTTTCGCAAGAAACCCTCTGTGCAAACACCGAGAGTTTCGCATCAAATATCATCCCAATTAAACACATCAGATACATAAAAACGCATCCGAACGAGGAAGTTGGATCTTTCGCGTTCGAAAACCCGTCCTTTTTGGTCGTACAAGAACCGTCCTCTGCCCCCCTCGTCTCGAATGCTAAAGCAAACAGGGAACCGCCGAGAGAAGTGGTTTTGGGTTTCTTTAGACAACAGAGGGTCTTTTGACGAGCAAAGGGGACATTTTGACGTTGTCAGGAGTTAAGTTATGGACGGTGGCTACGTGAGATGTATCGTCTGCGAAGGGTCGGTGTGCGGTTCGAATCTGGAACAGCCTTGTTGTACGCAATAGATATCACAGCTAGTTAGCATGAATATATCTACATTATGATCTTTCTAGTTTATGAGCATGTGAAAAGTTAATGAGCAGCTTAAATCAACAAGTGGAGAAAAGAAAAAATTCGAATCGCTTGACAAGGCTCTCTGCCAAATAATCCCCTATATAATAATAGCCTAAGTTGTCTGTCCTCGAATTTATGAAGCTGTTGGACCTAGAATGGATAGAGGAATTCCTATTGGATAAGTTAGGGTTAGCAAAATTCAAAAAGAGTTCGAAACCGTTCGAAATCCATCCCTTCCCCCGATTTCGAGTTTTTAATGCCATTATTTCAAGCCCTATTTTCCCCGGTTAAGAACAGACGATTAAATTTATCAATTTATCACATAATAAATAGGTAAAAATCACATTTCTAGCATTATGACGTCATTCCTTTAAATCTCCCATTTAATCATTTCTTATTTTAAATTATTTAAATATCGTCTGCATTATTTTAGTACGTTTTATCGCTGAACTTAGATAATAAGTAAATAATTTTCTTTTATATTTGGTTTAAATAACTGAGTAGGTACATATGTGATAATTTAAAATTTAATCCTCGATTACTTTTTGTTGCAATGTAAATTTTATCAGCAGTATAAACAACAAATTCTGTTCATAGAAGTCTAGGAGTCTATTTCACGGACTAATAAATATCTAGCGTTTAAGTTATATATCTTTGAAAATTAAGAAGTCTGTTCGTTTGTGTGTTTGTTTTTTAAAGACAACCACACGGTTTGACTAAATGGATTTAACGTGATTCTAAACTGTATTCACAGTATCGGGAGACTTCAGAGAAGGGTGAAGATAAACAAATTATTGAGCGTGTACCAGATAATTCTCAGCCAAAACACAAACTCATAGTGTACTTTTCAATTCTGGTTTGGTTTGGTTTGGTTTGGAGTGCTACGGTCTACTTTTTGCAACACGAGGGCTAATGAGACCGGGACCTACAGCTTAAAGCCGATTCCGAACGGCTACGAACATCCATGCCACTGTGGGATTCGAACCCACGAACTCTGGTACCGAAGGCCAGCACCCTAACAAATCGGCCATCGTTCGGCTTACAATTCTGGAAAATTAAAAAATTGTACCAATCCCGTCATATGACGGGCTATATGCTAGTTGCAGATAATAAGATTCTGTATTGCGATTTGTGATAGCCAAAAAATATCATACAATTTTCAAATTTTCGTCGGTCAATAATTAGTAAGGGTATCGTGTAATGTAGATCTCATTTAATCATTTCGAAATCCTCTCATTTCATCTAATTTCATCATCTCATTTAATCATTTCGAAATCCATTCTTTCTCCCCTTTTTGATCGTTTAATGCCATTATTTCAAGCCCTATTTTCCCCGGTTAAGAACAGACGATTAAATTTATCAATTTATCACATAATAAATAGGTAAAAATCACATTTTTTCTAGCATAATGACGTCATTCCTTTAAATCTCCCATTTAATCATTTCTTATTTAAAATTATTTAAATATCGTCTGCATTATTTTCGCACCTTTTATCACTGAACTTAAATATTACGTAAGTAATTTTCCTGTATATTTGGTTTAAATAATAGATTAGCTATATATGTGAAAATTTTAAATTTAATCATCGATTACTTTTTGTTGCAATGAAAATTTTATCACCGGTATTAACAACAAATTCTTTTCATAAAAGTCTAGGAGTCTAATTCACGGACTAATAAATATCTAGCGTTTAAGTTATATATCTTTGAAATTAAGAAGTTTGTTCGTTTTTTATACACAACCACGTTGTTTGACTAAATGAATTGAATAAGGTAATTTATCGCAACGTCACGAACTACTAGAATGCCCTTTCCATTCATTTTCATGTTTACAACAGCCAATAGATAAACAATAAACTGCCCTTCAGTTTGAAACTAAAGCCAGAATTGTCATAATTTGAGAATTTGCCCTACTGCGTGAAATCGCCTTATTTGATTCTAAACTGCTATCACAGTATTGGGAGATTTTAGAGGAGTTTGAAGATAAACAAATTATTGGGCGTGTACCAGATAATTCTCAGCTAAAAAACAAACTCAGAGGGTACTTTACAATTCTGGAATATGAAAAATTTTACTAATCCCGTCATGTGACAGGCTATATGCTAGTTGTAGATAATAAGATTCTGTATTGCGATTTGTGATATTCAAAAAATATCATACAATTTTCAAATTTTCGTCAGTCAATAATTAGTAAAGTTATCGTGTAATGTAGAATTCAATACAAGAAAACCTAGAAAGAAGCAACCTATGAGACATTTCTCGGATTACTAAATTTCCCAGAAAAAGTTATTTCCTACTCAATAGGATACTGCAGGTACCACCTGTCAACTTTTTTCCCACTTCGTATGGGGAGAATAATGGATTAGAAGAGACATATTGTAGGTGCGGTCAACCTTTGAGGATTAACTGTCGAATCCTACCTTCAACCCTTCCGTGGATTTTCCATAGGTGTTTTCCCACGGGGAGAAAGTATTTGCAAGAGCGAAATGAACAATAGGTGAAACTAAAAGCATTGTAACACCTACAGTGCCGGATTAAACAAGATTGAGGTTGTAAGGCAGCCAAAATCTCGGAGCCCTATCGCCTAATAATTTTACAAATATGATATTAGTGATTTTTTTGTCATTGAAGATCGATGACAGTTTATTTCAGAACTTTCAACTTTGAAAAGCTTTGTTTTCCAGTAGCATTTGTTATCAGGAGACACCAATATTTTTTTAATGCTGTCAAATCATTGGAAAACCTTGATTGCATTAAGTTTTCGAAAATATGTTTGTATGATCGCTATGCTAATACCGTTTCTTTATTTTTTAAAATCTTCTATTTGTGATTTGAAGTACTTAAAATGAGTCGTTATTATAATAAAACTGGTTATGAAAAAATCGTATATATTACAACAACTAACAAACGTACGGCTGAGTTATCACTACTAGAAAAACGAGCCGTAATCACCTTATTCGCAAATAAAAGCAACCTGTTAAAATGAATATAACCTTCATTTGGTAACCCTAATTACTATACCCATAGCTTGACAAAGTAAATTGCATATCATAAAAGGATTTTTTAAATCCCCAATCTACGAAATACGGCTGAGCAATCACTACTAGAAATAAGAGCCACAATCGCTTTATTCACAACTAAAAACAATGGGAAAAATTAATATAACCTTCATTTGGTAACCTTAATTACTACACCGATTGCTGGACAAAGTAAAATGCATATCAAAAAAGGATTTTTTAAATCCACAATCTAGGAAATACGGCTGAGCAATCACTACTAGAAATATGAAGCACAATCGCCTTATTCACAACAAAAAGCAATGTGATAAAATTAATATAACCTTCATTTAGTAACCTTAATTACTATACTAATAGCTGGACAAAGTAAATTGCATATCATAAAAGGATTTTTTAAATTTACAATCTACGAAATATTGCAAGGCAATCACTACTAGAAATGCAAGCCACAATCGTCATATTCACAACTAAAAGCAATGTGATAAAATGAATATAACCTTCATTAGGTAACCTTAATTACTATACAGATAGCTCAACATTAAGTGAATTAATTGCATATCATATAAGGATTTTTTAAGTCCACAATCTAAGAAATACGGCTGAGCAATCACTACTAGAAATACAAGCCACAATCGCCTTAATCACAACTAAAAGCAATGTGATAAAATGAATATAACCTCCATTTGGTAACCTTAATTACTATACCAATAGCTGGACAAAGTAAATTGCGTATCATAAAAGGATTTTTTAAATCCACAATCTACGAAATACGGCTGAGCAATCACTACTAGAAGTACGAGTCACAATGTTTATTCACACCTAAAAGCAATATGATAAAATGAAAATAATCTTCATTTGGTAACCTGAATTACTATATCGATAACTAGGCAATATAAATTACATATCATAAAAGGATTTTTTAAATTCACAATCTATGAAATACGGCTGAGCAATCACTACTAGAAAAACGAGCCACAATCACCTTATTCACAAGTAAAAGGAATGTGATAAAATGAATATAACCTTAATTTGGTAATCTTAATTATATATCGACAGCTGGACGCGAAGAGAATTGCATATTATAAAAGGATTTTTTAATCCACAATCTACGAAATACGTCTGAACAAACCCTACTAGAAATACGAGTCACAATCGCCTTATTCACAAATAAAGATGATGTGATAAAATGAATATAATCTTCATTTGGTAACCTTAAATATATACCGGTAGCTGGACACAGTAAATTGCATATCATAAAAGGATTTTTTAAATCCACAATCTACGAAATACGGCTGGGCAATCACTACTAGAAATATGTGCCACATTCGTCTTATTCACAAATAAAAGCAATGTGATAAAAAGAATATAATCTTCATTTGGTAACCTTAATTAATATCTTGAAAGCTGCACTCGAAGTGAATGGCATATCATAAAAGGATTTTTTAAATCCACAATCTAGGAAATACGGCTGAGCAATCACTACTAGAAATATGAAGCACAATCGCCTTATTCACAACAAAAAGCAATGTGATAAAATTAATATAACCTTCATTTAGTAACCTTAATTACTATACCAATAGCTGGACAAAGTAAATTGTATATCATAAAAGGATTTTTTAAACCACAATCTACGAAATAAGGCTGAGCAATCACTACTAGAAATATGAAGCACAATCGCCGTATTCACAACTAAAAGTCGTGTGAAAAAAATTAATATAACCTTCCTTTGGTAACCTTAATTACTATACTGATACCCGGGCAAATTAAATTGCATATCATAAAAGGATTTTTTAAATCCCCAATCTACGAAATACGGCTGAGCAATCACTACTACAAATACAAGCCACAATCGCCTTATTCACAACTAAAAGTAATGGGAGAAAATGAATATTATTTTCATTTGGTAACCTTAATTACTATACCGATATCTGGACAAAGTAAATTGCATATCATAAAAGGATTTTTTAAATTTACAATCTACGAAATATTGCAAGGCAATCACTACTAGAAATGCAAGCCACAATCGTCATATTCACAACTAAAAGCAATGTGATAAAATGAATATAACCTTCATTAGGTAACCTTAATTACTATACAGATAGCTCAACATTAAGTGAATTAATTGCATATCATATAAGGATTTTTTAAGTCCACAATCTAAGAAATACGGCTGAGCAATCACTACTAGAAATACAAGCCACAATCGCCTTAATCACAACTAAAAGCAATGTGATAAAATGAATATAACCTCCATTTGGTAACCTTAATTACTATACCAATAGCTGGACAAAGTAAATTGCGTATCATAAAAGGATTTTTTAAATCCACAATCTACGAAATACGGCTGAGCAATCACTACTAGAAGTACGAGTCACAATGTTTATTCACACCTAAAAGCAATATGATAAAATGAAAATAATCTTCATTTGGTAACCTGAATTACTATATCGATAAAAATCGCATTATATCCAAAGAATAACGACCTGTGTTATGACCACTGCGGTTGAAATTTCCCACGGAATCCCTTTATCTGCATGAGCTTTTGTACTCAAAGAAATCGCTTTTCCCGCCTTTCGAGTACTGCGACCAAAGATGGACCAAAATGCAGTGTCCGATATAGATGCTAACACATGGATAATCAAACAGTTTTAATTGAAGTGTTAAGGCATAGGTCCAGTGGTTCAAAGCCAAAGATTTAATATTTTTTTGTGGATTACATTCGTTACTATAAACTGAATTAAAAGATACATTACCTATCCAGTGTATAATAAAAAGCCTATGATATCTGTCCGTTTGTCATCGAATTTAGGAAGCGGTTGGATCTGGAATAAATATCAGCATTCATATTGGATTCTTAGTGGTGCATTTTTTCACCACTAGGTACTCCGTAAAAACCTACTACATGGACCTTGACTATATAAGGCAATTTCACGCAGTAGGGAACATCTCAAATTATGACAATTTTGGCTTTAATTTCAAACGGAAGGGCAGTTTATTGTTTGTCTATTGGCTGTTGTAAGCATCAAAATGAATGGGAAGGGCATTAAAGTAGTTTATGACGTTGCGACAAATTGCTCTATTATGATTCTTGCTGAGTTAGGGTTAGCAAAATTCAAAGAGAGTTCGAAAACTTTCGAAATCCATCCCTTGCTCTCTTTTAATGCCATTATTTCAAGCCCTATTTTCTCCGGCTAAGAGCAGGCTATTAATAATATAAATTTATCACATTATAAGTAGATGAAAATAACATTTTTTTTTCTAGCAATATGACGTCATTCCATTAACCATCCGATTTAATTATTTCTTATTTAAAACTATCAAGTGTGCCCGTGCTTTGCTACGGTGTACTTAATGTATTACTTTTAAACAAAGATTTTTTTCGTGCATAACTCTCTAAATTCTTCACAGTACAGTTCGAGTCATTGGTATATTTATATATTTCTATTATAAGCGTATTATAACAATATTCAGTTTTTATACTACTGTATTACTACAGTACGTTGATTAGCAACGTTAATAGATCTTGACATAATAAGTGGCAGAATAGGAAGCAGAGGTTTTGACAACAGTTCTAATTTTGGTTGTATTAATAAATGTTGTCCAAAATTAAGGAAACTTATGACAAACCACATAGTTTTTTATGACATAGAAGCACACATTCATATTGACAACCATATGAATATAAAGATAACTATATAAAATGATAGGTCTTATTTGACTATGAGAGTCACTGAAATTTGTACTTTTTGTAGTTAGAATATTGTTGATAAACATTTCATTGTAAAGTAAAAATTAACAAAGAATTAAATTTAAAATTGGTTCTTATATAAAAAGGCTATAATTTGCTTCACATAGAAATGAAAGTTAATCAATTTATATCTCAATTTCCAGGTCAAATTGATTAAATCCACAATCTACGACATACGACTTAGTAATCACTACTAGAAATATATGCGACAATCGCCTTATTCACAACTAAAAGAAATGTGTTTAAAAAGAATATAATCTTTATTTGGTAACCTTAATTACTATACCGATAGCTAGACAAAGTAAGTTGCATATCATAAAAGGATTTTTTTAATCCACGATCTACAAAATACGGCTGAGCAATCACTACTAGAAATACGAGCCACAATCGCCTTATACACAACTAAAAGCAATGGGAAAAATTAATATACCCTTTCTTTGGTACCTTATAATTACTATTCCGATAGTTGGACAAAGTAAATTGCATATCATAAAAGGATTATTTAAATCCACAATCTACGAAATACAGCCAAGCAATCATTACTAGAAAAACGAGCCACAATCGCCTTATTCACAACTAAAAGCAATGTGATAAAATGAATATAACCTTCATTTGGTAACCTTAATTACTACACCGATTGCTGGACAAAGTAAAATGCATATCAAAAAAGGATTTTTTAAATCCACAATCTAGGAAATACGGCTGAGCAATCACTACTAGAAATATGAAGCACAATCGCCTTATTCACAACTAAAGGTAATGTGAAAAAATGACTATTATTTTCATTTGGTAACTTTAATTACTGTACCGACATCTGGACAAAGTAAATTGCATATCATAAAAGGATTTTTTAAATTTACGATCTACGAAATAATGCAAGGCAATCACTACTAGAAATACAAGCCACAATCGTCTTATTCACAACTAAAAGCAATGTGATACAATGAATATAACCTTCATTTGGTAACCTTAATTACTATATCGATAGCTCAACGTTAAGTGAATTAATTGCATATCATAAAAGGATTTTTTTAAATCCACAATTCACGAAATACGCCTGAGCAATCACTACCAGAAATATAAAGCACAATCGCCTTATTCACAAATAAAGACGATGTGATAATATGAATATAATCTTCATTTGGTAAACTTAATTACTATACTGATAGCTGGACAAAGTAAATTGCATATCATAAAAGGATTTTTTAAATTTACAATCTACGAAATATTGCAAGGCAATCACTACTAGAAATGCAAGCCACAATCGTCATATTCACAACTAAAAGCAATGTGATAAAATGAATATAACCTTCATTAGGTAACCTTAATTACTATACAGATAGCTCAACATTAAGTGAATTAATTGCATATCATAAAAGGATTTTTTTAAATCCACAATTCACGGAATACGCCTGAGCAATCACTACTAGAAATATAAAGCACAATCGCCTTATTCACAAATAAAGACGATGTGATAATATGAATATAATCTTCATTTGGTAACCTTAATTACTATACCGATAGCTGGAAAAGTAAATTGCATATCATAAAAGGATTTTTTAAGTCCACAATCTACGAAATACGGCTGAGCAATCACGACTAGAAATACGAGCCACAATCGCCTTATTCACAACTAAAAGCAAAAGAACTTAGTCTCTTCCACCTCCACAGGTGAGGCGATGAACCGTATGTTCCAAATCGCATTATATCGAAGGAATAACGACCTGTGTTATGACCACTGCGGTTGAAATTTCCCACGGAATCCCTTTATCTGCTTGAGCTTTTGTACTCAAAGAAATCGCTTTTCCCGCCTTTCGAGTATTGAGACCACAGATGGACCAAAATGCAGTGTCCGATATAGATGCTAACACATGGATAATCAAACAGTTTTAATTGAAGTCTTAAGGCATAGGTCCAGTGGTTCAAAGCCAAAGAGTTAATATTTTTTTGTGAATTACATTCATTACTATAAACCGAATAAAAACACGCATTACCTATCCAGTGTATAATAAAAGCCTATGATATCTGTCCGTTTGTCATCGAATTTAGGAAGCGGTTGGATCTGGAATAAATATCAGCATTCATATTGGATTCTTAGTGGTGCATTTTTTCACCACTAGGTACTCCGTAAAAACCTACTACATGGACCTTGACTATATAAGGCAATTTCACGCAGTAGGGAACATCTCAAATTATGACAATTTTGGCTTTAATTTCAAACGGAAGGGCAGTTTATTGTTTGTCTATTGGCTGTTGTAAGCATCAAAATGAATGGGAAGGGCATTAAAGTAGTTTATGACGTTGCGACAAATTGCTCTATTATGATTCTTGCTGAGTTAGGGTTAGCAAAATTCAAAGAGAGTTCGAAAACTTTCGAAATCCATCCCTTGCTCTCTTTTAATGCCATTATTTCAAGCCCTATTTTCTCCGGCTAAGAGCAGGCTATTAATAATATAAATTTATCACATTATAAGTAGATGAAAATAACATTTTTTTTTTCTAGCAATATGACGTCATTCCATTAACCATCCGATTTAATTATTTCTTATTGAAAACTAGCAAGTGTGCCCGTGCTTTGCTACGGTGTACTTAATGTATTACTTTTAAACAAAGATTTTTTTTCGTGCATAACTCTCTAAATTCTTCACAGTACAGTTCGAGTCATTGGTATATTTATATATTTCTATTATAAGCGTATTATAACAATATTCAGTTTTTATACTACTGTATTACTACAGTACGTTGATTAGCAACGTTAATAGATCTTGACATATTAAGTGGTAGAATAGGAAGCAGAGGTTTTGACAACAGTTCTAATTTTGTTTGTATTAATAAATGTTGTCCAAAATTAAGGAAACTTATGACAAACCACATAGTTTTTTATGACATAGAAGCACACATTCATATTGACAACCATATGAATATAAAGATAACTATATAAAATGATAGGTCTTATTTGACTATGAGAGTCACTGAAATTTGTACTTTTTGTAGTTAGAATATTGTTGATAAACATTTCATTGTAAAGTAAAAATTAACAAAGAATTAAATTTAAAATTGGTTCTTATATAAAAAGGCTATAATTTGCTTCACATAGAAATGAAAGTTAATCAATTTATATCTCAATTTCCAGGTCAAATTGAATTGATACTAAGAAGACGATGTTTAAATAATATAAAATAAGAAATGAATAAATGAATTATTTAAAGGAATGATGTCATAATGATAGAAAAGTATCGTTTTCACCTATTTATTATGTGATAAATTGAAAATTTTAATCTCCTGCTTTTAACCGAGGAAAACTGCGTTTAAAACAATTACTTAAGATGACGTCACATTGCTAGAAATATTGCTTTTTTCAGTTAGTTATGATGCGATAAATTAAAAAATTAATCGTTTGCGTTTAACCGGGGAAAATAGTGCTTGGAATAATGACATGAAACGCTCGAAAAAGGGGGAAGGAATGGATTTCGAACATTAAAAATTTACAAAAACCTTCCCAGGGATATACCTAAGAATTTTCCAAATTTTCACGGCAATTGGATGCATGGTTTTTGAGTGTATAGAGTACAGACAGACAGACACAAATTCATTTATATATATATAGATTACTAGCTGCTTCGCACCCAGCCTTCGGTCTGAGTTTTAAAATATTTCGATGAAAGATTTAGAACCACTATTAAAGGTAATAAGACGTATTGATAGAAATGCTGAATTAATCTCGCATGTTTCAGATTGTTGACAATTATAACAGTTTATTAATAGCCGAATGTCCAGTAAGTGCACTGTGTTGCCCGTGAGCCACTGCATAATAATTCCCAATTCCACGACTTTTTTTACTGTGAAGAGTAATATATATGTACTGTTCTGAATGGGATAATTCATTTCCGAGATTGAATGTCTTTTAGTACTAATGTTTTACCTACATAAAAATTTAATTTTAAACAACAAAACCTATCACGAAAGCTTTTTTTTTTAAATGGCAATTGTGAAATAAAAATAAATTTGATAGAACATGGCGAATTTGTAATTATTGAAAATAAAAATCACGACAACATATAACAGAAAAAATACTAACTTCTTAAAAAATTTGAGAAAGTAAAATAAAGATTTACATATTTTGATGAAATAAAAAATTTAGCTATTAAAAATAAAATGATTTTGATACTGGGATATTTCAAAGAGAAAAAGTTATTGCGTATGACAAATAGTTGTAACTATAGGCAATAAATGGCACCACTCATTACATATTTTAATTAATATATTTTTAACTGATTCTAATTACGATATTTTAATGGTGGAAAGAGTATAAGCATTCAGCGGATTGGGCGAAGTAATGCATCCAAATGTATTTTTGTTTATAAATGCATTTATTTACGCTCAAATTTTAATGGTATATATATACAAATATGTTATAAAGAAATAATCTAAAGTAAGGTCTTGAAAAATTCTTCAAGAATATAATAAATCACTAACAAAACTACCAAAATGTGCCGCAGTTCAAATTTTCCAAACAAACAACGGTTTGGCAGGATAAGCGATAGTTGTTCTGCATTAATGTCAATTCTATTACCAAATATCTGGCGAAAATGACGACAACAATGAAAATATGGTCATTTTTCACGCAAACTCAACAGTTAAAATGACTGTACTACATAATTAAAACGGTGTTTTTGTTGGTTTTAAAATAATATATTTAGAACTAATTAGAATATCGGAACGCGATTGACCGAAATAATTTCCTTAAGTAATTATGTCAAGCCTAATTATGAATAGATGTTAGTGAGGTCTCAAAAGTGGATAAATAAAAATGGCGCAATTGAATTGGCAATGAAAGAAAAATACCAAATATTGATAAAATGAACTAAGCACTTAAGGTCAAAAGCCGAGAACATTTATATTACCTGAAAGCGTTATCATAAGAATGAAGTTACATAAAGGATTTCAATTTTTATAACACGAAATATATACCGAAAGTCACCAAGTTTATTTAAGAATACTTGAAGTACAGAGTGACGTCTTAAAATTGGATAAATAAAAATGGCGCAATTGAATTTAAAATGAGGAAGTATACCAAATTAATATTGATAAAACAAAATAACTATCTAAGACTAAAACACCGAAAACAATTATATTATTTGAAATCACATTTTAAACTTTAATCAAAAGTGGCTACAATATCTCAACATTTCATAGTTGCCATTTCTAAAATGAAAATTTATTTGTTCCCTGTATATCACTTGCCAATTTCTTTTATCTCTAGTGTAGTTGAGTTTTAGATAACAAAACCTATGATGGTTTTTATTTAATAAATGGCAACTGTGAAATGAAAACAAATTTGATGGAACATGGCAAGTTTTTAATAACTGAAAATAAAAATCTCGTCAAGCAAATAATAGAAAAAAGAAGTGATTTCCTAAACAAAAATGAGTTTATCGTTTATCAGATAAGAAAATAGTCTTGTATACATAAATGCCATCATATATTTATATACTTACACTGGAATTTAAATAGCGTAGATACGTTTTTGTGTTTCCCGAATACCAAATATCTGGCGATAATAATGCCAACAATGAATAACACTGCCATATTTAGACGCCAACTCGACAATGGAAATCTCATGTCGCAAAATTAAACTGGCATTTTCTTCAGTTTTTCGTCAGTATCTTTCGAAATAATTGAAATATCGGAACGCGAATGGACGAAATGACATCCCTGGATCGTTTCATGTCTTTTGGTACCTTAGGCGCCCGTCTGCGTCCAGCGGTTTGCAAGGAGATAGACGCACATACAAACATACATACATACATAGTCACAGCCAGATTTTAATCTCGGAATTCAAGATGTATTAATACGGAATATGTTCATTTGGCGGTATCAAGGATTTCTGTCCAAAGTTAGTTACTCTATGACTTATCGGGTAGATTTGTATAAAAAAAACATAAAAAATGAAAACTGTTCTTAATATCAATAAATAAAAATAACAAAATCTATGTTTACATGCTAACGATTAAATCTGTATCAAATTTGTGTCTTATATTAAACTTGCTCAAACTTTTTTCTTATAGTAAAATATAAGTTTAACCCTGAATTACATTACTGTACTACTACTGTACGTTGATTAGAAACGTTAATATACCTTGCCATATTACGTGGTAGAATAGGAAGCAGAAGTTTTGACATCAACAGTGCTAATTTTGTTGGTAGTAATAAATATTTTCCAAAATTAAGGACATTTATGACAAACCACATAGTTTTGTATGAAACAGAAAAGCACATTCATATGAATATGAAGATAACTATATAAAATGATAGGTTTCTATTTACCCATGAGAGTCACTGAAATTTGTACTTTTTGTTGTTAAAATATTGTTGATAAACATTTCATTGTAACGTAAAAATTAACTAAGAATTAAAATAACTTCTCATATAAAAATGCTATAATTTGAGTCCCATAGAAATGAAAGTCAATCACTTTATATCTCAATTTCCAGGCAAATCGAATGGATATTACGCAGACGATGTTTAAATAATATAAAATAAGAAATGAATAAATCAGATATTTAAAGTAATGACGTCATAATGATAGAAAAATATCGATGTTTAAGTAATATGAAATAAGAATGAATAAATCAGATATTTAAAGTAATGACGTCATAATGATAGAAAAATATCATTTTCACCTATTTCTTATCTGATAAATTGAAAATTTTAATCTTCTGCTTTTAACCGAGGAAAACTTCGTTTAAAACAATTACTTGGGATGACGTCACATTGCTAGAAATATTGCTCCTTTCACTTAGTTATGATGCGATAAATTAAAAAATTAATCGTTTGCGTTTAACCGGGGAAAATAATGCATGGAATAATGACACAAAATGCTCGAAAAAGGGGGAAGGAATGGATTTCGAACGTTGAAAATTTACAAAAACCTTCCCAGGGATGTACCTAAGAATTTCCCAAATTTTCACGGCGATTGGGTGCATGGTTTTTGAGTCTATTGAGTACAGACAGACACACACAAATTCATTTTTATATATATAGATATATAGATTATTGAAATATCGTCTGCATTATTTTCATACCCTTTATCACTGAACTTAAATATGACGTAAATAATTTTCATTTATATTTGGCTTAAATAATAGATTAGCTATATATGTGAAAATTTTAAATTTAGTCATCGATTATTTTTGGTTGCAATAAAAATTTTATTACCAGTATTCACAACAAATTTTATCTTGCTTCAGGGTGTAGTGGAAATGATAATTCCACTCCTTTACTTCTATTAATTATTGTAGCAAAAAAAAAAAAAAAAAAAAGGGAAGAACTTAATGATAAATTCAATGTGGCTAAAAAAACTTTGAATTATCTTTCTAAATGAATTCAACGTGATTCTAA
>CM063509.1:65562813-65605313 GCA_032207245.1 Pardosa pseudoannulata
ACACACCGGCGGAATATACAGAGTAAAGAAACTAACGCTGAAGTAGACATAGGAATTTGCTTAGGTAATAATGCCGAAAAAGACAGTTCTGAGAGGGAACTCGAGCTGATAACATCCTCCACGCTTGTCGTGGCAAAATATGAGAACAAAGGATATCTAAATGGCATAGCCATGGACAAAAGGATTACAATAAAGAAGATTTTATATATGAAATCAAATGTGTCTTCCATGCCTTAACCACTCGTCTGTGTCATATATATATATATATATATATATATATATATATGACACAGACGTTATTTAACGAGGGCTTCATGTGTATATATATATATATATATATATATATATATATTATATATATATATATATATATATGTAATGAGACTGACTTCTCGATGGGGGGTTGCAGTCATGGCCATAAAAATGATACCGTTTCAGCTATAGACCTTTATTAAGATTACTTTGAAGGACGGGTTCCCACTTCTTCATAGGGACAAACTGAAGGGTCAACTAGCATGTAGTTCTATGTACAAGACACGTAACATCTGGGTCAACATCTGTGGGAAAATATCTCTAGAAAAATCTGTCTCCGTTAGTGTGTATCTCCTTTTTATTTGGAAATTTCCTAAATTGTCCGCTAGGGCCATGTAGGTTTATCATTGGCCAGGCCCCTTCTCTGAGGGCGTAACCTGTAGCCCCAGTGGTCAATTTAGGTTAGGGGTTAAAAAGGGGAATGGAAAATGACGCGGGAATTTTTACCCTTGATTTAAGTTTTGAAAACCCTTGAGAATTTTCCTTACATACATATATACATATATATATATATATATATATATATATATATATATATATATATATATATATATATATATATATATATATATATATCAATTAAAAGGAATCAAAAAATAAAGAATTGGAACGAATATGGAATTGGTGTACTTGAAGTGGTGGTGGGGAATTGCGACCCCCACATTCCGGTTAAATGGCCATTTTAATCATATGAAACGCTCCCGGTCACCATAAGTACATCAATAAAAACAGACTGAAGTCTAAAAACAATCTATACAAAAAGCAATACCATAAACAAAATGAAATTTAAACCTATTACAACAAACCAGTGTATAAATTAAATTTATAAAATTCACTAAAAAATACTAAAATGGATTATAAAAACCACTAAGAATACCAAAGTAAAACTACTCATACTCATATCCAACCCTCAAGACGCATAACATTCTCTCTACCCAATCCAAGACACGACTGCATAACTCCAAGTATAAATAAACGTGGGTAACCCGCAGTTAAAATCTGGCTGACGTATTCCTTAATAATATTATCTCTATTTGAAGTTGAGGTGTTTAGTCTTATACACCGTATCATAAAATTTAAAATGATATTACGTTTTACGTTAATGTTTAGGTTACTTTGCCAATCTGTTATACGATTAATCCTAAAATTATACGCTTCACGTTTATCATACATTTGATATTCTATACGCCCATTAACAACTTTTACCGCCAAATCTAAAAAGTTTAAAAATCCATCGGGTCTATTAGATGTTTCCTTTAAAATTATATTTTTAGGATAAAAATTTAATATAAAATCTCTATTATATTTAAAACCGATAATGACGTCGTCTACATATCGATAAAAATAAACATTTTTAAGAATAGAAGATTTAGTTTCATAAAAGTGTAAATACAGATCTGCAATAGCCGATGAACAACCTCCCCCCATAGGAACACCGTAAATTTGTTGATAAAACTTAGAGCCATCATGTAAATAATTTTCAAAAAGAACTATTTTGAGTAAATTTTTATATTTTTTTATTGAAATGTATTCCATTAAATCATATCTACCATAAAATTCCATAGCAACTTTGTACACCACCAAAATATCGATATTGTTAAATAAATCCTCAATTCCATAATCTTTAAACTGTGTTAAATCGTCATAATCTTTTAATTTGTCAATTAGTTCAAAGCTATTTTTAATAATTGCTGAACCAAAATTATTTACCCTAATCAACAACAGTTTTAATACCTTTAATAACAATAAATTAGCCTTAGTAATATAAGTTTTTTAACCTATTGTAACAGGACGGAAATTAATTGGGTTTTTGTGGAACTTTGGAACTGCAACAATGTATGGAAAAATAATTTTACTTATAGATATACCAATATTTTTATTTAAAGCTATATATATATATATATATATATATATATATATATATATGACACAGATGTTATTTAACGAGGGTTTCATGTGTGTGTGTGTGTGTATATATATCTATATATGTAATGAGACTGACTTCTCGATGGGGGGTTGCAGTCATGGCCATAAAAATGATACCGTTTCAGCTAAAGACCTTTATTATTTAACTTTGAAGGACGGGTTCCCACTTCATCATAGGGACAAACTGAATGGTCAGCTAGCATGAAGTTCTATGTACAAGACAAGTAACACCTGGGTCAACATCTGTGGGAAAATATCTCTAGAAAAATCTGTCTCCGTTAGCGTGTATCTCCTTTTTATTTGGAAATTTCCTAAATTGTCCGCTAGGGCCATGTAGGTTTATAATTGGCCAGGCCCCTTCTCTGAGGGCGTAACCTGTAGCCCCAGTGGTCAATTTAGGTTAGGGGTTAAAAAGGGGAATGAAAAATGACGCGGGAATTTTTACCCTTGATTTAAGTTTTGAAAACCCCTGAGAATTTTCCTTACACACACACACACACACACACACACACACACACACACACACACATATATATATATATATATATATATATATATATATATATATATATATATATATATACATATATATATATATATATATACATATATATATATACATATACATATATATATTTATATATATATATATATATATATATATATATATATATATATATATATATATACATACATGAAGCCCTCGTTAAATAACATTCATTTTTGTGCATTTTATGTAGAAATTAAATAATAAAAGTTCCAAATATTGAGATATGATTTTAATATCAAGTTATAAAGGCTTTTAAAATTATAAATTAAAAATTAAAATTTTGGGGTCCCTGAAATTGTAAGGCTTTGTTCAAGTGACCCGGAGGTAGTGACGGCAACACCTGTTTGCCTTCCTTTTGCGTATAGTAATGAATTTATGTATGCATGCATACACATATATGTATGCATGTGTGTTTGCTTATAACTATAAATTTCTTTTTCCTCTTTGTAAAGCAATTTAGTCCAACAATTCTTTTTAATACAAACTATTCATCATAACGATATTTATTTTCGTAATCCATTTATATACTTCATCCGATAATTGTCTCTCATAAAAAGTATTCCAATAGAAAGAGAAATATTTATATTTGCAATTCATTTTCTATTGATAAAATTTAATGGGATTTATACGTCATAGATAAACCCACATGATTCACCCAAAAAAAAAGAATATTGAAAAAATATGTATAAAAAAAATAGTAAAAGGGAGTAGTTTTAAAATAAAACTACCATATTAGATTCAAAAGACTTGAAAGTACAATAAGGTATGAAAATTTTTCAAAATGAAAAATAATAAATACAATTCCAGTAATTTATTACATTTCAAAACCTTGTATAACAAATGGAATATAAACAAGGTACACCTGTTTTATTCCATTTTTCGTCATAAATTGGGAAGTTAATGATTAATATTAAACTAAAATAATCATTTAGTCAAATACCGCAATGTTAAAATAAATTTAAAGATTTATTTTCTTTTTTATCTATAGCGGTGAAGAGCTTTGAGAATAAATTAGATAATCGCATCGTTTGTTTTAGTAGAAAAATTATTGCTATTAAAATTTAACAGTTTTAGGTACTTGCATCGAAGATTACTTTATTTCGTGGTACAATTTTCTAAACACTGAAGATGGTATTTGACTAAATGATGCAGCTGTGTCCAGAAAAAAAACCCTTCATAACTGACGTTCAGTCCACCAACTTTCAAAAATGTCTCGACCCGACAGTTGTTAACTATATAAGGCGTCACTTTCTGTACTATCAGTTGGAAGGCTCAAATTCCCCAGCATGCATGGATATTCGCAAACATTTTTCAGACATTATCGTTGTAGAAATACAACTCGATACAGGATGCCTCAATGTGGCTTCAACATATAACTGTCTAACAAAATCACGTTTTCTCGATAATTTTTACGGACATTATCGTTGTAGAAATACAACTCGGTATAAGATGCCTGAATGTGGCTTCAACATATAACTGCCTAACAAAATCACGTTTTCTCCACACTTTTCACGGACATTATCGTTGTAGAAATACAACTCGGTACAAGATGCCTGAATGTGGTCTCAACATATGACTAGCTAACAAAATTACGTTTTCTCGACATTTTTCATGGACATTATTGTTATAGAAATACAACTCGACACAAGATGATAAATGTGGCCTCTACATATAACTGCCTAACAAAAATCCCATTTTCTCGACATTTTTCAAGGACATTATTGTTGTAAAAATACAACTCGGTACAAAATGCCTGAATGTGGCTTCAACATATAACTGTCTAACAAAATCACGTTTTCTCCACATTTTTCACGGACATTATCGTTGTAGAAATACAACTCCTACAAGATGCCTGAATGTGGCTTCAACATATCATTGTCTTACAAAATCACGTACTAGCAGGGCATTTTATAATGGGTGTGCAAAGGTCATAGAAGTAGCAAAGAAACTTTTCTTGTAAAGTACATTGAGATAAGTTTCCTCGTTGTGGCATCAATACACAATGAGCATTCAAAGCCGCATGGTTTGCTTGACACTTTTATATAGGAGAGAGGCTATGTGAAACTCTTGCTCTAAGGTACATTCTATCGAATTCCCATTAATACCAAGTAATATGGCACAAGTGAATGACTTGCTGGAAGAATCTGTGTTTTCTAGACGTTATTATGCGAAGAGGATATCGTTATCTATACAAGGCACTCAGTTTAAGATACAATCCATAAAATTCTTCATGCCACTAAATGTTAAATGATCTTCACAAAAGGCACATACCTCCTAAGATATCACCAGATGTTCTGATAGTTAGTGCGTTGGACTATAGCACTATGATGTCGATTCGAGCACAAGTATATGCTCGAAATACCTCTCTTTATAGCTAGAGAGCATGTAGGATAAATCTGTGGGCCTGGATGTCCTGCCTTTGGGAACTCGACGATAGGTAGAAAGGTGCCTTTTACCTTTCAGAGTATGCAGTCTGTCATGAGTTTTCTAATCAAATCAAATAGATATCGCTATATCTTACCCAGACAGCATGCAGAATAAATTGTGGGTCTGGATGTCCTGCTGTTGGGAAGTCGATGGTAGGTAGAAAGGTGCCTTAATCTTTCCAGATTATACAGTCGGCAAAGCGTTTTCTAATCAAATCAAATAGATATCGCTATATCTTATCCAGAGAGCATGCAGGATAAAACTGTGGGTCTGGATATTCTGTATGTGGGAAATTAGCAGTTGGTAGAAAGTTGAGAAATTGGATTTGAACTTACTAAACCAAATCATATAGATATCTCTAAATCACACTGACAGAGTTTGCAGGACAAATCTGTGTATCTGGAATTAAATAAATATCATCAAATCTTATCCAGAGAACATGCAGGATAAATATGTGGGGCTTTATGTCTTGTTGCAGGGAAGTTGGCTGTGAGTAGAGAGTTCCGGAATCAGGTTTGAACTTATCAAATAGCTATCGCTAAATGCTACCCAGAGAGGATACAGGATAAATCTGTGGTTCTGTATGCCTTGTGCTGGAAGGTATGCAGTTGGTAGAAAGATGGAGAATCAGATCTGAACTTATCAAATCAAGTAGATATCGCTAAATGTTACCCAGAGAGCATACAAGATAAGTCTGTGGTTCTGGATGCCTTGTGCTGGAAGGTATGCAGTTGGTAGAAAGATGGAGAATCAGGTCTGAACTTATCAAATCAAATCAAGTAGATATCGCTAAATGTTACCCAGAGAGCATACAAGATAACTCTGTGGTTCTGGATGCCTTGTGCTGGAAAGTAGGCAGTTGGTAGAAAGATGGAGAATCAGGTCTGAACTTATCAAATCAAATCAAGTAGATATCGCTAAATGTTACCCAAAGAGCATACAAGATAAGTCTGTGGTTCTGAATCCTTGTGCTGGAAGGTCGTAGTTGGAAGAAAGATAGAGAGTCAGGTCTGAACTTATCAAATCAAATCAAATCAATATCGAAAAATCTCACCGAGAGAACTCGTAGAGTCTCACTAGAGTAGGTTAAATCTCTGGGTCTGGAATCTAATACATACCGCTAAATCTTACCGAGAGAACAGTAGGATAAATCTGTGGGTCTGAATACCCTGTCGCTAGGAGGTCTGCATTTTGTACAGAGGTAAAGAATCAGATTAGAATCATTCCCCCTATTGAGAGAGAAGAATCAAAACTGATTAGAATCTACAGCATGGTATGAGAAACGTGTATATACATCAGGGTATGTAGCCTGTTGAGAGAAATCATATCAAATCAAATAGATATCGCTAAATATTACCACGTGGAAAATTACTAAAACTACCGTAATCTAAAAAAATCAGCAAATTGTAAGCAAATTTGCCTACTTTCCCAAACACTCAGCATTCTAGTTGGCTAACAAATAAGTGGATCTGGAATTAAATACACATCACCCAATCTTATCCAGAGAACATTCAGGATAAATCTGTGGGTCTTGATGTCCTGTCGTTGGTAAGTTGGCTGTTAGTAGAGAGTTCCGGAATCAGGTTTGAATTTATCAAATCAAATCAAATAGATATCGCTAAATGTTACCCAGAGAGCATACAAGATAAGTCTGTGGTTCTGGATGCCTTGTGCTGGAAGGTATGCAGTTGGTAGAAAGATGGAGAATCAGGTCTGAACTTATCAAATCAAATCAAGTAGATATCGCTAAATGTTACCCAGAGAGCATACAAGATACGCCTGTGGTTCTGGATGTCTTGTCGCTGGGAAGTCGGCAGTTGGTAGAAAGATTGAGAATCAGGTCTGAACTTATCAATCAAATCAAATCAATATAAAAAAAATCTCACCAAAAGAGCTCGTAGAGTCTCACTAGAGTAGGTTAAATCTGTGGGTCTGGAATCTAATACATACCGCTAAATCTTCCAAGAGAGCATGTAGAATAAATCTGTGGGTCTGAATACTCTGTCGATTGGAAGTCTGCATTTTGTGGAGAGGTATAGAATCAGATTGGAATCATTCCCTCTCTTGAGAGAGAAGAATCAAAACTGATTAGAATCTACAGCATGGCATGACAAACGCGGTATATACATCAGGGTATGTAGTCTGTTTCAAGTAATCAAATCAAATCAAATCAAATAGATATCGCTAAATATTACCACGTGGAAAAATTACTAAATCTACCGTAATCGAAAAAAATCAGTTAAATGTGAGCAAATTTCCTTACTTTCTCAAACACTTAGCGCTCTAGTTGGCTAACAATATCGCAACGTGTTTCTTGACATTTTCATATTACTTTAAATGAAGCCATCGACTTCATGATCTTCGGAAATGTGCGACGAGCAGCAAAGGGAGAAGGGAAGTTAGTAAGGTTGGGGAAAAAAAAAAGAGACGAGGAGAGAAAGAAAGTAGAAAAAATTGCATAATAATAAAGGGAAAAAAAGAAAGAAGAAACCCTTGGCGCCTAGGCTTTTCCTATCGTCGATGAATTTAACATGAAGTTCGGAAAGTAAACGCTGAAAATCGTGGTCTACTTTCGCCGGGGTAAATGCTCTCGAAGAAAAAATATATAAACAACAACAACAACAAAAAAAAAAGTTACCCTGAAAGATCTTTATATCGAGATAGCCGAGTTTGACTTCCGCATTAAATATTTAGATCGCTTATGACTAATGTAAAGTGAGTTTGGAAACGCGGAAGCACATAGCTTCCCTTTGAGGAGTGTAAAAATATGTACCATACTAGATATCAGCAACAACAAAGCCTTAATACAGTGGTTCTCAAACTTTTCATCTTACGGAACCAGAGGCATACCCAGAGGGGTGCAAATGGACATATGCACCCCCCAAGATTTCTTTCCCGAAACTGAAAAAAGAAGGAGAGAAAAGAAATTTTAAATTTTGTCTTCCTTTTTTTTCAGTTTAGAAATACCATATTACTTAATAAAAATATGTACCATACTAGATATCAGCAACAACAAAGCCTTAATACAGTGGTTCTCAAACTTTTCATCTCACGGAACTAGAGGTGTTCATAACCAGGGGATGAAAAGGGACATATGCACCCAAGATTTTTTCCCGAAACTGAAAACAGGAGAGAAAAGAAATTTTAAATTTTTTCTTCATTTTTTTACAGTTTAGAAATACCATATTACTATAATAAAAATATGTACCATACTAGATATCAGCAACAACAAAGCCTTAATACAGTGGTTCTCAAACTTTTCATCTCACGAAACCAGAGGCATACCCAGAGGGGTGCAAAGGGACATATGCACCCCCAAGATTTCTTTCCCGAAACTGAAAAAAAGAAGGAGAGAAAAGAAATTTTAAATTTTGTCTTCCTTTTTTTTCAGTTTAGAAATACCATATTACTATAATAAAAATATGTACCATACTAGATATCAGCAACAACAAAGCCTTAATACAGTGGTTCTCAAACTTTTCATCTCACGGAACCAGAGGCATACCCAGGGGGGTGCAAAGGAACATATGCACCCAAGATTTTTTTCCAAAACTAAAAAAAGGAGAGAAAAGAAATTTTAAATTTTGTCTTCCTTTTTTTTCAGTTTAGAAATACCATATTACTATAATAAAAATATGTACCATATTAGATGTCAGCAACAACAAAGCCTTAATATAGTGGTTCTCAAACTTTTCATCTCACGGAACCAAACGCATACTCAAGGGGGTGCAAAGGAACATTTGCACCCCCTCCCAAGATTTTTTCCCGAAACTGAAAAAAGAAAGAGAGAAAAGAAATTTTAAATTTTGTCTTCCTTTTTTTTTCAGTTAGAAATATCATATTACTATATTAAAAATATGTACCATACTAAATATCAGCAACAACAAAACCTTAATACAGTTGTTCTCAAACTTTTCATCTCACGGAACCAGAGGCATACTCATGGGGGTGCAAAGGAACATATGCACCCAAGATTTTTTCCCGAAACTGAAAAAACAAGGAGAGAAAAGAAATTTTAAATTTTGTCTTCCTTTTTTTTCAGTTTAGAAATACCATATTACTATAATAAAAATATGTACCATACTAGATATCAGCAACAACAAAGCCTTAATACAGTGGTTCTCAAACTTTTCATCTCACGGAACCAGAGGCATACCCAGAGGGGTGCAAAGGGACATATGCAACCCCCCAAGATTTTTTTCCAGAAACTAAAAAAAGAAGGAGAGAAACGAAATTTTAAATTTTTCTTCCTTTTTTTTCAGTTTAGAAATACCATATTACTATAATAAAAATATGTACCATATTAGATGTCAGCAACAACAAAGCCTTAATACAGTGGTTCTCAAACTTTTCATCTCACGGAACCAGAGGCATATCCAGGGGGAAGGGTGCAAAGGGACATATGCACCCAAGATTGTTTCCCGAAACTGAAAAAAATAGGAGAGAAAAGAAATTTTAAATTTTGTCTTCCTTTTTTAAGTCTTAGTTTAGAAATACCATATTACTATAATAAAAGTATATACCATACTGGATATCAGCAACAACAAAGCCTTAATGCAGTGGTTCTCAAACTTTTTATCTCACGGAACCAGAGGCATATCCAAGGGGGTGCAAAGAGACATATGCAACCCCCCGCCCAAGATTTTTTTTTCCAGAAACTGAAAAAAGGAGAGAAAAGAAATTTTAATTTTGTCTTCCTTTTTTTCAGTTTAGAAATACCATATTACTATAATAAAAATATGTACCATACTAGATATCAGCAACAACAAAGCCTTAATACAGTGGTTCTCAAACTTTTCATCTCACAGAACCAGAGGCATACTCAGGGGGCTGCAAAGGAACATATGCACCCAAGATTTTTTTTTTCCCGAAACTGAACAAAAAAAAAAAAAGAAAGAAAGAAGAGAGAGAGAGAGAGAGAGGGGGGAAAGTAATTTTAAATTTTGTCTTCCTCTTTTTTCAGTTTAGAAATACCATATTGCTATAATAAAAATATGAACCATTCTAGATATCAGCAAAATCTAAGCCCTAATACAGTAGTTCTCAAACTTTTCATCTCACCGAACCAGAGGCATATAAAGATAATTTTTAAGAGATTTTTAAGTACGAAGCCCCAGTGGCGTTGAGGTAGAGCTTCGCGTTCCCACGCCACAGGTCCGAGGTTCGATTCCCGAGCTGGGCAAGACTGACTCAGCCTTTCATTACTTCAGTGGTAGAGAAACTGAGGATCCAGCATGCTTGGGAACTAAACACTGGGATTCTGTGTAAGACTGATCACCTAACCGGAACATATGCTTCGCACTCCAGGGCCTTTGGTCTAGAAAACGAAGATTGGCACCGTAGGTCCTGGCACCTTAAAGGCTGTTGCGCCGAGGAGTTTAGTTTTTTAGTTATTTTAAGTATAGTAATTTTGATATATTACACACATACACACACTTATATATACCGGGTGGCCATAATTAAACTGACAGTGCTCATAGTGTTCTGTAAAGTGATCTATTTGCGAGATTGACTCCACTTTTTGTAGGGAGATTAAACAAGACGGGGGAAGAAGGATTCCACGAAAAAACAAATTAGTTCCAAAAGTCAACGCTAGGGAAATATTTGGCGCTGTGTTATAGAAAATAGTGTTTTAACAAATGCAAATTAATACGGAATAAAAATTACCTTTTATTACGCACATTTTCTGATTTAGTTCAAGTGCAATATGGCAACACTTTTAAAAAAGCGTAAAATCTACATAAACACCGATAAAGTCTCGTGATCTGCAATATCACGTATGCTGAGCAGAAGAAGTTCTTTATTCAATTTTCACGTTACATTCATTGGCACAATTAAGAAATTAATTTTCGTATTGATTTGCATTTGTTAACGCTCTATTTTATATTAAACAGCGCTAAATATTCCCCTAGCGGAGACTTTTGAAACTAATTTGTTTTTTTGCGGAATCCTTCGTCCCCCGTCTTGTTTAATCTTCCTACAAAATGTGGCGTCATTCTCGCAAATAGATCGCGCTACAGAACACTGTGAGCACTGTCAGTTTAATTATGGCCACCCGATATATGTACAGTGCGGCCTCTATTGTTCTACACGATATTTTCTGTATACTTTCTGGTCTGATTAGCTCTTGAGCTGCAAAATAGTAGACTGTAGAAATCCAAACCTACCAACTGTATATAAAAGAATATCCAGGTACAACACATGAAATAATGCATTGGTATTTCTACCTAGCAGTTTTTCATCGGTAATTTGGGAAACAACCACATATTTCTTTACATTTTTGCGGTTGAACAAACGAAATTTCGTGATTTTTTTTTTTTTTTTTTTTTTTTTTTTTGTGTAGCACTCTCCTTTTTTGTGGTTAGTTCATTTTCCATTCGTAACAATCAATAGCAACCGATTTCCACCGAGGAATTGGAAAATTGTGGTTTGGTTAACCACTCGCGTTGTTTGTAGATACAATTTGTGAGAACAGTGGTCAAAATTAATAAATCTTCGAACTTCACGCCAGCTTTACGTGTTTTAGTACTGAAAAATCGGAATATTGAAATATCGGGAAAATACAAGGCTTTGCCGGAGAGAAAAACTGCTATATTCAGTTACAGTAAAAATTCACGATAAGATATACATGTTGTCATGTATTGAAATAGAAAAATATAATCATACTGATTAAAATTTTGGATAATGTATTTACAAAAGAAATAAGGACAACACCTGATAATGTGTTGTTTTGCCGAAGAGAAAAAACTGCTATATTCAGTTGCGGTAAAAATTCACGATGTATAAGATATACATGTTGTCTTTAAATAGAAAAGTATAATCATACTGATTTTTTTTTGTTTTTTCATGAAATAAGGACAACACCTAATAATGTTTGTTTTGCCGAAGAGTTTTGTTTTTCAGTTGCGGTATGTTCACGATGTATAAGATATACATGTTGCCTTGTATTGAAGTAGAAAAGTATAATCATACTGATTAAAATTTTGGATAATGTGTTTACAAAAGAAATAAGGACAACACCTGATAATTGTATGGTGTTTGCCGAAGAGAAAAAACTGCTATATTCAGTTGCGGTAAAAATTCACGATGTATAAGATATACATGTTGTCTTTAAATAGAAAAGTATAATCATACTGATTAAAATTTTGGATAATGTGTTTACAAAAGAAATAAGGACAACACCTGATAATAGGTTTTGCCGAAGAGAAAAAAACTGCTATATTCAGTTGCGGTAAAAATTGACGATGTATAAGATATACATGTTGTCTTTAAATAGAAAAGTATAATCATACTGATTAAAATTTTGGATAATGTGTTTACAAAAGAAATAAGGACAACACCTGATAATGTGTTGTTTTGCCGAAGAGAAAAAACTGCTATATTCAGTTGCGGTAAAAATTCACGATGTATAAGATATACATGTTGTCTTGTATTGAAATAGAAAAGTATAATCATACTGATTAAAATTTTGGATAATGTGTTTACAAAAGAAATAAGGACAACACCTGATAATGTGTTGTTTTGCCGAAGAGAAAAAAACTGCTATATTCAGTTGCGGTAAAAATTCACGATGTATAAGATATACATGTTGTCTTGTATTGAAATAGAAAAGTATAATCATACTGATTAAAATTTTGGATAATGTATTTACAAAAGAAATAAGGACAACACCTGATAATGTGTTGTCCTTATAACGTAGAAAATAAAGAAAGATTTGGTTTGATTCTGGAGCGCAACGGTCAACATTTTGCAACACGAGGGCTAATGAGACCAGGACCTACTGCTTAAAGCCGATTCCAAATGGCTACGAACATCCATGCCAAAGTGGGATTCGAACCCACGAACTCCGGTTCCGAAGGTCAGCACCCTAACCATTCGGCCATTGTTCGACAACATGTTGTCTTGTATTGAAATAGAAAAGTATAATCATACTGATTAAAATTTTGGATAATGTATTTACAAAAGAACTAAGGACAACACCTGATAATGTGTTGTCCTTATAATGTGTAAAATAAAAAAAGGAATTAATTTGTTTCGAATGGAAAAGTAAGTTGTGTTCTATACACTAGGGCAGTCCAACCATGGCCCGTCATTTATAATTTTACGGCTTGCGTCAGAATTTACGAAATTTATAATTGAAAACTTTATAATTGCTCTGACTATAGTAAATATTTGTTTGTTTTATTGATTATTATAGTGATAAATGTTTCACTGTACTTTATAAATTTATGAATAATAAGAGTAAAATCTTGAATAATTTTTTTTTAAATTTTTACCTAATACCTACACACACATACCAGGGTTCCCACTGTTTATCAAAAACAAAAATCAAGGACTTTTTAAGGACTTTCTAAGGACCAAGGTAACATTTTATAAGGTCCTACTTGAAATACACGAGACATAACTACATAAACCCTATTTCCTGAGGAACCTATTTTAATGATTATGATCCAGACAAGGAAAGTTCAATAAATGCCCTACAATATTTCAAAATTAAGTTTTTAAAAATGCCTAAAAATTAATATAATATAAATCTATTTGAAAAAAACTAATTTTGAAAAATGTACATCTAAAGCTTTTTGAGTGATCAAACTGGAAATAAATTGTGAATAAAAACAACAAAATAAACAGTACTTTCTGAGGGTTTAAAAATGACTCATATATATATAAATATATATGTATGTATATACTAGCTTATTACACCCGACGTTTTCTGGGAAAGAAGAAAGTTTTAGACTTTTCTATTACATTCAATGCAAGAAAAATTAAACTTCCATAAGTAACTGAAATATCTACAACCCCCCCCCCAACCTCCATGCTTTGCTTAGTTAAAATCTGCATGAATGCTAGCTATTAGGAAAGGGCAGCTGACTTTAAACCTTTTTAGTATGCGAAAGATTATTTATTGGTCAAATTTATTGGTCGCGGGTTACATCACCCACTTGACTTCTTACCTTATCGATATCAACCTGAAGTTTGTGAGGATCGATTTGATCCTACATCTTGTTTGTATAATTTGTTCGCTTATTGATATAAACCTGAAGTTTGTGAATAACGATTTGCTACTGGAGTTTGTTTTACTTCGTTCACTTATTAATATCAACCTGCAGTTTGTGAAGAACGATTTGCTACTGGAGTTTGTTTGTTTTACTTCGTTCACTTATTAATATCAACCTGAATTTTGTAATGAACTATTTTCTCCGAAAATTTAGTTATACAACTTGTTTGCTTATTGATATAAACTTAAGTTTGTGAAAAACGATTTGCTTTTACAGTATGTTTGTTTTACTTCGTTGTCTTATTAATAGCAACCTGAAATGTGTGAAGAACTATTTGCTCTTAAAGTTTATTTATACAACTTGTTCGCTTATTGAGATAAACCTGAAGTTTGTGAAGAATGATTTGCTCCTAGTGACTATTTGCATGACATAGCTCCTTATTGAAATTAACCTGAAGTTTAAGTCCAACCGTTTCTGGAGACGAAACTCAGGGACCAGCGGATTCTTTCCCACTTCCTGTGCAACGAAAATGAGACTGAACCAGTTCTGAAGCAGAATTCAGTAAAGAAAGTCTTGCAAAGGAAAATATTTCTTGAAGGTCAACTTTGTGATACTCAAACAGCAGGTGGAAACTGTCCCTGCTACATACAGGAAGATGGTAATCTCGTTTAAATGCCATTGGAGGAATACAATGAAGCAGGTATGAGTTTGCAGCTGATTTATTTCGCAAAAAAGAGGTATCACAATTGAAAAATCCCATTAGGCATTAGAAACTTCTTGCTATGGAGTTTATCAAAGATCTGATAAATTTAGAATTTCACCATGGGCACTTTATTACTGCATTTACTCATTAATAACCTAAACCATCTCTACTGAATATACATTGATGAATAACTTCAAAGTTATTATAGACTTCAAGGATTAGAAAAAACATGAAGTTCAAGAAAGTTTGAAAATTACAGCTCGTTTTATATTAAGTGAACAGGTTGTAATTGTAAAGTACACAGAATGTTAATGTGATTGATAAAAAAGGAAAATTCGACAATTACAAATTTATTTGCTACCATATATAAACACAGTATTCTTAACAGTGCCCGATCAAGACAAAGTTGAGCCCAGGGTCTAGTGTTTAATCGAGGCCGCTCATTTAAAATTCAATATAACTTTAAATTAGTTGGTGCAAATTTTAACAACTGTCTTTACACGATACTATAAGTTGTTATGTACCAAAAAAGTATAAATTTTTTGACATTCGATTTTTATAATTTCCAATAAAAATAAAAACTATCATTTACTTTTATATAACTTTCTGAGTAAAGTTTCACGAAATATTGCTTGAAGAATTAACCAGAAAGATTTTCAAATTTTGGTTATTAAATATATTATCCTTTACAATTATAAAATACCAAAACAAAAATTCTGATTTTCGTCAAAATTATCAGATATGTATATAATGACATTTGAATATTAACATGCTGCGGTACATACTAGTACGGGTTAATGTAACAACATGGTTTGCTTGTTACAAAAATAAAGGAATATACAAAACGAAGCCGAATATTCTTTACTATAGATTCTGGAAAAATTGAGACAAATAAAAACTAGTTATACATCAGTCGATGCAGAACCACAAACGAAAAAAATTAAAACTATATACTATTTTTCTATTTGATTTACATATTACGATACTATTATAATTTATCTACTAAAAAATATATTTTTTGTTTACAAAATCTTATGGTTGTTATTTATATATTTCTATTTATATATTTGTTTATATATTTCAATACAAAATAAGGAAGCTGGTTAAAAATTAAATAATTTTCGATCTATTGAATTAACTGAATAAGTAAATTAGCGCAAAATGGTACAATTCCGCTGCGAAATGTAATACAATGTTTTTGATAGTCTTACCATTAGACAATAATGTATCAAGATTTCAAATAGCTTTTATAAAAATCTATATTCTTTACCAAATGAAATAGCTGTTGAATTACTCAATTATCTTTACTGCATTGATTCCAAGAAATGGAGGCCTCCCGACATTATGCTTTCATGTAGATAATAACAGAACAATAATTTCCTAATAACTTCTGATAGTCTTTCCGTCCTCTTGGCTCTACAAATTGCTCACTCAAAGACCCCTGCGATTATCCTTTTGCTCCATAGTAAAATTACTGAAGTAATTGGGAAAATAAAATCCATTCGATTGGTCTGAATTTCCGGGCATCGAGCCATTTATCCAAATGAGAAGGCTGGTAGACAATGTCCCTATAGTACTGAACATCTTAATGTGGTATACTTTTATATAACTTTCTGAGGAAAGTTTCATGATATATTGCTTGAAGAATTAACCAGAAAGATTTTCAAACTTTGGTTATTAAATAATTTATACTTTACAACTTGAAATTAGCCAAAATAAATTCTTCGTGGGATTGTCAAAGCTCACCGATACCTATGTAATGACATTATTCGGACGGATATTAATAGTCTTACCATTAGACAATAATGTATCAAGATTTCAAATAGCTTTTATAAAAATCTATATTCTTTACCAAATGAAATAGCTAATAAATAAAATCCATTCGACTGGTCTGGATTTCCGAGCAAACTAAATAAGAAGGCATAGATATAGACAGTGTCCTATAATACTAAAATTCTGAAATTGGTTACAAAAAAGACTCATCAGTAAAATTAAAAGTGATTGTATTATAGAGCTGGTAAGCTTTGGAAAATAACTACCAATATATAGAGCAATTTATTATCAATCTAAAAGCTGTCTTCAGTTATATTTTTTATTTCTAATATACTTAATTATCCAATTAAATTTCAAAATATTCACTATTACAAGATTTCATTTGATACTTTAAAAATGGTAGAAAAATAAAAATAATACAAATAAGTGACAAACATTGAAAAAAAAGCGATTTTTGTCTTCTTTTGATTACACATGCATATAAAATTTTTCTATTTTATTTGAACTCTAAATCAAATGATTCATGCAAGACATGATTTAGCGTCGATAAAAATAAAAATTTTGTTTAACACATCAACAGCTTTTATTCAAGGAAAAATCTATATAATAGATTGAATACGTACAATACATTAATTTTATAATCACAATTTTCTGCATATATTATTGATTTTTGAAATATGTACATAGTAGATTAGAGATTTAAACAAAATTGTGAAGAAAAAGAGATATGTGCGCTTTGACGTAAATTACTTTATGTATTAATGTACATTTTGTTGAAATGTGATTTGGAACTTCTTTACGACTTTTTAAAATCACTATTTGGAAAACCACAGGACTAATTACATTTTTAATTAAGATTAGAGCACATTTTTGGTCTTTTATTAAATATTTTGTTATTAATTTCAGACTTTTTTAACAAACAGGATATTAGCTGTGATCCGAAAAAAACTAAAATCTGTTTACTTTGTCGATTGACCTACCGCGGCTCTCCAATTATACTTAATTACCTCCAATTAAATTTCAAAATTTTATTCATCATTAGCTTTCCGATCCTAGACAAGTTTCAATTTCACTGGTTTTTTTCCCATCAAATCATCAAATTTAAAATTAATTACGTTATCTATCCCTTTTCCCGCTTTCATCGCTTAAAAATTATGTATTTACCCTTACGAGTGCTTCTTTGACGAAACCTGTTCTTTCTTTACCAACTTGTCTACGATTTCAAGAATCCGAGAGCTTTGTAGCAACTTACCCATTGGGAAAAGTAATTAGATTTACCCTTTTGAGGTCCCCAAAATCAGGGAGCCCAGTCGACTCGTGTTTTAATTAAGACCTGATTTTAACAATTCGCGGGAGGGCAACGTATTTTTACGTTTTTTTCAGTCTGCCACTGGAGCGCGGGTCGCGTAAAAATACGTATTTAGTAGATTTGTGGTAGATACCCGCTAACCATCACAAATCTATTAAATACGTATAATTATATGTATGTGTGGTATTATATGCGTGTTGTTGTATTGCTATGCAACGCTTTGCATTTTTTTCTCTCCACAAGTTATAATTGTAGAGTTACTCGGTCTTTTGTTGCGTTATTTCGTCTTCAATCGAATTCCTAGCTCCAGAACGTGCAAGTCGTGTTTTGTCAATTTGAAGCTTGGTTTTTTTTTACTGTTAAATACAAAATTGATAAAATGAGCCGTTGTAACAAAGATAGTGATGAAGAAATATGCGCTGACAGGTTATCGGACTTTAATTTTAAAAATCGTTTATTTTTGTAATTTCGTAAAAATATTGTTTTTTTTTTTTTTTTTTTTTTTTGTTAAATAATCATACAGTATATATTAAAGTCTAAAACAAAAAAAAAGTTTCGCGCAAAATTCCGGGTTGAAGTTTTGACTACACCTGACATAAACAAGGCATACATACCTGTATTTGACATTTATAACTATTCGGTAGAGAGCTGGGTGCTGTTAAAGGGATAACAGCTCGTAGTGCCTGTATTTCCAGCTGCGTTAGGAAAAAAACCCAATTCGGTAGAGTCATGTAAAACAAGGGAAAAGATAAAACATCACTATCTCATCCTCAGACAAGTTCGAAATTGTCCTCAATTAAAGCACAACCTACAAACATTAAGAAGGGAGAAATGATTTCTGTTTTTCATTCTGCATAAGAATTTCGTTATCTTGAAGACTTAGTATATAAGCTTATTACACAGCGTCTTAAGATAAAAATTCATCTTAACATGTTCTTATGCACTGATGAAGCTTCGGAGAAAAAATACAATAATAAATACCAATATGCTGTTACGAACAAGCGATCTTTTCTATAAGACTAAATCAGAAGCACTTGCAAAATGTCGAGTTTTGAAAATCTTACAAATGTCGAGCACTGAAAGTGGGAAATGCGTATATAGTATGAAAGCATATATCCCAGACCTGCTAACTTTTCAATATTGAAAATAGTAGCACTTGAGAATTATTGAAATCAAAAATAGTAGCACACTAATTTGCGAGGTAGGTTGGATGATAAATTTTTACACCACAAATCCTGGGCAATCATTCTCAAAATATCCTATACATTTATATACATGTCAGAACTGAAATTCCTCATAAAAAGTTAGATGAAGTATTTTATTTTGATTTATTTTAGTCGTATTTAAATGTTACTTCACACTTTAACATTTTTATACTAAGAAATAATAATTTTTAAAAAATCTCAGAAATATACTGAGGGAAGAACATAGAAATATACTGTTACATTATAACCAATATTATCAGACAAAAAATCTAATTTTTAATCCAAAAATTTCTACCTTCGAGAGAGTATGGTATCGCACTGTAGTTACACGAAAATTGAGAAAATTTTTTTTTAGATTTCCTTATATCGTTTGCGAAATATCATTTATGATTTTCCAGATACGATGTAATTTTTTATTCTTTTATATATTTTTTAACAAAAAATCGTATTTTTTTTTGACCGATTTTCGTAGGATCGTAATTATTTGCTAAATTCGTAGATTACGCTTTTTTTTTTTTAGCAGTTGGCAGATCTGACATTCACACTTAAATGGAAAGCTTGATTCTCAATACTTCGACAGCTAAATGTCATTTTTAAATTTGTTATCATCTACTATCCGTCTCTTTGTACATAATTCCGACTCACTAAAAATGGCCAGGATCTTTTAATGAAGAATCGTATTTTTTGACCGATTTTCGTAGGATCGTAATTATTCGATAAATTCGTAGAAACTACGATATTTTCGTAACAGTTGGCAGGTTTCATATTCACACTTAAATGGAAAGCTTGATTCTCAATACTTCGATAGCTAAATGCCATTAAAATTTGTTATTATCTACATCTGTCTCTTTGTACATAATTCCGACTCACTAAAAATGGCCTGGATTTTTTGACCGATTTTCGTAGGATCGTAATTACTTGCTAAATTCGTAGAAACTGCGATTTTTTCGTAGCAGTTGGCAGGTCTGATATTCACACTTAAATGGAAAGCTTGATTCTCAATACTTCGATAGCTAAATGCTATTGAAATTTGTTATCATCTACTATCTGTCTGTACACAATTCCGACTTACTAAAAATGGCTGGGAATTTTTGATGAAGAATCGTATTTTTTTGACCGATTTTCGTAAGATCGTAATTATTTGCTAAATTCGTAGAAACTACGATTTTTTCGTAGTAGTTGGCAGGTCTGACATTCACACTTAAATGGAAAGCTTGATTCTCAATACTTCGATAGCTAAATGCCATTAAAATTTGTTATTATCTACATCTGTCTCTTTGTACATAATTCCGACTCACTAAAAATGGCCTGGATTTTTTAATGATAAGAAACAACGGATTTAAAAATTTGGTATAACATTTTGCCGATTTCATCTTCTAAAGATTTCACTTTCCAAAGATATTAACTGAATATCTATAATTTCTTTCGTACATGTTTTTTGTAATTACTATTTTTCTCGCACATTTTAAAACGTAAGAGATCGAGCATTTCTTGTATAGTTAGTATTTACATTCGAAAATTTACATTAAGAATCAAGCATTTGTTACGTAACGGAACATAATTTACATTCGAAAATTTACGCACGCGATCAGACATTCTTCATATAACTGAATAAAATTTATATTCGAAAATTTACGTAGGCTATCGAACATTTCTTTGTATAATTGAATAAAATATTTACAGTTGAGAATTTACGAAGGAAATGGGACATTTCTCATAATAACCGAATAATTTCGCCGGGGAACGAGAATTCATTCGTATAACTAAATATTGTGTACAATTGAGTTTCGTATAAATGAGTTTTTTAATGTATACACAATAAAAATGTGCATAATACGGCTGCAATAGCATGTAAACACTGCTTTTCGACTAATGAAAACAACACATGAATAATTAAATTCATCAACATTTTTCAGAATATATACCGTAATATTATTAAACTATTCCTGTTGACTAAATTGCTATATAGAAATCCAAGAATGCATTTTTCATAAATTATTTTCCAATTCGAAAGTTTTTCATCATTAAAATAAAAAACAAATATTCTAATTTCGGTTTGGGGATTTCAATTCTGTTCTTATTCTTATATGCATCAACATGATACAGTTGTTTACATCAACCAACTTGTTATTTGTTAATTTTGTTACCTGTGTATAATAAGGCTAAAATGGCATGTATACACTGCTTTACGACTGATGAAAACAACACATGAATAATTAAATTCATCAACATTTTTCAGAATATATACTGTAATATTATTAAACTGTTCTTGTTGACAAAATCGCTATATAGACATCCAAGAATGTATTTTTCATAAATTATTTTCCAATTCGAAAGTTTTTACATTGTTAAATTAAAAACAAAGAATCTAATTTCAGTTTGATGATTTCAATTCGGTTCTTATTCGTATATGCATCAACATGATACAGTTGTTTACTTCAACTAACTAGTTATTTGTTAATTTTGTTACCTGTGTATAATACGGCTGCAATGGCATATAAACACTGATTGAGGACTAATGAAAACAACACATGAATAATTAAATTCATCAACATTTTTCAGAATATATACCGTAATATTATTAAACTATTCCTGTTGACTAAATTGCTATATAGAAATCCAAGAATGCATTTTTCATAAATTATTTTCCAATTCGAAAGTTTTTACATTGTTAAATTAAAAACAAAGATACTAATGTTGGTTTGATGACTTCAATTCGGTTCTTATTCGTATATGCATCAGCTGTTTACTTCAACCAACTTGCTATTTGTTAATTTTGTTACCTGTGTATAATACGGCTACAATGGCATCTAAACACTGCTTTATGACTGATGAACACAACACATGAATAATTAAATTCATCAACATTTATCTGAGAAAAAACTAATATTCTTAAACTGTTCTTGTTGACAAAATCGCTAGATAGAAATCCAAGAATGTACTTTTCACAAATTATTTTCCAATTCGAAAGTATGTGCATCGTTAAAATAAAAACAAAGAATCTAATTTCGGTTTGATGATTTCAATTCGGTTCTTATTCCTGTATGCATCAACATGATACAGTTGTTTACTTCAACCAACTTGTTATTTGTTAATGTTGTTACCTGTGTATAATACGGCTACAATGACATCTAAACACTGCTTTACGACTGATGAAAACAACACATAAATAATTAAATTCATCAACATTTATCAGAATATATACTGTAATATTAGTAGACTGTTCTTGTTGACAAAATTGCTATATAAAAATCCAAGCATTTTTTTTTTTTTTTTTCATAAATTATTTTCCAATTCGAAAGTTTATGCATCGTTAAAATAAAAACAAAGAATCTAATTTCGGTTTGATGATTTCAATTCGGTTCTTATTCCTATAGGCATTAACATGATACAGTTGATTACTTCAACAAACTTATTATTTGTTAATGTTGTTACCTGTGTATAATGCGGCTACAATGACATCTAAACACTGCTTTCCGACTGATGAAAACAACACACGAATAATTAAATTCATCACTATTTATCAGAATATACACTGTAACATTATTAAATTGTTCTTGTAGACAAAATCGCTATATAAAAATTCAAGAATTTGTTTTCATAAATTATTTTCCAATTCGAAAGTTAGTGCATCGTTAAATTAAAAACAAAGAATCCAATTTCGGTTTGATGATTTCAATTCGGTTCTTATTCCTATATGCATTAATATAATACAGTTGTTTACTTCAACCAACTTGTTATTTATTAATGTTGTTACCTGTGTATAATACGGTTACAATGGCATCTAAACACTGCTTTACGACTGATGTAAAAAAACACATGAATAATTAAATTCATCAACATTTATCCGAATGTATATTGTAATATTATTAAACTGTTCTTTTTGACAAAACTGCTAGATAGAAATCCAAGAATATTTTTTTTTTTCATAAATAATTTTCCAATTCGAAAGTTTGTCCATCATTAAATTATAAACAAAGAATCTAATTTCGGTTTGATGATTTCAATTCGGTTCTTATTCCTACATGCATCAACATGATACAGTTGTTTACTTCAACCAACTTGTTATTTGTTAATGTTGTTACCTGTCTATAATACGGCTACAATGGCATGTTAACACTGATTTACTACTGATGAAAACAACACAAGAATAATTAAAGACATCAACATTTATCCGAATATATATATATATATATATATATATATATATATATATATATATATATATATAGTAATATTATTAAACTGTTCTTGTTGACAAAATCGCTAGATAGAAATCCAAGAATGTTTTTTTTTCATAAATTATTTTCCAATTCGAAAGTATGTGCATCGTTAAAATAAAAATAAAGAATCTAATTTCGGTTTGATGATTTCAATTCGGTTCTTATTCCTGTATGCATCAACATGATACAGTTGTTTACTTCAACCAAATTGTTATTTGTTAATGTTGTTACTTGCGTATAATAGGGCTACAATGGCATGTAAACACTGCTTTACGACTGATGAAAACAACACACGAATAATTAAATTCATCAACATTTATCAGAATATATACTGTAATATTATTAGACTGTTCTAGTTGACAAAATCGCTACATAAAAATTCAAGAATTTTATTTTCATATATTATTTTCGAATTTGAAAGTTTGTGCATCGTTAAATTAAAAACAAAGAATCTAATTTCGGTTTAATGATTTCAATTCGGTTCTTATTCCTATATGCATCAACATGATACAGTTGATTACTTCAATAAACTTGTTATTTGTCAATGTTGTTACCTGTGTATAATACGGCTACAATGACATCTAAACACTGCTTTACGACTGATGGAAAAAACACATGAATAATTAAATTCATCAACATTTATCAGAATGTACACTGCAATATTATTAGACTGTTCTTGTTGACAAAATCGCTACATACAAATTCAAGAATTTTATTTTCATATATTATTTTCGAATTTGAAAGTTTGTGCATCGTTAAATTAAAAACAAAGAATCTAATTTCAGTTTGATGATTTCAATTCGGTTCTTATTCCTATATGCATCAACATGATATAGTAGTTTACTTCCACCAACTTGTTATTTGTTAATGTTGTTACCTGTGTATAATACGGCTAGAATGGCATCTAAACACTGCTTTAAGACTGATGAAAACAACACATGAATAATTAAATTCATCCACATTTATCAGAATATATACTGTAATATTATCAAACTGTTCTTGTTGACAAAATGGCTATATAGGAATCCAAGAATGTATTTTTCATAAATTATTTTCCAATTCGAAAGTTTGTGCATCGTTAAAATAAAAACAAAGAATCTAATTTCGGTTTGATGATTTCAATTCGGTTTTTATTTCTATATGTATCAACATGATACAGTTGTTTACTTCGCAATTTCTTTTAACACTTATTTAGAAATGGCAGAAATATACGTTAAAAGAATACTGAAACGGAATGTTGTAAGAATTCTTTTAAAGTACATTTTAGCTTCGTTTTACACCACAATTTTCTTTCACTTTTCTGAATACAGCAATGCCTATAGTATTTCGATAATATTTTCGAAGATTTTTGGGATAAAAATTAAAGTTTTACAATTTATTTTTCGTAATCTCCAATACAAAAAGTTGGTAAGAAATAATAAAAATTGTAAAGAATAGTTACTTTTTATAAGCAAAAATGGATGGAATTGGTGTATAGATTAAACATTATTAATTTATCTACAATGATTTTTTAAAAGTAAAATTAACAAACAAATAACACTTTGTGTGCGGGTACATTTCGCAGCGGAATTGTGCCAGGACCTGGCGTTTTGAGCTTAAATTTAGTTATTCAGTTAAATCTCAATAGATTGAAAATTATTTAATTTTTAACCAACTTTTCGTATTTTATATTGAAATATATAAACAAATATATAAGTAGAAATATATAAATAACAACCATAAGATTTTTTTAAACAAAAAATACATCTTTAGTTTATAAATTTTAATAGTATCTAAATATGAAAAATCAAATAGAAATAGTAGTATATAGTTTTAATTTTTTCGAATTATGTTATATATAAACATTTTTACATTTAAAAAAAAAGAAAGACTAGAACATTCGGCTTCGTTTTCCTGTATATACCGTTATTTTTGTATCCACAAACCATGTTACACTAACCCGTACTAGTACGTGGTACGCGCTCAAGTATCAATCGTCAGAAAACGTACTAGTACGTGTCCCGCATACAATGTAGGAATATTAAATCACAAAGTGATTTGAAAAAAATAAAGTTTGCATTTTAAATATGTCTTTTTTACAGACCTTTTTAAAATGAAAAAACACACAGCTAGCTGGCATGAGAACAGGGCAGGAAAGATTTCCATGACACTGTTCACATTCCAGCTGGCTAAAGTTGGTAAAACAATCAGATTAAATTTTAAAAGCAAAAAGTTTTGTAACAGCATCTTATCTTAAAGTACTTATTAAGATACTCTACTTTATATTCCTAAACATCAAACTTTTCAAGATATCTGTTAACACATTTTATACGTAGCTTGAATACTTAAATGCAAAACTAATTTATTAATGAAATTAAAACACAAGAAAAATCATTTTTCTTAAACATTTTATACGTAGCTTGAATACTTAAATACAAAACTAATAATATACTTAGCTGTTCGATAATATGTAAAAACAATTTTGCCTATAATTGATTATCAATGAAATTAAAACACAAGAAAAATCATTTTTCTAACACATTTTATACGTAGCTTGAATACTTAAATGCAAAACTAATAATATACTTAGCTATACGATTATATGTAAAAATGATTTTGACTATAATTGATTATCAATGGAATTAAAACACAAGAAAAATCATTCTTCCAACACATTTTATACGTATCTTGAATACTTAAATGCGAAACTAATATACTTAGTATACTTAATAATATACTTAGCTATACGATTATATGTAAAAATGATTTTGCCTATAATTGATTATCAATGAAATTAAAACACAAGAAAAATCATTCTTCCAACACATTTTATACGTAGCTTGAATACTTAAATGCAAAACTAATATACTTAGTATACTTAATAATATACTTAGCTATACGATTATATGTAAAAATGATTTTGCCTATAATTGATTATCAATGAAATTAAAACACAAGAAAAATCATTTTTCTAACACATTTTATACGTAGCTTGAATACTTAAATGCAAAACTAATAATATACTTAGCTATACGTATGTAAAACATTTTTTGCCTTTAACTGATTATCAATGAAATTAAAGCACAAGAAAAATCATTTTTCTAAAACATTGTTTTCATTTAGCATAAGTAGTCATGTTTAAATAAAGAACACTATTATGCACATATTTAAAATCTTATTTCGGGATTAATTATAAAATTCATTTACTTTTAAATGGTATGCATGAAATTTTAATAGCATTTTAAAGATAAATCTACCTTTTAAAAATAAACGCTTCAATTATTCAAATTAATAAAAGTTTCGTCCGGTTGGGCAACTAAAGAACAGTATTCGTTTGATTGAAGTTAAGAATACTTATCTAAGAATAAGGAATTATTAAAATGAAAAAGATTATTTACAATACAATGCCATGAAATATCAATACTTTTTGTGACTTTTCTTCCCTTCCTCTAAATTTGAAATTTTTAAGTATGAAATAATTTTTACAATTAGCCGTCAAGCTAATGTATAATAATTCGGCGTTTCATTCCATTGCGAGAACATAAAAGTTAGATTTCTAAAGCCTCCATAGATGGCGTTACTTGCTCTATGCAAAAGGAAATTTTGATTTCATTCTACCCATAGCAATCATTAATCAGGCGCATCAAACGTATTTACTTCGAACTATTTCTCGTGAATTAGTAAATTAATACTCTAAAGATATAAGGATATTTTCAGGTATAAAACATTTAAATTTAGGATATGAAAGCGGTATATATAACTCAGATAATAGGCTAGAAAATTTCTATTTTGCGATTTTTTTTAGCTTACTTTTGAGCATGAAGCTACAATGAATTTTGGATAATAACATTAAACACAAACGTACTGCACGAATGTGGTTTAATATATACCTTCTACTACACTGATTAAGTACACTGTTAAGCTATAATCAATAAGAATATACAAAACGAGAAAATATTCTACAACATTTAATGCTACATTATGTTAATTTGATTCAGTTAAAAAAAAATGGCTTACAAATACTTCTTAAAACATATTACGGCTGCATTAATCTAATTCTGTGATATTAGTTTATAATTAATAATATTATTATTACAGTTAAACATGTTAATGAGAATTACATATAAAATATTTACTAAACCAAAATTTTAGCAGTGCATTTACTTTACATTGAATAAATCTTATAAGTAATAACACAGATTTAAAAATCAGAAAAGCATTCCTTTGTAAACACTTATTCTTTAAAGCATAAACAATTCTTTTTACCTTCTTAATGTTATAGGAAATGATATAAAACTTGACCACATATAAATATGTACATGCTAATGAATCAATCAATAATGAATAATCATAAAGGGGCAATAAAGACAAAATGCTACAAATTAAAAAAAAATTATAAAAAAATGCAATACAATTTAAGCTTCTATTACTTCAATTTATTTGAAATAATTCATAACTTCAAAAATTAAGATATTATAAAAAAAAATTTTTAATATATATATATATATTTACAATAAATACACGTATATTGTACAAAATAATTCAATATCAATGTTTGATTGCATAAAAAATGGCTTTTAATATTGACAATATTTAAACTTAATGTAACAGGAATGTATTAAAAACCTTTTTATGAATTTTTTGTCTCGTATCAAATTTTAAAAAGTACACAATCCGACATATGTGAAAGATGTTTTTTTAAATTCTTATAAGTAATCTTAATAACTTCAGACTATTTAGAAATTTGAAAACAAAATGGTAAGACAAGCACATTATAAAAAGTGTTTTTAAATTCCCCATTACTTCATAAGGATATTAAAAATTCATTAGTTGAATAGAAAATATTATTTCAAAATTAATTGAGATGATTAATGATTCATTTTATTTATTAAGACATATTAACTATAAGTACTTACAAATTATTTGTGTATACAGTAATATAATAATACAATATTCCAGTAAAATATTTAATTCTGAAGCAAACTGGCATAAATATTAACTAGTATAAGATGCTGTTAAATAATATTCTCAAAATATTTACTCATATATATGCATATATAATACAGTAATTTAATTTCATAATTTATTGAATCTTATTTACTTAACAATTTCTTTTAAAATTTCATAATGAATTATTTTTTCATAAATTTGAATGCTTACACACAATGTCATAATCTACTATATGCACTGATGTCAGTCTTAGAATGAATACAAAACATAATTCCAATTATGTGATTAATATATACAATTATATTCCAATTTTTAAACAACCCACTACAAGCTTGTAAAAAATAATTAAATAATTATCAATAACTAATAATAAAATTTATTCTGTAAAACACAGTATCTAATAAACTTAATATGCAAAATCTAAGATATATATATATATATATATATATATATATATATATATATATATATATATATTGTATCACTTTTATTCACATAATAATGTACTTATGATAAACTTGTACTTTTTATTTTACATAAAATGAAAAAAAAATTAATTACTTAAATTCAATTGTGTAATTATTTTAATATAATTATTAATTTACACCAATAAAATATTCTTGTAATAAAATTCTTTCTTTTATATGCAATTTTCTTTTCATTTATGATACAAATAACTGAAAAAAAAAAATAGTTTTCATCATGAATACTTAATATTTTAATATATAATCTATACTAAGTTATTTCTAAACAACATTATATAAATTTTAACATGAATATTCATATATAAAGAGAATATCGCTTTTTTTTTACAATAATCTTCACAAGCAAACAGAATCTAGTAGCTAAATCATCAAATCTAGTTTTCAAATTAGTAATATTCTTGAAATAAATTTTAATTTGCATAACTTATTTTCACTGTTAATTAATTTGAGTAAGTATGACTGACATAAGATGAACATTTTCGTAAAGTTAAAAATAGTCCCATTTAATTTTATACCTATTGTTTACGTTCAGATATAAGCCGATGTTAAAGGGATAAAAGATTACATGCATACATCGGCATTTTAGTATAATAAATATACTGACATATAATCTTACCTTGAAACATCGATGTTATCCAAAGAAATAAATTTCATTCATGGCATCTACATATAACAGAAGCTGTAGTGTTATTTTTATACAGCGAATAATGTAAAAATAAAAAATATATATGAATAGTGAATGTAATGATTGAAATAAAAAATTTCCGAAATTTGCAGCGAAACTTAAAAAAATTTTCTAAAATTTTCAAGAGCAAAGGATTATAAATTAATTTAGCTAACAAAATCTTCGGTGTTTTTTACTACACAGCCTATAACATCTACATATTAACAGAAAAAATTTACCATTCGAATGGACTCGTTATCTCATATCATTAATATACATTGCTAGTCTGTCATAATAATAGTTGACAAAGAAATCTCTTTGATTGTTGACATTCTCCAACGGACCCTCGAAACATATACATGTGAAGTATGGATTAAATCAAAACAGCTCGTACTGTATACCAGATTTAAGTAACGATGTAAATACCAAATACGTAAATAACACGAGTGTGCTGATATATAAAACACACATACAGCAGAAATTTCGAAAACTAAAACTACGCGATGTTTATACGTATCTTTTCACCGGAAATTTTCAGACCTAATCGAATGCTTGACGGAGATTTGTGTAAAATGAAAGTATATAAACAGAAGTTGAAGGAGCAACAACAGTGCGTCCGCCATTACAGTGATAGATGAAATCTCCCGTGATTCCTCTGGCTGCGCAATCGCAGAAGATCAACCGGAACTTCCGCTCTCTCCCATCCATCAGGGGAGGTAGGCGTGGCCTGTGCGCGTGATTGACGTCCGAAATGCGAGCGCGACGCAGCGCCGTGATTGGTCGCCCTAATCGATGACGTCGTCACCGTCGCGGCATACGCTCATCTTTTATGGCGAAGTGGCTTGACTGGCATTATCGTTCAACCCACCTCGGTGCCGCTGCGGAGGAGCTGTCCGTCAAAGCCCATTCCCAATCAAAACACTCAATTATACGGCAGTGTGGTGGTGTCGTAAGTGTGTTCCCGCGCGTTTTATGGATGTTCGGTGCTCCCCGAAACAGTTTTGCGGTGCTGAGCTTCGGTCGGGGCCCTAGCTCGGTCTGAAAAAAAAGTCAAGGCCCCCCCTGCCTGTGTAGAATGAACGATCAGCAAACGATGATGCATCCAGTATCGCAAATGCCTTCAGCGAGCATGGCCGGTCATGTTGGGGCCCAGCACGGCTATGGACTGGCCCAAACGTCCCATGTCCCTGGGTCACAGGGGGGTACCCCGGACCAGGACGCACCCAAGCACGATATCTCAGAAATTCTGCAACAAATCATGAACATTACGGACCAAAGTTTGGACGAAGCTCAAGCGAGGTATGCAGAGCTTTTCACTATTGCATTATGGAACGGCGTGCTAAGCCTAACGACGGCGCGCTACTTCGATTTACTTCAACCGATGGCAGAGCTTACTCTGGCCGCATGCTGTTTCCATACAGTTATGTTAAATATTTGTTATTTTGTTTTGTTTTGGAGAAAACCTATACTGAGAGTTGTTCTTTTCTCTCGTGTAGGAAACACACGTTGAACTGTCATCGAATGAAGCCTGCTTTGTTTAGCGTTCTTTGTGAAATAAAGGAAAAAACAGGTAAGTCGCTCTTGTTTACATCAATTTATTTTCATTTGAGCCATTCAAAAACACCCAAAAAACAGATATATCCCTATCGGAGTGCAGCTATTTCGAGATAAAACAACCAGAAAGAAAATTTCAGCGTTTTAAAACTTTGTTTACATTTTGAGTCTCGCTGATTGAGCCATTATTTTATGATATATCGATCGCATTCTTTTAATTTTTATTATTTTACGTTAAGTTATGAATATTCCCTTATATTTTGCCGATTTATTTGCTGTTTTGTTAAAAATACAGAGGAGTAGTGCTTCAGAACTAAGTTCAAGATATTGCTAACAAAGTGCTAACATAAGCTGACATATTTTCATTTTATTATATTTTATGATACTATTTGTGTCGAATTATGTTAAAAAACAGCATTAAATTGGTGTTAATGACAGTGTTTAGAACTTTTCAATCGTACCTTTTTAGCTTTTAGCTAATTTTTACTTTACATTAGGATATCTAATATTGTTTGTTTATAGTACTAAATATTGTTATAAAATGTTATTAGTAATGCGGTCAGTTTTCTATTTCATATCTAGGATAATGTTAATATACCTACAAATTAGTTTAAGGTTATATATAGTGTCTATAATCCAATATTGGGAAAGATTATTTTAGTGTAAAGCCAGTTCTACAAATATGAGTAGATAATATAGTTTGCTGATAATGCCATAGTTTTGAGAGTAAAAAATTCAATTTATGTAGAAGTAGTTTAGTGTACATTCATATACAAAGCATATTTAATGCCTTAAAAGAGAAATAAAGGTCCATTTTTTTGTAAATGTTTTATGTACACATTGTCATGTTGAAAATACACTTGAATTAAAACATTTTGAATGCTATATAAACTCAAGATTCTTGTAAACTTACATAAATACAACAGCTTTGTGAAAGTTAAAAAGTAATACTAATGTATGGATACTTTATAGTAAGAAAAAACATTTCTTTTTACATATAATAATAGTGTAAGAAATATCATATGACCATTCTGAATAGAGGTAAATTATCATAAATTATTAATTTTTAACACTTTCCCATTTTTGTATAGTTTAAATAGTATATTAGCTGATATTTTGATAAATTATTTTCAACTATATGTGTACAATTTAAAAGTAAAATTATAATACTTGTTTCATTGGTATAATTTTCTGTATAAAGTAAATTTGTCTTCCCATATACTATATTAGTCTTAAAGGTAATACTTCAGGGTATAGTAAGCAAAATTTTACATATAATGTTTACTTACAATTATGAGACAACAATAAGTATAAGCTTTTATTTACCTCAGATATTCCAATCTGAAATTAGAATACTTTACGTAAATTCAAGTAAATAACATTCATACGAATAATTTATTTACAAATGCCATATATAATGCCATTGAATATTGTCATTCTGTAAAATTAATCTTTCATACAGTGTAATATGTTTAAAATTCAAACTATTAAAAGTTGTTTCTACTGGCATTAAAAGCTGATAAGTTAGCTACCAGTTGTACTGCTTATTTAGATATTGTAATAAAATTTCAAATTGCTTAAAAACAGGGTCGAAAAGAGTGCCATAACATCTATACTTTCATGTTATAAGGGGTTGAAATTTATATATCTACATCTCAAATAATTTTTTATAAGTATTATAATTTTCTCTAAATATTTTTAACTGCAGTATACATAACAAAAACATTAAACCCAAATAACGTACCAGTTACCAATGTATAAATATACATTTTGTCTTTAAACTTAGTACATACTTAGTACTTTTATTAGTACATACATATTTGTTATCAAATAGCATTTGTAGTTCTTGCAAAAACTTTAGTTAATTTATGTTTAATTGTAGCTTGTAAGTCTGATTTATTCAGTGATCAGTAAATGTCCTTAAATGTAAAAGTACCTTAAATTCATATATTACATTTTGAATTGTCTGTATTCTAGTTTCCCCAATAATGCTTAAATATTGTCTATATTTAAATTCTTTAAATTCAAGCTTTCCATAAAACTTATATCTCTGATATTTAAACTTAATCCAATCTAGATTTTTCTATTTCATACTAATGTCTAGACTAGATGGCATTACATATTCTTCTTTACATTATATATTGTGTAAAGTAGTTTATTCTCAGCGATACTTAACCAGTTATTTTATTTTTAACTGTACAAGCTTTATATTTTATTGTATTTTCTACTCAGATTTTATTTTCTCTTTGAACTGTTCTCTATTAAAATCCTTGTTAGTGATATATTCTGATTCCTTTTAACAAATCTATCTTTATATTTAGTTTATGCCAATTTATTTTTCAGATTATTTATGTTAATATATTAAAATTCAAAAATATCTATGATATCATTATAATTTTTTTATATCTTGTTATAAAATGCAAAATTCTGGTATTATTATAGCTATTTAATAATTTATTGTATTTTCTAGTGCTAAGACAATTAGAAAGTTGTAGTATTTTAAGGGTCTACTTAATAACCAATTATATTATGAAATATTTTATATATTATAAAAATTTTGTTAAATATTTATTTCATATTACCCTCAAAAATACCTACTTAAAAAGTGGTAATTTTTTCTTCTTTATCACTAATTTTTGTATATAGTGCTAGATAAATTAATATATGTTAAATTGTAGCATATGAAAATTACTAGAAATGAATGCCTAATTGCAAGTATTTTTATGTTTTAGTATTACTACCTATTAATATTTTTATGAATCCAAACCAAATTTTTGAAAATCAAACCATAAACTAAGTCTGGTAGATCTTTTTTTTTATGTAAAACCAAAAAATTAGACCAAAGTTACCAAAAATTTAAACCAAAGTTACATTTTTTAATCTTTGCAAGCAATAGAATCAATTTAATGTAGAATGAATGTTTTAGTTCTTTATATTACATACAATATTTTAATTTTATGTATTTTATATCACCCAAATTACGAATTAAAAAAATTATATAATAGAAACTCTTAAGAAAAAATAATTATATATATAATTTTTTTGCCCAATTTTATGTGGTAAATTTACCCTCCTACATTACAAAAGGCAGGCTGTAAACGTTTTAAATAATGTCTGGCGTATTTATTTTTTGATAATACTCCAAGATTTTATCATATTTCCAAGTTAATACTTATCCCCGATCTTTTCTACAAAGCTTAACAGGCATCTAAGCCTGTAATTTTAGCACACACCGCAGTGAGTTGTTCAAACAATCTTTGATGACTTAAATTTCTGGCAAAAAATTATTCTTGATACTTACTCAGCAGGCTTGTAATTAATATTATCGTTTACATAACTAAGCGCTTCGATGTAAAGCTTTCGCGTCTTTTTTTAATTCTTTTCCCATCTTTTAATTCAGAAGAGTATAAGAGTGTAGATTGTGTCAATATTTGAATTCGCGCCATTTTCGAAGCGGCCGCTAATGTATTCAATATGCCGTCACAGTTCGAAAAGAAGTATCCATACTTTGCCAACATTAAAACCCGTCTCTTGATTGGTTTTTCGTTGCTATAAACATATTGCCACGCTGTGAATCCAGGAGGAAAAATGAAAGTTTTTAAAAGAATTATGGGAATAGCTGTATAAATTGACTTTATTAGTTGTGAATGTAAACAAATCGATTGCTTCAATATTGTAAAAGATTAGGAGCGTAAATTGAGGTAAAAACAAAAGTTTGTATTCGGGAAAAAGAATTTTGAAACATAGCAAACGATTTAATACTTTAGATTAGTTTTGTATATATTTATTTTAATAATAATAAAAAAAAAAGTGCTGTCGTTTTTATAGGCTGGAAATATATTATTTCTGGCAACGTTGTGCACAATTAAAAATTAGATAGTTTCCTAAAATATGTCGCTTTAGCCATTTTTTTCTTTTTGAAATTCGGAGTTCTAAAGATTGAAAGTAATTGTGAAATTCATCTTCTAAATGCAAATTGTTCGCTTTTATTTCACTATTCAAGGTATTTGTGTATAATAGAAAAGAGTAATAAGCTTTTTTAGGGTTTAAAAGCTGCAAAAAAAATTTTATTCGTTATTAATATATTTTTGATGGAATTTCCATTTTTAACAAGATTCCAGTAAACTAGAAATTCGTTTGTGAATATATTTTACAAGATGCAGTGCATAGTGTTTAGCGTGACAATTGTACTTTTTTAAAATGTGATTATTTGATTGAATAGGGTTATATATCACGTTTTACAAAACGAGATTCTTGAAATAAAAACTAGGCATGGTCCGATGAGTCCGGAATATTTCTGAAAGAAATAATTAATTTCTATTTTAAACTGATGCCATTTTTGTGTTGTTTTTTAAGATATTGTGCTCTTGGTTAATAAAGCGTTTAAAATTTGTACTATTGACACTGGAAACTAATTCAATTGAAATTTGAGGACAGTAAGTTTTTTAATATATATGAGCTTTTTTTATACGTACTTTTTTTTTTTTTGTTATAACTTGAGCTAATGTTCTTTTCTTGGTTATACAATAAACTTTAAATGACACGAGCTATTCATTAAAGCAGTAAATCATGGCAAAAGAATGTAGAATATTATTACAAAAGCGATAGATAACTATTAAACTCGTTGTAATGTGTTTTTTAGTAACTAGTTGTTAATAGTTTGTTTTAAAAAGACGCTGGGGAAACGAATAAGATGTAATCGTGTGAGGATAATTCTTTTCGTCTTAAGATTCCTGTTTTATAAAAGAATTTCTTTTAAGCAAAGCTTTATAATTGTATTGGATTTTACATAGTATTCACTAATATTAACGTCTGTATAAACTAAAAAGAGGGTTAACTGAACAATTTCGTATTATCTTATTCTTAGCAGTTATTTTTGTACAAACTATAGAAGGAAAAACAGTACGTTTGTTTTAAAATATGGTTAATATATTTTCGTTTTGGGTTGTACAGCATGTTTTTTAAAAGTGATTATAGTAAGAATACATCTTGCGAGACTGTGAATAAGTATTTTTTATAAGTTGAAAAATCGCAAATAATCCGTAGATATCAGCTATTTCTAGAATGATTAAAAAAAAAAGAATTGTGCTTACCTCGATCCAAGTTCTTAATAACACCATGTAAAATCTCTAAATTCAATTAAATTTTATGAAATGAATTTTTCTGATGACAATGTTGAAAGACGAATAAAATATCACATCTTAGTGATATTATTTTATTCGTCTTATAATGGCTCTTCTTAAAATGCTAAGTTTTTATTTTAGACGTAAAACTTTAAGAGAATTTTAATCTGCTAAAGAGCGTGTGTTTCAGTATTTCGCTCTAAACTTCGCCCCAGCCTTTGAATAATTATCGAATCAATAGCAATAATAATTCTTAAAACATTAAAACTGGGTGTAACTTGGAAGACTGGTATTTTGTGTTCTCACGAAGTTCAGTATTTCCCCGGCATTTTGAAATATCTGATGCCACCCTGCTAGAATTATTTTTCTGGAAGATGTTAACATTCATATGTAGTTATGATTTATTCCACAAGGTTTGATGTATTTATCGGAATTTAAGTAAATTAAAAGCACTGTAACTTGTCGGTAACTTTAAGAGAAAATTAATTTCTAGTTCTTACAGTCGCTCAAGACGATGTTTTTTCCATGTGTTATGTGTGTGTGTGTGTGTGTATATATATATATATATATATATATATAAATATATGAATGATACATGGAAATAACACTTATGATAAATAGAAAAGAAGCTCTTACAACTGGTATATTATGGCTTCTGAATATAGAAATGAAGGTCCGATTTTATATAACATTCCTGGAATGGGCAAAAAAAGTTCACGATGACTTAAATATTTATTTTGTAAGTTGAATTCAGAATAAATTCATCTAACCAACCATTTTATAAAATGTTTATTACAATGTTCATAAGTGAGGCAATTTTTTAACTTTGTACTGAATATTTTTTTTAAAGATAAATAGAAAAAAAAGTTCTTATAACTGGTGTTTTATGGTTCCTGAATGATTTATCTCGAACATATAAAGGTTCGATTTTATATAACATTCCTGGAATAAGGAAAAAAACTATTCACGTTGACTTAATTATTGATTTCGCAATTTGAATTCATCAAATCATCAACCATTTTATAAAATGTTTATTACAATGATCATGTAAGTACGGCAATTTTTAATTTTGTAGTGAATATTTTAAAAGGTAAATAGAAGAAAAAAAAGATCTTATAACTCCTGCAATAAGGTTCCTGGATGATTTATATCTACCAAATAAAGGTCCGATTTTATATAACATTCCTGGAATGGGGAAAAAACTATTCACGTTGACTTAATTATTCATTTCGCAATTTCAATTCAGAGTGAATTCATCAAATCATCAACCATTTTCATAAAATGCTTATTAAAATGATCATAAGTACGACAATTTTTAACTTTGTAGTGAATACTTTTTTAAAGAGGTAAATAGAAAAAAAAACTCTTATAACTGGTACATTAAGGTTCCTGAATAATTTATCTCGATCATATAAATGTCCAATTTTATATAACATTCCTGGTTTGAGAAAAAATAAACCATTCTCGAAGACTTTAATGTTTATTTTGTAAGTTGAATTCAGAATAAATTCATCAAATCATCAACCATTTTATAAAACGCTTATTAAAATGGTCATAAGTACGGCAATTTTTAACTTTGTAGTGAATATTTTTTTAAAGATAAATAGAAAAAAAAAGCTCTTATAACTGGTACATTATGGTTCCTGAATGATTTATCTCGAACAAATAAAGGACGGATTTTATATAACATTCCTGAAATGCGAAGAAAAACTTCATGATGACTTAAATATTCATTTTGTAAGTTGAATTCAGAATAAATTCATCGAATCAACCATTTTATAAAATGTTTATTACAATGATCATATAGGTACGGCAATTTTTAACTTTGTGGTGAATATTTTTTAAAGATAAATTAAAAAAAAAAGCTCTTACAATTGGTACATAAAGGTTCCTGAATGATTTATCTCGATCATATAAAGGTCTGATTTCATAAAACATTCCTGGGCTGGAAAAAAAGAACTATTCATGTTGACTTAATTATTCATTTCGTAGTTTGAATTCATCAAATCACCAACCATTTTATAAAATGTTTATTACAATGATCATATAAAATATAAAGTATGGCAGTTTTTAACTTTGTAGTGAATATTTTTCAAAATAAATAAATTTTTAAAAAAGCTCTTACTGCTGGGTGTTTATGGTTCCTGAATGATTTATCTCGGACAAATAAAGCTCCAATTTATAAACATTCATAGCCAAAGAAAAAGTAAACTATTCACGAAGACTCAATTATTTATATTGTAATTTGAATTCATCAAATCAACCATTTTATAAAATGTTTATTACAATGATCATATAAGTACGGCAATTTTTTAACTTTGTAGTGAATATTTTTTAAAGATAAATAGTAAAAAAAAAAGCTCTTATAACTGGTACATTAAGGTTCCTGAATGGTTTATCTCGATCATATAAATGTCCAATTTTATATAACATTCCTGGTTTGGCAAAAAATAAACCATTCTCGAAGACTTTAATGTTTATTTTGTAAGTTGAATTCAGAATAAATTCATCAAATCATCAACCATTTTATAAAAACGCTTATTAAAATGATCATAAGTACGGCAATTTTTAACTTTGTAGTGAATATTTTTTTAAAGAGAAATAGAAAAAAAGCTCTTATAACTGGTGCATTAAGGTTCCTGAATGATTTATCTCGGGCAAATAAAGCTCCAATTTATAAACATTCATAGCCAAGGAAAAAGTAAACTATTCACGAAGACTTAATTATTCATTTTGAAATCTGAATTCATCAAATCATCAACCATTTTGTAAAATGTTTATTACAATGATCATATAAGTACGGCAATTTTTTAACTTTGTTGTGAATATTTTTTTTTAAGATAAATAAAAAAAAGCTCTTATAACTGGTGCATTAAGGTTCCTGAATGATTTGTCTCCATTATAGAAGGGAAAATTAACGCAGAGTATAAGAGATAGTGTAGTGACAGAAGCTGGCGAAAAAAAGACTCCTTAAATTTACGGTGTTGGTAAAAAATGTTATGACTCTCAGATTTTATATGGTGTTCCGTGAGCATGGTTCTTTCTTAAGTGGTAAAAAAAAAAAAAAAAAAGTGGGACATCCATTCTGGGTTTGCCTTTTAACGGCCTTGGGTTTTTCATTTTCTATCGCCTGTAACGGGCTTCAAATTTCATTCGAGTTGTATGTCTAATGGCGTCTTGGAATATGAAAGACAGACCAGATTTCTATCTGGATTTCTTTTATTTTTTTCCCTCTACTGGGTTCCTAAATATAATTAATGTTGGCTTGTTAAATTCATCGTTAGCAACAGAGAGAGGGAGCGTTGATGAAAACGTATGGACCCGGCTTACGTAGTTGTTTTTCGTTACATCATTATAAAAATGATCTCTTAAGGTCGTTTTTCTCATGCCAGATCTTTTTTATTCTCTTTCTCTTTTAAACTTCTTAATATCATCAATATTCAAAGTTTTCGGAATGTATTTGGAAATGTACGTTATTTTGGTATTTTGTAAAAGTAATTTTATTTCAGTTAAAACTAGACCGCTTTCAGCCTTGCTTTTTTCCTTTGCCAAGAATGTCGACCCGCACACACACACACACATATGTATGTATGTATACATATGTGTGTTTATGTATGTATACGAGTGCATATTTATACATATATTTATGTATACACTCTCAGAAATATCAGGTATATATACTCAGATACTCTCTCTATATATACTCATATATGTATATGTGTGTAAATACGCTCACATATATGTGTGTATGCGTGCGTGTGTTACACATATATTGTATATGTTTAAACACGCTCATATATATATATATATATATATATTTACTCAGATATAGGTATATGTACTCAGATACTCCCTCTATATACTCATATATATATATATATATATATATATATATATATATATATTTACTCAGATATAGGTATATGTACTCAGATACTCCCTCTATATACTCATATATATATATATATATATATATATATATATATGTGTGTGTGTGTGTGTAAATAAGCTCACATATGTGTGTATGCGTGCGTGCGTTACACATATATTGTATATGTTTAAACACGCTCATATATATATATATATATATATATATATATATATATATATATATATATGTATGTGTGTGTGTGCGCGCGTGTATGCATATTTGCGAGTATTACACATATATTGTATGTGTTTAAACACGCTCATACACACACACACACACACACACACACACACACACACACATATATATATATATATATATATATATATATATAATGTGTGTGTGTAAGGAAAGTTCTCGAGGGTTTTCAAAACTTTAGATCAAGGGCTAAAAATTCCAGCGTCCTTTTGCATTCTCCTTTTTAACCCCTAACCTAAATAGACCACTGGGGCTACAGTTTACGCCCTCAGGAAAGCGGTCTGACCAATTATAACGAGAGAGTTTATATGTGTAAAAAGATTTTGACAAGTTATTTAATTCAATGTATAGTGTGTAATTTTTTTCCAGTTATCATAGAATTTATCGTGCTATAATTTACTGGATATATTTTTTCTAAGCTGCTTGCTTTAGGCTTCTTTGTGTTCATTTTATAAAATTAAACTATAAAAAGCTTTTATATTATACTACTTTAAAGTTAATAATGCTCTTAAATTAATAGCTTTGCTAATACTGATAATAACTAGTAACGTTTTTAAATATAGTTAACATCTGAGCTGATATCTGTTATCATTTGGTCACGAAAAGTCAGTAAATTTATCCGAAACGTTTTGCTGACAATCCTGTATTTAGTTTTAGGCGGGCTTTACTGTAGTTTGCTTATAAATAACAGTTGGGTTAAAGAAATGAACATACAAGCGTGTAACTATACGTACAGACGAGTTTTATCCTATAGTATAAAAAGCTGACTATGTTACTAGATTGCGCTCATAATCTATAGCAGTTTTATCTATAGATTATATAATATATCTATATAATCTATATAACAATCTATAAGGGTGTATAAATTTATTCGAGAAGATTTGCTGATAATTCTGTCTACAATTATAGGCAGCTTTTACTATAGTTTGCTTATAAATAGAAGCTGGTTTAAAGAAATAGATATATAGACGTGTAACTATACAAACAGACTAATTTTAGTCTAAAGTTTTAAAAGCTGTCTATGTTACTAGATTGCATTCAGGATCTATAGCAATAGATAGGCAGGTTTTACTAGAGTTTGCTTATAAATATCAGTTGGTTTAAAGAAATAAACATACAAACGTGTAACTATCCGAATAGACCAATTTTATTCCATATTCTAAAAAGCTAGGTTGCGCTTATAATCTATAACAGTTTTATCTATACCCATAGATTATATAGTATATCTATATAATCTATATAACAGTCTATAAGGGTGTATAAATTTATCCCAGAAGTTTTGCTGATAATCCTGTATACAATTATAGGCTGATTTTACTATAGTTTGCTTATAAATATAAGCTGGTTTAAAGAAATATATAGACGTGTAACTATAAAAACAGACCAATTTTAGTCTAAAGTTTTAAACTGTTACTAGATTGCTTTCATAATTTATAGCAGTTCGATCTATAGCAATAGATAGGCCGGTTTTACTGCAGTTTGCTTATAAATATCAGTTGGTTTAAAGAAATAAGCATACAAACGTGTAACTATACGAACAGGCCAATTTTATTCTATAGTCTATAAAGAGCTGTCTTATGTTAAAAGTTTGCGTTCTTAATCTATAACAATTGTAGTTTCCAGAAAAAGCAACTCGTTGAGGCTTCAAATTGTTCAATTATGAGCATTAGTTCGAGTAGCATGTAAGGATTTCTTAAATTTTCAGTGCTTATGCTCTAAAAGATACTTCTTTTGGGTAACTCTAAATACTTATTTGTCACCAATAGAAATTGAACTGAAAATTGTTAAATGCATTTCCAAAAAGAGTGCTAAATTCCGCATATTTTTTCTTTTAAATGATTGCAGATCACTGTCAGATATTTTCGATAGAAAATATTTTTTAGAATCGATATATAAAAATAGCAATCATTAATTATTTAATATAAATGTTTTAGTGTAAAGAACTGAGAATAACCTAAAAGTGTTTTCTTGTAGTTGCTTTTTTCAAATTCTCATTTAAAAATTCTAGTTACAGTACTGTAACAAGTTACTAAAACCGCCTTTTAAAATGTTAGCAAATAACTCAAACTTTTAAAGAAATAAGGAAAACTTTAAGATAGGATTATTGTTTTGAAGTAATTCTCATGAAAGGTTGTGAACTCATTAGTTAATAAAATTTCAAATAAAATCCGTAAATATATACATTTTTT